>VWZI01001738.1:127369-156754 GCA_013396835.1 Psilopogon haemacephalus | reverse complement strand
ACCAGCAGGTGAAGAGAGGTGATTCTCCCCCTCTACTCTGCCCTGATGAGACCGCACCTGGAGTACTGCATCCAGTCCTGGAGCCCCTATTACAAGAGGGATGTGGACATGCTGGAGCATGTCCAGAGAAGGGCCATGAGGATGATCAAAAGGGCTGGAGCACCTCTGCCATGAGGACAGACTGAAAGAGTTGGGGCTGTTCAGTTTGGAGAAGAGGAGGCTCCTAGGTGACCTTCTTGTGGCCTTCCAATATCTGCAGGGGGCCTACAAAAAAGCTGGGAAGGGACTTTTTGTGCTATCAGGTAGTGACAGGAGTAGGGGGAATGGAGCACAGCTGGAGGTGGGGAGATTCAGATTGGATGTGAGGAGGAAGTTCTTCAGCATGAGAGTGGTGAGAGCCTGGACCAAGTTGCCCAGGGACGTGGTTGGGGCCACATCCCTGGAGGTGTTTAAGGCAAGGCTGGATGAGGCTCTGGGCAGCTTGATCTAGGGTAGGGTGTCCCTGTCCATGGCAGGGGGATTGGAACTAGATGATTCTTATGGTCCCTTCCAACCCTGATTCTATGTTTTGCTAGGTATCAGTACTATGTCACTGTGTCTTCTGTGGTTTTTGGTGTTTTCTCACTCAAGACCTTTTTGATGCCTTATACTCAGAGAAGTCTGTGGAATGAACTGGCTTCGGTGGAAGCTGAGGAAAATTTCCAATCAAGCATGAAAGCTAATTGCAATCTTGGTTTATTTACAAATAGTAAAATCATCTTGTTTCCCACCATGAGGCAATTACTTTTCCAAGTTCTCAAAGCAGCACAGTTCTTGTTGTTGAATTAAATTGGTTTGTTTTTAGACCATGGTCACTGGCCTTTCAAGTGTGCCATACATGCTCCATGGGGACAGAAAGTCCATATTCAGACATTCCTGTACTTCCTTAGAGGTAACCTTGCTAAAATTTCCTATATGGTACGCCATGGAGAACCAGCACATATGAGACTGATGAATTGCAGCTTAGTCAGAGAGGTGCTAAAACTGCTTTGCAGATATGGATTAGCCTGAGAGCTTCATACAAGAAATGATGTGCCTGCTCATAGGCGACAAGGAGGTGGTGCCTAATTTTAAAACTAGGCGTACACAAAACATTTTGGTAACTCTTCCATTGTAGAAACTCATTATCCAAATTTTATGAATGGAATCTACTCCAACAATTTTACATACTTTTAATTAAATTCTCATGTTGATCACTTTGTTTCATTAGAGGCAGAAAGGATCCAGCACCATAACCAGTAAATGAAAATGCAACAGTTGTTACCATTCATCTACAGCTTGCTGAAAAGGAAGGGTCTGTATTTGCAGATCTGTGTCAGTAGGCACAAGTTTGCCAATGTGACATTTTCCAGCCTTCCTGTCCCTAACTAACAGTCTCGGCTGGGACTGTGTCTTTCATGACAGTAGTGTGCTCAGGTGGCCAGGCCAAGAACACCCTGGTCTGTATCAGCAAGAATGTGACCAGGAGGAGCCGGGAAGGAATTGTCCCCTTTTACTCTGCACTGGTGAGGCCACAGCTTGAGTACTGGGTTCAGTTTTGGGGTGCTCCCTACAAGGAAGACTTTGAGGTGATGGAGCAGGGAAGGGTCTGAAGACAGGGAAGGGGGAAAAAACTATATCAAAATAATTTTTAAAGCCAGGAGATCTACAGGCCTTCATTGAGGGGAGGAGGATAAAGTTCTCATGAAAAATGCAAGGAGTGTTTCATAAAGTAGTTCTTGGTTGAAATTCTGACTAATGACATTGTTACATTTCCAGTCCCTCTCAGACTGTTCATAAACAAGTAGACAATGCCTGTGCAAGCATGATGGGAAAGCTTACAGGTCTTCCCTTAATTTCTATCTGAGATGTTGTGAAATATCAGACTGGGCAGATTCACCACCTCCTTCCACCTCATGGCAGTGATTCGACATTGAGATCTAGTAACAAGTGACAGGATGAGAGGAAATGGCCCCAGGTTGCATCAGGGGAGGTTTACGTTGCATATTCAAATAAACTTCTTTGTGGAAAGGGTTCTTAACCACTGGAACAAGGTCCCCAGGAAGGTGGTAGAATCTCCATTCCCAGAGGTGTTTCAAAGATACAGAGACGTGTGCTGGTTTAGCACCAGACTTGGTAGAGTTAGATAACAGTTGGACTAGATGATATTAAGGTCTTTGGTTCTTATGTCAAAAGACTATCTTGCACAAATCACCTGCTTTTAGAAGCAGACAGACAAGCTTCTAGTGCATAATGGATCAGGTAGTATTTATCCTCCTTCTGGAGAACTGGCAAGTATGGAGATGAACATAGCAAAAGCTATGGCAATGGGCCTACTTCCCTAGTCTGTCAAGGTCCCTCTGGGTGGTATCCCTTCCCTCTAGCTTGGTGTTGTTGGCATATTTGCTGAGGGTGCACTGGTCCCAGTACCAATCCCTGAGGGATTCTGCTCATCTCAGGTCTCCATTTGGACATTGAGCCACTGATCACAACTCTCTGAGAGTGGCCATCCAGCCAATTCTTTACCCATCCAGTGGCCCATTCATCAGATCTGTGTCCTTCCAATTTAGAGTCCAGGATGTTGTGTGGAACAGCATTGGATGCTTTGAACAACTCCAGGAAGATGACATCAGTTGCTCTTCCCTTATCTGCCAATGATGTGATGCCATCATTAAAAGCCACCAAATTTGTAAGGCAGAATTTCATAGAATCATCATGGAATCATGGACTTGTTTGAGTTTGAAGGGATCTTAAAGATCACCTAGTCCCACCTCCCTGCCACGGGCAGAGACACCTCCAACTAGACTAGGTTGCTCAAAGCCTCATCCAGCCTGGTCTTGAACACTTCCAGGGATGCCACCAACCACCTCCTTGCTTTCCATGTGCCCTAGCAGAGTCATCAGGTGGATCTGCTCCATTATCTTGCTGGGAACAGAGGTGAGACTGACTGGCCTGTAGTTCTCTATTAGCACTCTTTTTCAAAATGGGGCTTATGTTTACTCCCCTTTTCCAGTCAGTGGGGCCTTCACCAGACCACTGTGACTTTTCAAACATGATGGAAAGTGGCTTTGTAACTTTATCTGCTAGTTTCCTCAGGACCCATGGATAGATTTCATCAGGCCCCATGGATTTGTACACCTTCATGTTCATTAGACAGTCTGAAATCTGGTTTCTTTTATAGTGGGCAGATCTTCATTCTCTCTATCCCTAGCCTTCTGCAACTTGGGTGCTGTTGTTAGAGCCCTTAGTTACCATTGAAGACCAAGGCAAAAAAACTCACTGAGTACCTCAGCCTTCTCCATATCCTGTGACCTGTGACCAGGTCCCCTGTTTCATTCTGGAGAGTGTCCACATTTCCCCTGCTCTTCTTTTTGTTACCTATGTAGTTATTAAAACTTTTCTTGTTACCCTTGATGTCTCCAGTCAGACTTAATTCTGTCTGAGCCTTAACTTTCCTGACCTGAACTCTGGCTGCTTGGACAACTTCTTTGTGTTCTTCCCAGGTTACTTATCCCTGTTTCCACCCTCTTTCCATAGCTAATAGTGTCCAGGAGCTCCCTGATCATCCATGCAGGCTTCCTGACATTTTTTCCCACCTTCCTCTTTGTTGGTATGCATTGCTCCTGGGCTCTGAGGAGGTGATCCTTGAATACTAACCAGCTTTCTTAGGCCACTCTCCCCTCCAGGACTTTATGCCATGGTACCCTACTGTGGGAATTCAAGAAAGAAAAATAATAAGCTGTGTAGAAAGTGAATTACCTTGGTTCCCAGGAGTTGCAGATTCCTTTCTGTGGGAGAGAAGCAGAGGAAGAGATAATAGGCCAGGTTGCCCAGGAAAACAGGAGATTAAAAGGAAGTGTCTGTTAGAAAAACTAGGTTGTTCATAATTTGTATTATGTTAAAGCCCTGTCTGTGTTATAGTACAAAAAAGTAGTTCTATCTGTAATAAACAGGATTCTGCTGCTGCCCCGGTGGAATCCACATTTCTCCAAACCCTATTGAGCAGGTCCTTGAGGAGTTCAACATCTGTGTGTTGATTAGTTTAAGTTTGGATTCTAATTCAGTCGGGAAAAAGTCTTTACGAGGATGCCTTTTCTTGTAATTCAGGAAAAAATCAGAAAAATTGAAAGGTTTGGGCATGAAACAGCTTTGCCCTACTTACAGATGGGAGTCTGTCTCTTTCACGGCAGTGTCCGGAGTCCAGTGCCTGCCAGAGTCCAAGATGACTGTAGGCACAGCTTTCACAAAGCCACGATCGCGAAGCAAGGCAGGGGAAAGCCAGGGGTGCTCCGTGGTGTTCCCACCAATGGCTGCAGTTTACCATTAGAGGCAGGTCCTGCAGCAAGAAGCCAGGATGCTCCTTAAGGTCCGGCTCAAAGTCCATGCGAGATTCGTGTCTCCGGGTCCGTGTTCAGGTCCCAGTTCAGGTCCGAGTGAAGCTCCGAGTGCAGGTCCGAGCAAGTCCCAGTGAAGGTCTGAGCAAGTCCTGCTCCAATCTGTCCAGCTGCCATATATATACTGAGGTGATTTGTTGCTTCCCTGTTCAAGCCCACGGAGGGTGGGAGAAGGCACTTCACACCTATTGTACTAAGCCTCAGGTGACAGAAGTGGGGAGGGAGGAAGACCGTTTCCTGCCCCATTCACACCTCTGGTGGGGCAGTGGACTGGGGTGTGCCCTGCCAAAGTTCACACCCCATTCAAACTTCCGGTGGGGCAGCGCCCCGCCCCACGACAGTTCACACCTCATTTAAACCTCCGGTGGGGCAGTGCCCTGCTCTGCCACAGTCTGCTCTCCTGAAGTTCAGGCTAGTGAACTTACTATGTACGCTCCTTGTCGTTGTAAAGATCATCAATTCAACCATATCATGGTCACAGAATTCAAGGGTGCCCTTGTGGTAGTGTGCTTGAAAAGCCCTCTTTAGCCACACCCCCTGTTTGTGGAGTTGGGATGGGGAAAAGAGAAATGGCATGAAAGGGGGCAGGAGAAGGCACCTTCCTGTCTAGGGATGGGGTCCGCTCCCATGGACCCTACCTCGGTCATGTGTAAGAATTCCCACGCTTTGGCAAGGTTGGGTTTTTCCACTAACACAATTAACTTTCTCAGAGTTAATAGAGAGTGAGGCAAAGAGGATGAGCTGTGTGCTGCTTCTCCATGCAGAAAAGCTGTTTGTTACCACCAAAAAGTTTCCCTGCATCAAGGTGCTGCTGCGTGCTGCAAAGCTCTCTGGCTGTAAAGTGCTTCCTTGGCTGCAAAGCACCCTTGTGGCTTGCTGGCTCCATTTTTGGCTTTTGTTTGCATCACACATTTGTGGATCATAAATTGCAGTTTATGGAAGGCTTCCCAAAAGCAGACCACTACCATGCCGCCTCGTGGATATTTTCCCTAGAGTCTCTGGGGATTGCCTGCCATTTGTTAGTGAAGAAATATTCACTACTTGTGAATTTATCTTTTTTTCTAATGACTGTTTTCCTTAAACTGCTGTTGCTTATATACATATTGTGAGAGTTATTTCCCAATTGGCCACCCAAATCTGTAAATTTTTCCCTTACTTTGTGCATAATTTTTGGGGCAGGGTTTTGATTTAATAAATAATATATATTATTATTAAATATATAATTAATAAATAATATATATATTTGTTAATTTCCTGCCTCACTGACTACTGATTTCATGACAGCCCTTGATCTTCACAGACCATTATACATGGATGGGAGAAAAGACAAGATATAGTAGCAAAAAATAAGGCCAGCGGCATCTGATGAGAATTGCAACTTTATTTATGCTATTACTTCCTTTTTTGGTGTTGAGGTGTCCTCCTCTAACATTTTAGTGGCCTCTCTCAACAAAAAGATCTTTTAGGAACAGAGACAACAAACAAGTTGATCCAGCAAGGCTCAAAGAAGATGTGGTCTTCAGGCATTTCCCTGTTCAGCCTTGGCTGGAAACGTGAAAAGTACAGAGGTGAGTATCCTGAAGAGGTGGGATCCAGAGCCCTGGACACTTTCTCTGTGTTCTAGTGGCAATGTTCAAGCTCTGTTAAAGCATGGAACTGCTTCACTTAAAAACATCCAGCTGCAGATAGGTAATTGAGTGGGAAGGGCTGGGCAAAGTTCAAGATATCCAGAGTGGAGGGGAGGTAGAACTATTCCTGGAGATACCTGAGCTATCTTAAGAAGCTTCCCTAAAGATGACACAAAATAACCCATGGCAGATTTGAAAGGTCACCACCAAAGATCTGAATAAAATGAACATTTCACCAAGATGTTTGACATCTGTTCCTCAGTACACTTGGTGTTTGCAATTTGGCAAATATGGCCCTAAAAAGGGGCAGAGACACAAAAGGCTGAATGTGGTGTTCAATACCAAGGGAAATTTCAACTTTAGTTGTACGACATGACACACACACACGTGCAGGAAAATGAAGGGAGTAACACTGGGACTGCTGTTCTCAGTGAACCAAAATGAAAGCTGTGTCCAGTCTTGCATAGAGTATTGGGTGGCAGCAGTGCATTTCTCCTCTCTAGTGGGGCATAGCAGCAGGCACAGTGAAGATCATAGAATCACAGAATTAATCTGGTTGGAAAAGACCTTAAAGATCGAGTGCAACCCATCACCTAAAACCTTCTAATTAATTAAACCATGGTGCTAAGTGCCTCATCCAACCTCTTTTAAAACACTTTCAGGGATGGTACACAAGAAGGATATTAAACTGTTGGAGCAAGTCCAGAGGAGGGTCACGAAGATGATCAGAGGGCTGGAGCACCTCTGCTATGAGGACAGGCTGAGATAGTTGGGGCTTTACAGCCTGGAGAAGAGAAGGCTTCGAGGAGACCTTATAGTAGCCTTCCAGTATCGGAAAGGGGCCTACCGGAAGGCTGGGGAGGGACTATTCACAAGGTCTTGTAATGACAGGATGAGGGGTAATGGGTTTAAACTGGAAGAGGATGTTAGGAGGAAGTTCTTTACAGTGAGAGTGATGAGACACTGGAATGGTTTGCCTCCGGAGGCTGTGGATGCTCCCTCCCTGGAGGTGTTCAAGGCCAGGCTGGATGAGGCCTTGAGTGACCTCTTCTAGTGGGAGGTGTCTCTGCCTATGGCAGAGGGTTGTAACTAAATGGTCTTTGAGGTCACTTCCAACCATTCTATGATTCTATGGTGACTCCACCACCTCCAAGGGCAGCCCATTCCAATGCCAACCACTCTTTCTGTGAAAAACTTCTTCATAATATCCAGCCTAAACCTGCCCTGGTGCAGGTTGAGGCTCTTGTTCTGTCATTGGTTGCCTGGGAGAAGAGACCAACCCCCACCCAGCTACAACCTCCTTTCAGGTAGTTGTAGAGAAAATGCTGAGCGTCAATGCTGAGACTATACACAGGCTGAGAAAACCCGAGACCTGTGAAGACTCTCATTTGAGACATGCTGCAGCAGCCCATGCTTGAACATTTCAGCTGTTCTTGTGCACCTTACCTGTGTTGCAGGGAGCAGTGTACTCCTGTGTGGCAAATTCATCTGGAAAACAGAAAGAAGAGAGCGGGCAGTCAGAGCCTCTTCTGGCAGACCAAGAGGTGCCAGAGCCACGGGGGCTCCAGTCACAACCTTGGCAAGAGGCTGCAGCAGTAAGACAGAGCCACCCTGCATAAGCAGCCCTAGCAGGTCTCCATGCTAGGGTGCCCAAGGGCTGCATGGGCACCTTCTTAGAGCACACTGCAGTGACTGGGGGGCCTGTTAAGGTGGGAGAAGGGCGAGTGGGAGAAGAGAACAGGGAAGCAGGCCAGAAAGAGGGGAAAGGGGAAGGAGAAGCGGGAAGGAAAAGAGGAAGGCTGGCTATGTATTTCCCCCACAGCTCCCAGGCTCCTCAGTGCATGCCCCTCCCAACCCCCCTTCCTGCTATGGGCACTCTCAGCCCCACACTCACCTGTCTCATAGTAGTCGTAGACCTTCACCAGAGCTGGCTTCAGGTCCTGCACAGCAATGTCCCGCTCGACTGTGAAGGAGAAGCTGAGGGTCTCATTGCTCAGCTGTTTAAGGGAAGCAAGAAAGGCTGAGGGGTCAGTGGCTCTCCCCAGTCCCCAGGCTGCCCCATCCTCCACACCTTGCCCTGGGATCAATGGCTCTCCCCTGTCCCCAGGCCCTGCAAGGTGTGAGATCTGCAGGCCTGGCCAAGAGGAAAGCCTGGTGCCTGTCCCCACACTGAGGGAGGATCTGGCTGCAGCATAGGTCAGGGCCCAACCGGAGCATGGAACAGAGCAAAAGCCTGCTGAGGGTTGTGAAGAGTGAACCGGTAGGTCTGAAAGGTGGGCAAAAACCAGGATGAGACTCAGTCCTAATCTTGTCAGAGCCTTGGTAGTTTTGAGCCCCAGATCCTTTGCTCTGTGTGGCCAAACATCCCAGTCTTTGTGCTTCCAACCCATCCTCATCGCAGCTGGATACTCACCTTCTCCAGATACAGCAGGACATGGTTGCTATTCACCTCTGTGCGCTCCACAAGGGGGTGAGCTTCCAGCTGAAGAAAGACCAACAGGTTACTGCAGCTGTGTAGGTGACAACGGCAGGATATAGCTGACTCAGTCCCTGAAACTCTAGTTTGCTACAGACACCTGGGAGGTGTCTTGAAGATATGATGCATGAGGCTGCTGTTAAGCATACAGGCTCCTACCTTCCTCACAGAGGACTTCAAGGGGACAAATCCTGACAGCATCTTCACATCAACAATCACCATGTTGGAGCCATTGCGCTCCCCAGCGTAACTAAGGAAAGAAGCAATAAACATTCAGTACACCTTAACTCAAAGCTGAGGGCACTTCCAGCTTTTCCATCTAACTTGTCTCCCCGCCATGGCCTGGCAGTCCAGCACCTTCTTCTCCAGCTATTCCAGGGCCTCCTAGTCATCTGTCTGTGGCCTCTCACTAGCCACACACAGCTCCACCACTACATGACATGGCCTTCCACTGCAGGCTCTCCTCCCAGCCCAGTCGCTTCCTGCCCACCTTCCCAGGAAGTGCTGCTTCTCCATGGCTTCCAGCCCTCCTCCAACTCCTGTGTCTTCTGACAGAGGCTCAGATCCAAATGCAGACTCACCTGATGTTTATGCCTATGTCAAAAATCTTGTGAGCCTTGGAGTCCACACATGTCTCTGGGATTGCATGAACATGAAGCATGAAGGGTGCATCCTCCTGCGTGGGCTGCACGTTGTACCTCAGGCTTGTCTAGGGCAGAGCAGCAGCTCCGTGTGAGTATTGTGCATGTGTACTCAGCACGCCCCCATCCAGCCTCCCCACTTCACCCATTCTCACATCTCCTCCAGGCCGCACATTTTTTCTCCTTCCATACCACTCTTTCTCCTCCATATAGGTCTACTGTTCTCCTCTTCCCTCTCCCACAGCCTTCCTTCCCACTTTTACCCTCTCTCTTCTGCCCTCTACCTGGCTCCTGCCTGACAAAGGGCTCCCCTCCCAGACTGTCACCTCCCCTCATCATCCTCACCTGCAGGTAGACACATCCTTCACCAGACACCTCTGTGCTGTACTCCCCTGGCACCTGGGGCAGGGGCACACGCTGGAGCAGCAGCCGGTTTGTGGCATCCACTTGGAAGTCTTGTTGGAAGTCCCCTGCTGATCGCAGGGTCACTTTGGAAGCTGCTCCGCTCTTGGCGTAGGTTACTGCTCCATACAGGGACAGGGCTTGGAGAGCCACCACTGTGTCCTGAAAGATGTAGGTCCCAGCACCCAGAGGGATGCAGTTAGTCTTTCCCCAGCCTGTCCTCCCACAGCCTGCCTGTTGCTGTTGGCAGGCACCCTCCCCTTTGTTCTTCACTTTCTCCCAGTTTTGGTGGAAAGGACAGAGGGAAAGAGAGGCCTTTCTAGCGTCCTCTGCAGGCAGTGGTATGTTGCCTGAGCTCCCTGGCCTGGAGCTCTGCACGGGCTGCAGGGCAGAGCGGCAGATCATATGCACAAACCAGTGGCAGTGGAAGCCCTTTCCAGCGGCAAAGACACACTGTGCCTTGTGTCCCTCACATTCTGCCCCACCGTGTCAAGAAAAGCAGGTCATTAATCAAAGTGCCGGTCCTTCCTAAAGGCACTGCCTGGCAACCATGGTAGATACTGCAGGGCTATACTGCAGAGCTACACTCCCTGCCCTGACAAATCTCCCTGAGCCCCATCTGCACCTCTTGACACTTCTCGTCTCCTGACATTGAGGTGTGAGGCTGCAGGAGGGAAGCAGCTCACCTGGGTGGAGGAGAAGCCCCCATTGGGATTCTGCTGACTGATGATCCACTTGGCGATAAGGGACGTGAATGACAGCTGCTCATGGGAAGGTGCTGGCCGTGTGCTGAGATGAGCAAGGAGCACGTAGGCTGTCATCTCCACTTCTGCAGAGGGAGCTCGAGAGTGATAGGATGGGAGATCCACCTCTGGCTCTTTCCCAGGCCGCTGCCAATATACAGACCCATCTTCACAGGAGGCCGGCAGCGTGGAGACAAGACAACAAGCAATTAGTAGCAGTTATTGCAAGGGGTGCACTGCCACTTCTGCTGCGAGGACAGAAGAGCCTCCAGGATACATCTGTCACGTGGGATGAAGTCAGCACTGATGGGGATGGTGTCTGGTGTTTCTTGACAGCCTCCTTCAGAGTGCAGAAGTGACACTGGGCACTAAGAGGAAGTTCTGAGAAATGCAAGCCCTGTGTGTGAGCTTCTTCCCTTTGTCCACCTTTCCCCACCTACCCACAGAAGCCATTTCCTGCAGCCACTGCACAACCAAAGTCGTTTTGTCCAGGGAAGATGTAAGTCCCGTGAACAAGATATCCCAACCTGGAGCACTCACCCTTTTTCACAGCTTCCTTTTCAAGTGAGCCAAGCAATGCGTTCCGCTTCTCCTCCTTCCCTGCCAGGGCGAAGGTGTATGCCAGCAGTGCCTTGGTGTACACGTGGCTTTCTTCCTTCTCTGCTGCCATTTCCAGGCAGAACAGAGCATTACGCACCACCGAGTGCTGGAAGGAGAGAGAGACTGAGCCGGAGCAACCAGAGCCCACACTGAGGCCCATCTTAGAGCAGCAGGAATCACATGGTACCTGTGGACATCTCCCCTCTCCTGTCTGACAAAGGCTATACCACTGTGTGTCCCCTCCCCTTCAAGTCTAATAGCCCCCTAGAATGAAGCCAGGGGCTTCACAGCCAGCCAAAGGCTTTTCCTTAGCTTCTGTCTGGCTTTCTTTAATGCATCTTGTAGTGTTTCTTTCACAGCTTGATTTAACAATGGGGGGAGAGAGAACCTGTGACTAGAAGGCTGTGGACAAATGACGGCTTTGCCTTACTAATGGCACATCATTCCACTGAAGTCAGTAGAGGGGTTTGCCAGAATGGTGTCTAATTACATCTAGGGTACAATATATCACAAAACCATCAAAACTGACAAGACATAATGCTTGTATCACAGGGCTAAACAACCAAGCACTTTTTAAATTGGAAGCAAACTGCAAGTCTTGGGCTGTGTAACTAGAGACTAGCAGAATATATCTGACTTAATTTAAGGTGAAGCCACTTACAGTTACAGGCAGAGGAATCTCCAGCAATGCAATCGTGATGTATGCTGTCAGTGAGACTTCGTTGTCCACTCCACCCTGCATGGATAAACAGACATAGATGCTGACCTCATCTAACTTCTTGCCTTCAGTCTTATCCAGTGGGCATACTTTATTCTGCATTGCCTAGTCTCATTGCACCTGATTTGGAGATATTAGTGCCACTAATGAAGTGCACGTTAGCCTCCATTCTCCTTCATATTGTGGTGGCATCTGGCTCCATAGTGCTTGCTATTGACATGGCAATTTCCCATCTGTCTGTACACTCAATAACCTCAGCTGGACCCATCTGACTCATGATTGAGTTCTAGCCCCATTAAAAAGACAAATTAAAAAAAACCAAAACAAAACAAGCAGGCAGATGCATCACCTTCATAGCATTGTTCAGGAGTGTCCCAGAGCTACGGAAACAGCCATTCTCCTTCTGTTTGTAGGACAGCCAGACCAAAGCATCCTGGATGTGTTTCTCATCTATGAAGATGTGACGCTGAGCCTGGGCAAAGGACTTGAGGACAAAGGCTGTGAGCCTGAAAAGGTGAAAGAGCAGTGAAAGGGTCTGAGCAAGCCTGTTGCCTGTCTGAGGTGGCAGGACCTGAATGCATATCATCTGTCTGGAAAAAGGCAAGAAGGCCTAGGGAACTGTATAGCATATCTCCACCTCAAAATATTATGTCAAAATCTGCTTCCTGTCTTGATTCCTTGTCCCTGTCTTGGCTCATTAAACCCTGTGATCCCTTTCTGCTGAGGCCACAGCTTGAAGAGTAATTATTGATCTATATCTAAGAAGACTCTCCTTGGAAAAAGTGGGGAATTGCAGGCCAATTATGTCAAAATCTGCATACCAGTAATACTCAAAATTACATCCTTGCTAGAGCATACACTGATGGCAGGATTCTTGTGCTAGAAATCCCTGCCTCACAGGTTTTCCAGAACTCCCTGGAGTTTTAAAGAAAGGAGGACATTAAAAGAGTTCAGCTAAAAGAACTTTACTAAATTTATTACAAGCAGTTATTGAAAAGAAGTAGGCATGTGTGGAGAAGTCAACATGCTGTCAGGAGTCAAGTACTGTTTCAGAAACTTAGTTCCTGAAAAAAACTAAAACTGAAGCAAACCGAAGGCAATGGAATCATCCACAGGGACCACACCAGCTCGCCAGCTCTGCAAAGCTTTCTAGTCTACAACAGCATTCCTGATTTACTGTCAGGCAGCATTTACATAGAACAGTACGTGAGAAAGAGGAGCACGTAGGGGAAGCATAGGTGTCATTGAAAACTCACCAGGTATTTCCTGGTTGTCCATAATGCGATCCAAAAGTACTGTAAGAGCCATCTGGGTGCTTGTAGTTCAGTTGCCTCTGATACCCTGCAATGGAGAGTTAAGGCAAGATTCAGATGCCAGAGAAAGTCTGTTGAGGAATGGATGAGCAGAAGAACAGCAAAGGTGAGAGGACTAGGTCAGTCCTATCCTAGCCAGTAAGAAGAACTGTTAGCCTGGAGAAGAAGAGGCTCAGGGGAGACCTCATTGCTGTCTACAGCTACCTGAAAGGAGGTTGTAGCCAGGTGGTGGTTGTTCTCTTCTCCCAGGCACCCAGTGACAGAACAAGGGGACACAGTCTCAAGCTGTGCCAGGGCAGGTTTAGGCTGGACATTAGGAAGAAATTCTTCATGGAAAGATTGCCCATTGAAATGGGCTGACCAGGGAGGTGGTGGAGTTGCCATCCCTGGAGGTCTTTAAGAGGACACTGGATGAGATGAGGCACTTAGTGCCATGGTTTAGTTAATTAGAAGAGTTAGGTGATAAGTTGCACTTGATGTTCCTAGAGGTCTTTTCCAACCTGGTTAATTCTGTGATTCTGTGATCACCACCTCTATGTATTGCTTGTATTTCATGAGAAGAAGCAACTCCTGCCTTCCTTCAGAAGAAAGGTAGGCATATTAGTGACAATGAACAAGTCATGGTAGTGGGTCACCTGAGAACTCTGCACTGCATTGCAACTCAGCACAGTGATTAGGTACCCTAATGCCTAAGCAACAGAATATAATAAAGTAAAAAGTAATTAAGGACATTTTCAGGCATATGGCAAAGACCATCTGTGCATGAGAATAGGTTCCTTTCCAAATCTGGTCAACATCTGGCAGAATCACTCCAGTCAGGTTCTGAAAAAAAGCCAAAGCAGATGCTAAAGTCATGTCCCAGCTCACCGCTCACTAAGTATCCGATGGCCTTGGACTTGACCTCCTCACTCAGCTGCCCAGTCTTGTTCAGATAGTCCAGGACATAGATGTTGGGTGCAAACAGGACCATGTTCTGTTCCCCACAGCCAAATGGCATCTGGAGAAGCTGGTGCAGGTTCTGCATGGCAGTCCCCATAATGTCACCTGGGAAGCAGGAGATATCAGACAGATGTTAACAAAACTCAGGGCTGGATATCAAAGTCAGAAGGAGCTACTGAACAAAAGAATTAGATGATGACAAACAAGAACAAAAGAAAATCATAGAATTACAGAATGCACTGCACTGGAAGCAACATCTACAAGTCATTTAGTTCAGTGACTCTGCAGTAACAGGCACCTAAATAAGGTTGCTCAGTGCCTCATCAAGTTCAGCCTGGAATGTCTTCAGGAGTAGGGCCTCCATCACCTCCCTAGGCAACTTGTATCTGATATACCACTACCCTCACAGGAAAGAACTTCTTCCAAATATCCAATCTATATCTACCCTACTCTAGCTTAAAACCATTGTTCCTTGTCCTAGTGCTACGTGCCTTTGTAAATCATCCCTCCCCAGCTTTCTTGTATGTACTGCAAGGCCTCCCAAGAGCCTTCTTTCCTGCAGGCTGAACAGACTGCATCTCCCTCAGCCTGTCTTTGTAAGAAAGGTGCTCCAGCCTTCTGATCGTTTTTGTGGCACTCTTCTGGACCCTCTCCATCAGGTCCATGTCATTCTTGTGTTGAGAGCCCCAGAGCAAGACACAGTACTCCAGGTGAGGTCTCACCAGAGCAGAGGAGTGTGATCTCGCAATTTGCTGGCCATGCTCCTTTTGAAGCAGCTGTCAAAGTTTAAGCCCCGTGGGACCCCCTGTCTTTTCCCAAGGGATGGTTTCACCCTTTTCCCAGGTTATATGGTTAGACACTCCCACTTCCTGCTAGGATTTTGGACTATAAGAGGGGGAACCCAGTTCCCCCCTTCTCTTCTTCTTCTTCTTCCTTCTCCTCTTCCCCTGGTGCCGGCTGGTCGCGCACCTGCTGGCGCTCAGTGCTGCTGCAGCACGTGTCTCCCTGCCGCCCTGTGTTCCAGCACCGTTATTGTCTGCTGAGACTGGCACTGACACTTTTTTGCAATAGGATTCCTGCATCCTGCTTTACAAAGCCAATCGAACTTCAGCTGCCTGCAGCGGTTGTATTTTTTTTTCCTTTCCCCCCTTCTCCCTGGTCTCTGTACCCTTTTCCCTTATTCCCCATATCCCAAAGCTTGTTTCCCTTTCTCCCACCTGCTGTAAAAAAAATCCCTTTCCCTCTTACTTGTTGTTAAAGTTTATCCTTTTTACTTCCAAATCATTTTGAGTCTTTTATTGGGCTTTTTTGGGCTCAGGGTGGGGGCAGCTAGCCTCAACCCAATACAGCAGCCCAGGATACAATTTTCCTTCTGGACTGCAAGTGCACATTGTTAGATCATGTCCAGCTTCTCATCCACTGGTACTCTGAAGTCCTTTTGTACAGGCCTGCCCTTTATTGTGTCTTTCCCCAGCCTGTATTGATAATGGGGATTGTCCTGACCCAGGTGTAAGACCTTGCATTTGGCCTTGTGTAACCTCATGAGGTTCACTTATGTTCACCTATCCAGATTGTCCAGGTCTCTCTGGAAGACATCCTGTTCCTCTGGCATATTGACTGCAGCACTCTACTGGGTGTCACCTGCAAGCTTGCTGAGGGTGCACTCAATCTCACTTTCTATATCATTGATTATACTAAACAGCACTGGTCCCAATATGGACCCCTGAGAGACACCACTTGTCACCCATCTCCATCTGCACATCAAGCCATTGACCACTACCCTCTGTATGCAACTGTCCAACCAATTCCTTATCCAGTGAACAGTCCACCCACTGAATCCACATCTCTCCAATTCAGAGAGAAGGATGTTTTGGGGGACTACGTCAAATATCTTGCAAAATTTCAGATATATGACAACCATTGCCCTTCACTTGTCACTCCATTGCTGAAAGCCACTAGATTGGTCATGTAGGACTTGTCCTTGTTGAAGCCATGATGGCTGTCCGTGTCCTCCACATGCTTTAGCATAGCTTCTAGGAGGATTTGTTTGATGATCTTCCTAGACACAGAGGTGAAGCTGTCAGTAGTTTCCAAGGTCCTCCTTTCTACCCTTCTTAAAAGTAGGCTCCCCTTCTTCCAGTCTCCAGGGACTTCACCTGTCATGACTTTTCAAGTATCACAGAGAGTAGCTTGTCAACTTTATCAGCCAATTCCTTCAGGACTCTGGGATGTATCTCATCAGATCCCATAGACTTGTGTATGTTCATGTTAGGATACAGGGGACACTTGTTCCTGAGTACTTTATGACAGGTGCTCCCTTTTCTGTTTCAAGGAGGGCAGAGTCTGGCTCCAGCAGTATATTTCTTTTCCAGCCTCCTTGATGCTTCTTAGGCTTTCCAACTGCTGTTTCAGCTCTACCACCAGGCTGAGCAGATCACTCGCCTGGTTGTACCACACACAGGCATTATCTCTGCTGTCCTCAAAATCTGGATTGATAAAAATCCTGGAATCACAGAAAAGCTCAGAAAAGGAAAATAGGGAGAACTTTTAACAAAAGTATATGTGGAAATGCAGAAATGATGAATACAACTGGAAGGGAAAGCGTTCAAGACAGAACAGATCAATGACAGGAGTGAGGCATGGAGGAAACTAGGGAGAAAAGCCATGAGGTAAGGAAGCCAACACTAAGGGGCAGAAACGACACATGGCACTTCTGTCAGGCTGTGAACTCACCCAGCACTGAGAAATACGCTCTGCCTGAGTCTGGAACTACATTTGAGGGTAGCAACAGAGAAAACTTCTCTTTCACTGGCACTCCTATGAGAAAAAGAAGACCCAGAGAGCTTCACTGCAGGCCTAAGAAATGGCTAATGGAAAGGTAGATGATGGGGGTCTCAGTGAAACAACAGGAGCACATTCATATACCTTTTGCACAGAGCACAGAGTTCTGGGAATTTTCCTTCTCGACTCCTTCCGGCTTGCATGGCATGAAGGAAAACGATAAGTTAGCAAAACATGAAGTACAGGTGGACAGAGGAATCCTTAACAAGGACAAAGATGTAAGTGAAAGGTGTGTGAACTGAAGGAGAGGAGTGAATGATAGGAATTGGAAGGGACCTCTGAAGATCATGCAGTCCAACTCTCCTGTTAGAACAGGAACACCTGGTGGAGTAAATCACACAGGATTTGGTTTTGGTCCAGTCAGGTTTGGAAAGCCTCCAGAGATGGAGACTCCACAACCTCTCTGCACAGCCTGTTCCAGTGCTCTCAGTCACAAACACTCCCTGAAATACTGATTTCTGAAATAATTATTTAACAAAGTAAAAGAAATATGATCCTAATTGAGTGGTGTATGCAGTGGAAGGACAGGAAAGAAGAACACTGCAGAACTATCACATGGGTAACCTGCAGCTATTGTAAGCAGCAAGAGACACTCAACATCCATGCAACGAGAGGACTTGCAGCAGTACAGTAAGTGCTTTTGGAGGGAATAGCTCACAGTAGCTCTAAAGGGCTGTCTTGAAGTGATGTCTGCAGTGCTATTCATAATGCTGCAGATGCTTTAGACAAAAAGGCCAATGCCTGTTAATAACAGACAGGAAAAATGTTGTACACTGTAACATCTGGTGACATTACTGATGCCATGCAACATAGAAGGGAGGTTTATGGTACAGAGAAAAGCAAAGAATCTACCTGCCAGATTACCACACCCAGCACAATAACAGCATTGCCCTATAGAGGATGTACAATACTGCAACACAGTATTTCATTCTGTACAACACCACATTAGCAATTCTTCTTGCCACGGGGAATGAGTAAAATTTTAACTGATTTCTACAGACTTGATTTCCACAGCATTTTGAGGGGATTTGTCTACTGGCACTGAATTTCTACAGGTGCTCGTGAATCCCTCACCTTCATCCTAGTGCCAGACTAAGGTAGCAAAGCTGAACTATGTAACCCTCAGCTTAATAGGCAGTTTGTTTGGCCACTCAGCTAACAGAGAAGCAGCATATGCCAAGTAGCAAATTTATTGGGGGTGTCTCAAAAGAGAAGAGAGGCTGTAAAGAGGGTCTAATGAAATTGGAGGTGACATGTAGGAGATAAAGAGAAGGATGGATTGGAGTAGGAGTCCTGCTACAGCATGAGATAGGGAAAGTTTAGAGCACTGGAAGACATACTGCAACACTATCACACTGCAGTCTTTATCCAGGCCTGCCAAAGTATAATGATGAAGTATGGACATTATATTGTTGTGCTGTGTAGTGATCTCCTAGAATCATAGACCTGCCCAGCTTAGAAGGAACCTCAAAAGATCATTTGGTTCAGCCTTCTATGGGAAGGGGAGCCTAGATGAGATTATCTAACTTTCGGTCCAACAGCATCACAGACTGTGAGAAAGCTCAGTCCTCCTTCCCACAGTCCACATACCTCCACCAGCAGCCTTCTGATGACTGTGTCCTTCCGCCCTTTCTCTGGGGTCTCCACAATAGCATTCCCACAGGGCTGCTGGTTCTGCAGGGCCTCACTGCTCACTGAGAACTCCATCTGACCTGGAGGAAACAGGGGTCAGCCAGTTCAGGTAGGCAGGGTCAGACAATGGGAGTCACTGCCACTTGAAAGAATTTCAGTTTGCAGGCTCATGGATAAGGATTTTCTGTCATATCTAGGTTCTGCTGTTTTTCCATAAGATCACAGCTCTCTAAATCAGAAGCCATGCTGAAGGAGATGAGCTGCACTGCCATTGAAGGGTGATTCTATTTTGGTGACTCTTTTCAGGACACCACAGTGGTAGGACCTACCAACCTCAATGCCATTCATCACGGTGCTACTACATATGCACACCATAGCTGTTCTCACAGCTCATAATGACAACAGTGAAAACAAAGTATTACCATGTGGTAATCATCTAATCTTTGGGAGAAATAGAGATAACAGAGCATCTCTACTGGCCAGCAATATCTGTGGCTTCAGAAGATGTTGGCTGAGTGACTTGATAGTGGCTTGATAGTACTGCATATGGTGCCAGATACAGCCTTGGACACTATGAGTCTACCAGCCTCCTAAATGATCTCACATATGACAGACACTCAGCTTCAGTGCTTCCCAGGAAACTGTGCTGCTCTAACACCTGATACTAAATGAGGAGACCAGCACAAAGAACCTCTCCCTGAAGTTTTCAACACCCTGAGATCTTTACCTAGAGATTTGGGAGTCACCAGCCAGGCCACAGTTTTCCTTCCATTCTCACAGAGACAATAAGACTCCTCTTCTTTTTCCACTGGAGCAGCCAGGAAGTGAGTAGACTGAGCCAGAGTCACATGGACCTGCCAGTTGTAGATAGAAACTCAGTGAGGGACTTAGGAAGCCATAGCAACAGCTACATTTTCAACTGCAAAAGAGCAAGGAGATGGAGTTGTGGGTTCTGATTTTGGAATATATATGAGGAATAACGAAAGAATTTCAGGGGTGAAGGACCTAGGGATACTTAGAGACAAGAAAGCTAAGTGAAGGCAAGAGATGTACAAGAAGGTACACACAGGATTTAAATCTTCCTTACCCTGATGCAGGCAGTCAGGTAGTTGAAAACAGTGGCTCTTAGCATGAAGGACTCACCACGCACCACAGAGTAGGGCATGGTAAGCTCTACAAAGAAGGGCTGGATGGCTCTGAAGGACACTGTCGGGGACAGACCAAAGCCTGTGTCTGCTGAAGTGCAGAATGTGTTGGCTTTCCACTCAGTGATGGTGTCAGGGATTGTCACATCTAGATCAGCATTTCCCTCAGAGCTAATGAAGCACAGATAGCAAGGACAGAGTGATAATTTTTATGGCATTTTGCTGACACTTCTTATCCTTTTTAGCCTACTGCCTATGTAGCTGATGGGCACACAGAATGTTTGTTACTGTAGGATCACACCATATCTACTTCCAGCCCCACTCATTGGATAAATCAAACCACAGATGAAGAACATTCCATCTCAGGATTGCCATGTGATCTCTGCAAACAATTAAGGACTTTTTGACATTGAAAAGCCTTGACAAACATGTGGGGATTCATGTTTTCACTTTTAAAACTCTGTTTTATTAAAAAAAAGAAGGAACTAGCTCAATGTACTCACCTTATAGGCACTAAACTCCAAATCCATGTTTCCGGGAAATACTTTCGGACTGTATCCATCAGCTTTTCAGGAGTGTTTAATGTGCCACTATGTCTAACTGGCAGATGGCCTGAATGTGATGAAATGGAAAAGAAAATAACTACTGATAATTCCAAATAAACAAGATCTACATTAGCATCATGCTTCAGTCTGAGAAAGTGGCAATCAGAAGCTGTGCTGGCAGCAGATGTTTGCTTTGGCTGTAGTGAGCACAGGCACCAAGAGCAGTGAGGTTTCAAGGTCAGGACATATTTAAGAAGAGTCAGCTTTCCATTATTTCCAACTGGTCTCCAGTGAACCTTGAAGTTTTTGAGGCAGCACTTCCACAAGGATAAAACAAGGATGTTAGAGCAAAGAGCTATTTTGACCCCCTGCATAAGCAGCCTTTCATGGGAAAGGGAAGTCTCAACATGACTTCTCCAGCCCATCAGGGCAGCTAGCAATAAAACACCCTTCTTTTGCAGTGTTCTGAGTAAGGTACTTGTGGCTCTGATAACTATCTTACTTTGCCAAATCTACAGCCTCCTCAAGAACTAGGCTGAAAACATGCAGCTGGAATTTTGAAGGGGTAAGACAAGAATGTTTTACTAAACCTACATTTTCATGTGCCAAAACTATTTCCAAGGAAATATGTTGAGTTTTCTGCAATATTTGGGGAAAAAAATGTCTTTCTTTTACTTTGAACAACTTGGTTTGCTTAGCTTTAGAAACATAAGGAAAGATCTACACAAGCACATAAAGAAGAAAACATTTACAAATAGATTCTAATTTTGGTCATCTTTTCTTTGGCATAGGAAGTTTCAGTTAAACGCAAGGAGGAATTTTTTTTTATTGTGAGCGTGACAGAACACTGGAACAGGCTGCCCAGGGAGCTTGTGGAGTCTTTCTCTCTGGAGATAGTAAAAAACCACCTGGACGCATTTCTGGGTGATCTGGTATAGGTGATCCTGCTCTGTCAGGGGTGTTGGACTGGACGAGCTTTTGAGGTCCCTTCCAGCCTATGATTCTATGATTAAATTTCTATATTTGGATAATATTCTTAGTTCTGAAAGCACACCAAGTTAGCACTGGAGATTTTGTCATCCACTTCATCTGGTTTTGACCATGCATAAAATTGAATGAGTCTATGACAGACTAAAAACTGTTTTGGAAATGCCTTAAGTGATATCTGGGAAAATAAGTCTACTTTAAAAGCCTAGTGGATAGAGAATTCATCAGCAAAGTAATATCCTCCACTCTGCCAGAGTCTTTGAAAAGTACCTGGTTCTGTTGACTTCTCACATGGAGTCATAGAACTTGTCTATAGGCCTTCTCAATCCAGGAAAAGAGACAAGTCCCACACTCATGCAGAAGCTTAAATCTGTAAACTCACCAATTCAATACTACTTCCAATGGTTCAGTTCACAACCCCAGCTTTTGTTTAAGTATTCACCCCAAAATACAGACAGGAACTCTGCTCAGAACAGAGGTAAGAACAAAACCCAGTTCCTTTACCGCCTGTCCTCATAGCATATGTAGATGCCGCAGACATAACTGAAGGTGATGCAAAGTGGACGCTTTCAGGCATGATATTCCCACTGCTGCAATACCAAGGTTTCCTCAGCTTGGTATTTGTGAAAATCTTTAAACCCATTTCCTATGGAAGAGAAACCAAACATTATTTTGTTACCAATTCCTGTTCAGGTTTACACAGCAGACCTGACTTCTTTTACTGCTAAGAAAGGAGAAGCTGTTACTTTCTGCGGATTGTGTCTGGAGATGATCTTGCTAACCTTGAGTCTGTGTACCTGGATGACTGAGGGAACAAAGTATAGATCCTTTCTGTTCCTAGGACCCTGGTTCCAGTCCATTTCCAGCCTCTAGGGATCAAGACGAGCCAGAGAGTAGATACAGCTTTTTCTCTGGGAGGAAATGTCTGTGTCTATTATACAGCTCAAGGATGTATTGAGCTATTTGGGGCAACTAAATGGGGCACAGGATTATTTACTTCTCATTAGACCCTCATTTCAAGGCAACCTTGAACTTTTTCCTGTAAGATGAAAACTGATCCCTTTTCCACCAAGTGGGGAGCAAAGCCGGGAAGACAGGTGAAGCTTATGACTTACTGAACTTGCTTCTGGATAAAAATTAGTGTGAGATCACTCAGATTAATAAACTCTTCCCTTGTTACATTGCTAAAGAAGGCTTAAGCGTTCTCAGTCTTTTTCCCATTCCACTCACTAGCTATGCAAGAGGTCTATACCTTTAGGATGGTGTAAGTGTCCTCTTCATTCATCTCCACTACTGGAGAATATGTGATCCCATTCAGGACTATCTTCTTCAAGGGGATGCAATTCTCCTGGGACTCCTCCAAGAATGTGTCTGGACCATGCAATTTCTTCTCTGGCAGCAAGCTATACATCTAGGCAGAAAGCGTCATAGAAAGGCTTAGGTTGGAAGGGACCCTACAGGTTGCATACCCCTGACATGGGTAGGGTATTTCCATTTTCAGTGTCCATCGTCACAAAACACAACAGAGGGAGCTGGATTCAAGCACTGTAACAGTCCTATCACCTGCATGCCTCTGGTGGAAGCAATAGCAATCTGGGAGTCAAACAAGAGATCCAGATTTGGAGATAGTCTCTTTTATTATGGTCAGTATGTTACTCTGGTTATTTAGGCTCAAATATAGAAAACATGACCACAGCCATTCCATCTGTAGTACTTTGCCCTTACTCAGGGATTGCTGTTTGCTGCTTGGCGTGAGGGGAATAAACTCTTTGTACTTCCAGAGGCTTGAAGAAAATGAATCTATAGTCGGAGAGAATAACTGAAAAACTATAATCGAGCTGACAACAGCGTTTGGCTGTGGCCAGGAGAAGAAGTCCCCTTTTAAAAGCTTCTTAATTCCACCCCTATGGTTACAAAAAACACCAAAGAAACAGCTACTGCCTAGTTATCTTTTTTGCCCACTGGAGGAAGATAAGAAAGAACATAAGGCAGCTTTCCCAAGTCAGCACTGACAAAGGGGGCTGTTCAATTTCCACTCCAGCACTGGGCTGAGCTTCCTCTGACAGGGCTCTGACTTGCTCCACAGACTTACAGAACTGGGTGACAATTCGGCTTCTGGCTTCATGAGGAGAACACTCTTGTCCACAGCACGGACAGCACAGAGGGAGTTCGGTGAGGCTCTGAACAGCAAGTGAGCATCAGAGGAAGGCAGGCCTTCAGAAGGTGAGAAGCTTAAGTCCACCTGTAGCCACAGGAAAAGCTATGTCACATATGCTCTACCCTTGCAGAACTTTTCCCTCAAATTCATGAAATTATAGAACTGTGGAGGTTGGAAGAGACCTTTGAGATCATCAAGACCAAACGCTTACCTGGAGCTCACAATCCCACCACCACTGCTAAGCCACTACCACTACAATGACCCCCAGCATATATTGTTTAAATACCTCCACAGATGCTGACTCCAACGCCTCACTGGGCAGCCTGTTCCAATGCTTGGTAACCCTTTCTATGAAGATTTTTTTCCCTGATATCTAACCTGAACAACCCTTATGTGCTGGTTTTAACTAATTGGAAAATTTGAGTGAGAAATTAAGCTATAGAGAGGAAAGCACATGATGTCACTTCACTCACAGCTTTACTGAGAAAGAAAAAAACATGTTTTAAGAGTTGTAACCCAACTATAGAAAAGTGAGACTGCTCCAGACCTCTCTGGGTTGTGGCTGCCCCTTGCATGGCTCGGTTTCCCTGCCTTTTGTAGCTAATTTTCAATAATTTCACTAACCTCTTTCCTACTGCTAATCCCCCTGGCCAATCTACCTCTGCCTATCTTCTGCATCAAAAGATGGTGGGATAAGATTGGGGAAGGGGGGAAAGGTGGTAGGGGTGGTTAGAAAATCCCTCTTAGAGATTTTGATCTCTGGGAGGGTTGTGGTGTTTCTGTTTTACTTTTTTCACTGTATATATCTGTAAATACCTGTTATACATTGCAAATATCTGCTTGTATATTGTGCATAGCTGTGAATATAAAGCTTCATTTACCAACTTCCAGCTGTTCTGAATTCTATCCTGGGTTATATCAAAAGCGGGGAGGTAACTGCTAAACCACCACACCCTGGAACAACCTGAGAGGCAAGGATGCCTGGAGCAATACCACAATATCTAATGGCTGGTAAGGAATCTGAAGAACTGGACTGTTAGTTGAGGGTACCAGACTCACATGCCTTCTCCAAAACATAACTCACAATTAGTCCTGTCACTTGTTCCATGTGAGAGGAAACCAACCTCTACCTTATTGCAACCTCCTCTGAGGTAGTTGTAGAGGGCAATGAGGTCTCTTCTCACCCTCCTCTTCTGAAGGCTAAACAATTTCAGTTCCCTCAGCCATCCACTAGCTTAGCTGTTCTTCTTTGGACACATTCCATCACCTCAATGTCCTTCTTGTGCTGAGGAGCCCAAAACTGAACACAGTACTCGAGGTGTAGCCTCACCAGTGCTGAGTAGAGGGGGACAATCACATCCCTAGACCCACTGGCCACAATTTTCCTGATACAAGCCAGAACAGCATTGGCTTTCATGGCCACCTAAGCACACTGCTGGCTCATATTCATCCAGCTGTCAATCGACACCCCCTGGTCCTTCTCTGTTGGGCTGCTCTCCAGCCATTTTGCCACAAGTCTGTAACATCACATGGGGTTGTTGTGGCCCAAGTGCAGCACTTGATGCTTGACCTTGTTGAATTTCATAGAATTGGCTTCACCTGAGCTATCCAGCCTGGCCAGATCTCTCTGCAGAGCCTTCCTGCCCTCCAGCAGATTGACAGACCTAACCAATTTGGTGTTGCCTGCAAAGTTACTGGGGTGCACTCAATCCCCTCATCTAAATCATTGATAAAGATGTTAAAGAGAACTGGCCCCAGTACTGAGCCCTGGAGAACACACTTGTAACTGCCTGCCAAGTGGATTTAACTCTTTGGTCTTGGTGACACTTTCAAGGAGGGTGAGCTGAGCTATTTGTTTGTGTTAGGATCCTCTTGTAGGACGCTATATCTGTTTTGCACAGTCAGCCTGAGGTGTGGAGCACTGAAGTGCATTAGTTCCAAACTTACAAAGCCCATATAGGCATGCCACACACCTCTAAACTCCCTCTGTGCTACAACTGGGTTTCCTTCATGCAGTGCCAGAAGAATCAGTACTAACCGGTTTTGGTGACTTCAAGTTTCACAATTGCTCATAAAACTTTTCAGATTGTTTTCTATTTTGTAGCCACTCTGAATGGGATAAGATAATACCACATAGTGTCTAGTTTTTTTCAGGCTGCTTAACTATGGTCTTGAACCAGGTCCAGACTCTTACTCTTTCTGTGAAGAAATTCTTCCTAACATCCAGCCTAAACCTGCCCTGGTGCAGCCTGAAACTGTCCCCTCTTGTTCTATCACTGCTCGTGTGAGAGGAGAGACCAATGCCCACCTGGCTGCAACATCCTTTCAGGTAGCTGTAGAGAGCAATAACGGATGCCCCAAAACTCCTCTTCTGCAGGCTGAACACCCACAGCTCCCTCAGCTGCTCCTCATAGGGCTGTGCTCCAACCCCCTCACCAGCCTTGGTGCCCTTCTCTGGACATGTTCAAGCACCTCAACATCTTTCTTAAATTGAGGGGCCCAGAACTGGACACAGTAATCAAGATGTGGCCTAACCAGTTCCAAGTACAGGGGCAGAATGACCTCCCTGATCCTGCTGGCCACACTATTCCTGATACAGGCCAGGATGCCGCTGAGCCTTCTTGGCCACCTGGGCACACTGCTGGCTCATGTTCCGCTGTCGGTCAGTACCCCCAGGTCCCTCTCTGCCTGACTGCTCTCCAGACACTCTGTCCCCAGTCTGTAGCATTGCATGGGGCTGCTTTGGTCAAAGTGCAGAACCTGGCACTTGGATTTGTTAAAACTCACAGCACTGGGCTGTGCCCACCTGTCCAGCCTGTCCAGGTCCCTCTGCAGAGCCCTCCTACCCTCTAAGAGATAGGCACATGCTCCCAACTTGGTGTTTGCAACCTTATTGATGGTGGACTCAATCCCCTCAATGCCAAGATGAGATGTATGGGAGGTGAAACATTTCACAAGAACCATCTTCACTCACTAGATTGAGACTGTGTGTTTTATTTTTGCTCTATGACCCCTGTGTGTTTCATTTATGCTCTGTGTTTGTGGAAACAGCCACCTCATTGCTGGAAGGAGTGAAATACATTTGTTGCAGTATGACCTAAGACATGCTGTCCTCTTTTTCCTTACCCAAGGCCATTTGTGAGATCAGTGGCTGTGACTGGTTGCTAAGAGAGGTTTTATCAGTGTGGTGCCTGCTAGCACCTTTTTTTCCAACAGTTGATCTCCTTCACAAACCAGTAGGAAGTGAATGACTCATAAGTGGCTTGTCCAGTTTTAGTAAATCTAAAAACAGGAGCTTAGCCAGGCCAAATAAGTGAACTTGACCATATTGCAGTCCAGTGGCTGCTGCCTCAAGAAGTGGATGCTTACCTTATTGCTGAAACACTTTTCTATGTTAAACTTGGCTGAATCAGCAATCACTTCCCTGCTGGGGGCAGTGGTGTAGACAAGCACTTGGGCCACTGGAGCAATATCAGCTTCTACAGGCAGCTGGAGCAAGAAGACCCCATTGGCTAGCAAAAAAAAAAGAAAAAAAAAAGAAAAAAAAATCCCACCCACACACAAAACAAACAAACAAACAAACAAACAAACAAAAGTTAAGGAACAGGAAGTAGCCAAAATTCTCAGTTTTACTTCATGCTGAACTTCATTCTAGCCATGATAAAACCCCACACCTTCAGGTGGAATGAACTGTTTTCCAGTGCATAAGCATGTTGAATTCTGGTTCAACTTCTAAAAAACAGACCATCAGTCTCTTCTAGGAGCACTGGAGCCCTAGAACTGTGGTGCCAGCAGAAAGACAGCTGGCACATGGAATTACAGCACATCTGTAACAAGCCTAAATAGAGGCAGAGAAAAGACATTTCAAACTCTTCACATATCTTAGGGCACATGGAGATGTAGATCCCTGCATTTACACGGTAGCATTGTGTATGCCTGTCAAAGTTTCCTGGCTTCCCAGGATAGTGGAAAAATTGGCAGAGGAGAGGAACTCACCTCTTTCCTGGTCCAAATCCAGAATGTGAGTGCCTGCATGCTTAATGATTCCTTTGGCCATCACCTGGATGGAATGAGAAAACCTGCTGTGACTAAGGTTGTGCATGAGCCAAACCTTAAAGATCTGGAACTTGAAAGCAGATCAACTAAAGTGTATGTCTGCTGCTTACACCCTGGTCAGCTGTTTTTTGCGTTCCTGTAGCAAAATTCTAGCACCCACTCTTTACTCTGCTGCTCCTAACCTTTTTTTTTTTTTTTTTCTGTCTGGGAAATGAAACGTGATGGAAAAGTGTTTAAAGCCTGCTGTCAGAAACGACAATTTCTGTCTCCAGCTGCCCTACAATTACCACTGACAACTTAACCATATGGCAGGTGCAAGCTTACCAGGTAGTAAAAGACAATTTTCTTCTGCTCTCCTACAGCCTCTGGAGTCAGGATATAGTGCACCCGGACCAGTGTGGAGGAGCCACAGTTTAGTGTCTTAGACTTGGGCTCAATTTTCAGGAAGCTATTACTAGGAGAGTAGAAGCGTTTTAGTGGGAGGTAGCCTTCTTCATAACGTGGAGAAACCCAGGAACGGTCATAACAGTAGGGGTGTACTTTATGAATTGCCTGGAAAAGAAGACAATAAACACAAATCCTCAAACACAGGTAGCTGAACTAGCGCCAGGATTCACAGGCTTATATTAAAGGTTTCATATTTTTCGTGTTTAAGCAACAAGATAATCTACAAAAAAAGCCCACAAGTTTAGAAGATGTTTTCCTTAGCAAATCATTGGGAATGATCTCACTTCCAGTGAAGCTGGAGTATGTCTCCATCAAACTGAACCGCATCAGTTGTTTGTTTCCTATCAGGATCAGCTCAAAGGCTCTTTACCCTAATGCCTTGACTTCTCTAATGTCCTGTTAAAGAAAAAGGAAGCTGATTTTTATTTTTCTTCTCATTATTGGTGCTGAAGAAGGAACAGAGCTGATCAGTTTAGAGATTACCAATGCCAAGGTCAACATAAGGATGCCATAGTAAATGAGGAAAAGTCTCCACTCAAGAATTCATGACCTAAACTGAATAAAGGTTTTGGAGCTGACAGTCCAGGCCTTGTTATAAATGACAGCAAGAGCTTCACCGTTTCATCTGCCTCATGTGCCCTTATTTCTGTATCTCTCTCACTATCCTTGGAAGTTCTTGCCTTTTCATTACACCGCACAGTTTTGAAAGCTTCAAACATCTAGTGGGTAACATCTGGATAATCTTTAATGATTTTAATCCACAACAAGAGAATTGCAGGGAGAAGAGCAAATACAATTCCAGACAATCCACCCTATTCTAGAGTGAGGTGCTATAAAACATGCATATTAAACATATACATATGCATACACACAATGGATATGTTTCAATTTCCATTAACTAAGGGATGCTCAGTACCACTCTCCCCAAATAAACAAATTATTAAGGAGAGAATGCCTAAGAATGGTTCATACTCCTTTTCTTTTTATGGCAGGAAAAAAGGGAAAAAAAAACCACACACACACAAAAAAGAACAAAATAAGGAGGAGGACATAGAAACTCAGCATGATAAATAACCCCCTGAGAGATGCAGATTGCCTTACCCGATCATAAAGAATATTGAGATACCTGGGAAAATATTTAATCAAAAAGCCAATGCAGAACTTGCAGCTATGTACCATGGGAGTTAGCGCCACTCTTGAAACAGATTTGTCTAGGTAGAACTGGTGAACCCTTGGAGTAGAATTGGCTCTTAGGATCTTCTGATGTTTCTTCTAACCTTATATTGCTATTGCAAGCAAAAATCATATACAAGTGCAATTGTGACGTGGCAACCCGGTTTGTTGTGTGACTGGTGTCAAGTTTAGCATGGTCACCAAGCTGGAAAAACACAGACTTGATGGGTGGACAACTCGCTGGATAAGGAATTGGCTGGATGGTGGCACACAGAGAGTGGTGATCAACAGCACAATGTCCACCTGGAGACCAGTGACAAGTGGCGTCCCTCAGGGGTCAGTGCTGGGACCAGTGCTGTTTAACATCTTTGTCAGCGACATGGACAGAGGAATTGAGTGCACTCTCAGCAAGTTTGCAGATGACACCAAGCTGTGTGGCACAGTTGACTTGTTAGGGGTCAATGCAATCCCGAGCACAAATACAGGCTGGGTGGTGAGTGGCTGGAGAGCAGCTCTGAGGAAAAGGACC
>VWZI01001738.1:98966-127041 GCA_013396835.1 Psilopogon haemacephalus | reverse complement strand
GATTTGAACGGGATGTTAGGAAGAAATTCTTCACAGTGAGGGTGGTGAGGCACTGGAACAGGTTGCCCAGGGAGGTTGTGTCTGCTCCCTCCAGGGATGTGTTCAAGGCCAGGCTGGATGAGGTCTTGAGCGACCTGATCTAGTGGGAGGTGTCCCTGCCTATGGCGGGGGGTTGGAACTGGATGATCTTTGAGGTCTCTTCCAACCTAAACCATTCTATGATTCTATGAATCAGGAACAAGAAGCTAAGTGCTTTTGCATATATAGTAGAAACTTCAGAGGTACTTCTGGCCCTATGGGTCACTTCATCACCTTCTCTGGCCACAGGACTCACCCTAATTCCAACAGAATCGAAGTTCAGCATGGAAGTGTTCAAGGAAAACCATGCCCTGCCTTCTTCATTTGTTGTATAGTTGGTTTCCTGGTCTCCTTGTAAAGAAATCCTCACAGTTTCATTGGCCATTGGAACACCAGATCCATCCACTAGTTTCACCTGGAGGGGCAAAAACAGTACAGTATAGAAGGAGAGGAACATCTGCCACCTGATAGACCACAAAGCTATGGTTGTTTGACTTAGGTCTCCACTTCACTTTACATGTGCATCAACTGTCTCATTCAGAGAGAGCTGCAAACTTTCTGAATCTTATTTCTTAGGTGCTCTCTTATCTTCACCTTTGGGTCAGAGGAGAGGACATGGAGACTGACACACACTCACACCCCTTGGGTCTCCTATTAAACAGGTGACTGGAAAAGCAGACTTCCGCCTGACTGGAGAAGTGGAAGCACAAGGACAGAGAGGTAAAGCAGAATGAGAGCTGTGCTCTCAGCTGCTGTTCCCCAGTTGAAGAGCCTGCAGAGGAGAAGGGGCCAACAAGGATTAACAGCATTGAGGTTTTGCATCTTTGCAGAGGGGATGGGCACGTATCTTGTCCAAGAGGTTCAGTACTAAGATTGTTTGGCACTCCTGGCACTCTCATTCTCTTGTTTTCCTACCTGCCCAAAGAAGGGAATTCCAGGTTTGTAGTGGGAATCTGAGTGTTCAAAGGTGATTTTGCTGATGGTGGTTGTGATCTCAGAGAAGCTTGTTCCAGTCAACTCCACTCCTGAAGGAAGAAGCATGAAGAATTAATTTGCCATTGCCTGACCAGAATTACTTTTACTCCAGGCCAACTCTCCTTTGCTGGACAAGCAATTTTGTTGATGCTCCTGGCCTCCAGGCAGGAAAACTTCAGAATTCCAGAAAAGCAAGGGTCTGCTTTCATCCCTCATTTCTATTTGGCAAGTCTCTCCTGGGCTTATTACACAGGTTTTTCATCCAGATGATTCATACCTGTCTCCTCCTCTTTAATCTTAGCCTCCACATGGAGCCTATTCTCATATCCACTTCTCTTGAGCTGGAATAACTTGGTCTTTACCACTTCAGAAATGCAGCCATAGTTGTCTGTCTGTTTGAGGAAAACAAACAAGTTTCATTTTTATAATATTTATCCAACTTAGTGAATCTATCCTTGTACATTGCTTTGAATTGGAAGAGAAATCATCATCTCATTTCCTCTGCTGTTTTGATCAAAACTGGAAAAGGAGATGAATCATGTGGCAAGGAGCATTTTGAAGTACTTGCAGCAGCATCAGGGCAAAGAGTGTGCAACTTAGATTTTTGTGTGTATATGAAGTTTGAAATTGCATACACTTGCTACAGAAACACGGAATTATTCAAGTGTATGCTATGCAGTAGAAGTTTGCCAGGCATCAGGCACTGCTGATTCAAAATGCACAAGCCCTATGAGCGATACATAAACCAAAGCCTCTCTGTGTGTAGAAAGATGACAGCTGGGAAAGTATTTCCAAAGTTTGCAGCCTCTCTTTGTCATCTTCCTGTGCAAGGCTGGTCTCCACAGAAAAGGGAAGAGAGCCATGTAATGGCATTTAGCATTTTCTTTTAATGTGGATAACATTTTAACACAGATAATAGCAGTGGCAGAAGCACTTGCGGAGATCACACTGTAGCAGACTCCAAGGACCACAAGAATGTCTTCTGCATTCATTCTTGTCCTGGCATATTTCCACAAGTGCTCTTACCCCATCTTCTGTCAATTATTTCATCTATCCATGTTTCAAACACCATTTAGTTTTGCTATTGTAGACTTGCTCATCTGAAGAGTGAAAAACATGCGGGGATTTTTCTAACTGCTGCTCCTAAAACCATATTCCTTTTCTTCTTGCTTAAACTGCATTGCCCCTCCCCTGAATTTTATTCCTTTCCTGCTTCCAGCACCAAGTTCTCTAGTGTAATCCAACTGCAGCCCTGCTCTCATTGCTCACATCTTTTCTCTCTTCTTCTCATACTCTCCACCTGACCGTTTTCACCAATATTTATCTTTTCCTTCCCCAGCAGCTTCTTGCCTTTTTTACTGCAAAGACCTTCCCCCTATTTTCATTTTTCACATTTTATCTTGCACTCAACCTTCTCTCCTTCTTCAAGGACTCTCTTCCCTCTTCATGCTGTGCTTGCACATGCACAGTGCAAGTCTGTGCCTACAAGGTATGATCAACAAACAACACTTTCTCCCCTCCTATGAGTACCCACAAGCGTACTCATGTCTCACCTGTCCAGAGAACTCATCACATACTGCTTTAGACTCTTCACCATAGCAGGCAGTAGCTGCATATTCAAAATTCCTGCAGACACGGAAGCTGGCGAGGCCAGGAACCGGCTTCCCAAATGTATAGCTACCAGCAGCAGGGATTGAAAGAAAAACAGAGCCATTAGGAATGTGAGAGGGATGGGGAAACATTACTGGCTCACCCCCAGTGGATCCAGGACTCTTTCCTAGAGCTGCCTGTGGGACAGAGCAAGGTCACAACATGAAATAATGTTCTAACAATTTAGGACAGAGTTTGGTGCCAAGGGTAGGAGCACTAATTCTTATAGTCCCCCGTGAAGGATATGGTTTAGCACCAGAATTGGCAGGCTAAGATGATGGCCAGACTCAATCTTAAAGGTCTTTTCCAACCAACATAATACTTTGATTCTAATACTGATTTAGTTGAGAGTACCCCTCATCTTGGAGAACATGTTGAACTGTCTACCCCATTGTCCAATTCTGATGGAATTATTTTGTGTATGGATGTGCACATGTTCTTCAGCCTGAGTCTTGACTCAGGCTGCAGGATGCATGGTAGACTGCTATTCACAATCAAATGAGGTGGCCCAAAGGAAAGAGAGCAGCTGTGTCACATATGGTTTCCTCTCAGCAATGAGAAATAGAAACAACAGCCAAAACATCATTCTCAGGTAAACAAGGCCTCTTCCCTAGTGCTGTAGCTGCTCTGAAATCATAGATTCAAATAATTATTCTGGTTGGAAAATATATTTAAGATCGTTAACTCCAACCACTATCTAACTCCACCAAGTCTGGTTCTAAACCATAGGCTTCAGCACCACATTTCTGCTTATTTAAAACGTCTCCAGGGACAGGGATTCAATCACCTCCATGTCCAGCCTGTTCCAGTGCTTGACAGCCCTTTCAGTGAAGAATATTCTTCTAACAGTCAACCCAAACCTGTTCTGGTGCAACTTGAGGCCATTTCCTGTTGTCCTATCACTTCTTACTAGGGAGAAGAGACCAACACCCAGATGACTCCAACTTCCTTTCATTGAGTTGTAGAGACCAAGAAGGTCTCCCCTCAGCCTCCTTTTATCCAGGGTAAACAACCCCAGTTCCCTCAGCTGCTGCTCACAAGACCTGTTCTCAAGACACTTCACTAGCTTCAAGACCCTCTTGAAACACGGAAGAGCTATATGCATATTACATACAAAGTCTTCTATGCAAATAACTGTTGCCTTTTGTCTAATGGTAGATGTAGTCTGTTTGGTTCTGGCTCCCCAGAATGATTGAGAAATATAATATCATATCTCAGTCTCCCAGAAAGATTTTTGGCAGTACCAGAAGAAAAAAATTGAAATCAGAGACTTGAAGGAATGACACTCACAGACCACAAACTGTCACCTTCAGCTTCTCATCAAGAATGGTGATCACCTTGGGCATTTTCACTGTTACTTCGAATTTTGGCAGCACTGAAGCAGAAACAAAGGAAAACAGGCATCATGGTGAGGAATAATGTAAGAATGAGACACAAAGGATGCTTGAAGGTTATTCTTACAAGTGACCTGAATCCCTATCATGTCTAAGCAATCAGATTTTAGAGGCTTCATAGAGCAATAGAATCAACGAATGGTAAAGATTGGCAGGGATGTCTGGAGATCATCAAGTCTAAGCTCCCTGTCAAAGCAGGATCACCTAGGGCACTTGCTGCTGAAGTCAGGGAAGACTCAGCCAACAACTGTATGTGCTCGTTTGAACTAATTGGAGGATTTGAATGAAAAATTAGACTACAGGCTGAAAGAGGAAAGCACTGATGATGCTACTACACTCATAGCTTTACTGAGAAAGAAAAAAAAAAAATTGTTTAAGAGTTGTAACCCAAACATAGGTAAGTCAGATGGCTTGAGATGGTTTCAGACCACTTTGGGCTGTAGTAGCTCCTGCATGGCTCTTTCTCTCTGCCTTTCCTAGCTGAATCTGAATAATTCCACTAACTTCTTCCCTGCTGCTAATCCCCCTGGATGATCTACCTCCACCTATCTGCTGCATGAAACAGATGGTGAAATAAGATCGGGGAACGGGAGAAGGTGGTAGGGGTGGTTAGAAACCCCTCTTAGGGATTTTGATCTCTGGGAGTGGTGTGGTGTTTCTGTGTTACCTTTTTACTATATATATCTGTAAATATCTGCTTGTATGTTGTGCAAAGCTGTAAATATAAAGCTTCATTTATTAATTTCCAGCCGACTGAGTTCTAGCCAGGGTTGTTTCAAAGTGTGGGGGGGGCAGCTATCTACTAAACCACCACACTGTACCAGGTAAGAAGACAGGATTATTACAACAGCTATTAAAATACAGCAACCTCTTTGATAGCACATGAGCTGTCAGTCACAAGGCAGTAGGATGCAGTAGAACAGAGATAAGTTACTAGAGATATCCCACAAACATACAGATTTGGGACAGCAGTCTGGCCTGTGCATTTCCAAAGCACATAGATCTTGCCGATTTACAAAATACGAAGACCTCATAGCATCACCAGTGACTTTGCACAGGGTGACATCACATCCAAATCCAGCTGCAAGAGGGGAAGTGGATGGTGACTCTCCTGGGAGAACTAGGAAGGATTCAGGACTTAGAAGCTGTTCTGTGACTGAAAGAGGTCAGCTAGCTTCCAGCTGCATGAGCCAGGTTGTATTGGGCCATGCAACAAGGGCTGCAGCTGGCTTGCTAGGTCAGAAAGCTATGTTGGTTGTCACCACATGCAGATGTGTATTAGGATGCCATTTTCTCGCCTAGCAGATGGAATCAGCATATAGGTGAGAGCACAGAGAGTGGTTAAGGCACTAAGGTGTCATGCAAGCTACCGGCGTAGCATGTAGGTGAACAAAGGCAAAGTCTGCATTTACAGACAGCTCCAGACTACACCAAAAGGTCAGGGCTTGAGAAATCCAAATTCATAGCATGACACTTGACAGACATGTGGCCAGCTGAAGATGAGGCTGTGGCTTTAAGTCACCTCTGAAAGGAGGTGAGGCTTGTGGTTGCCAGCACAGACTTATCCAAGCACATCACTCCTCCTGATGGGAGCCTTGCTGAAGTGAGACAGTCAGATCCAAATGGTCTCAGGCTCAGGGAGGAGTGAAGAAAGGTCACTCAAGTCCTTCAGTCTTCATTCCTCAGACAGTGATGATGCTTGGGAGGGAGTGGACACAGAGACACTTTTCTAGCCATGCTGGATGTCCTGGACAGACCCACTACCTATTTCAGTTAAGCTTTCATGAAACATGTGACTAGCTGTTAGAGACCTGAAACTACGGTAACAGTTACCATACTCCTCCACTGAGAACGGATGCTGAATTGTCTTGCCAGAGGCCTTCTCTGCCACCACTGTATAGGTCCCTCGCATAGGTTCAAAGGTGAGGTTGAAGAACAGCTGGATTAATCCTCTCTTCAGCTCTACCTTTGTCCACTGGTACAGACGGTTTTTCTTTGGGTCCTACAGATAATGAAATCACAAGGAGAAATCACTTTGAGAAGATCAGGAGTCTGTAAGGAGAGCTAAAAGGCACTACTGAAAAGCAGTGAGAGGAGGCCCAGCCCCAGTGTTTCAGGAGGCTGGGATTCCTGCACTAGCAGAATTGTGTGGGCAGCCCAGGGCTGGACAGTAGAAGTAGCTGTAACCTGGGCCCAGAGTACATGGTTGCCACCACATAAATTAAAAGCTCTGTATATTCAAATTAACATAATGGATATTCTCGAGGCAGCTGGTAGTTATTTTGCCTCAGCTGAGGTGCAATAGACATGGAATACAAAGTGAATGTTTGTACATACCTCCATATACACCAGTGGAAACTAGAAAAAAAGAAGAAAGGAAATAGCATATTTAGACTGAGTGCCAGCAACCACATTTCAGGGACCAATAAGATAAGGAAAAATGTTCCTGGTATGGAGCAACACAGCATTTTGAGGAGGGACAATCCTTTGTCTCAGGCAGAAAAGTCATCTAAACAGAAATTACTAACTCTGGGTGATCTGCAATGCTAATAAGAGCAGGTGTACACTACGACAATGGCAGAATTTCTCACTGCTGAGGTGTTTATACCACCATTTGCAGTTTCCTTTCCAAGAATGCAGAAGGCATCTTTATGCAGAAATCTGAAGAGCAGACCCTGTTAACAAGATCTGAGGTAACCCAAGGATTGCACAATTATCTCACCGTGCTGAGAGCCCTCCCCAAAAGACACTTCTTTCCTCCCTCTTCCCTCGTAGACGATTTAAGGTCAACTAGTGAAAAGGAAGTATAATACTTACCACCTCATTCAAGGGGCGGAAGTCTTTATCCAGAGAAACTATTCTGAAGAGCACTGATGGAGAAGGGCAAGACAGTGAGGTTCCACAGTGCAATCACCAAGCAGAAAACATCAGTTGAAATTAACAAATGATAAAAGAGAGAGAATAGAGCCATTCTCTTCTGCAAATTCCATTCACTAGAAAGCTAAATTATGCTATAAGGTTACCCATGTAAGAAATTACACAGATAAGAAGACGTTAAGACTATGGCAGTGCAAGCATCTTCCTGATTATGAATCTCATTAATTGGGACCAAAGTTAAACTGAAGTTGCCTTTGTTTACTTTGCAAGGATAGATTTTTAGATTGGAATTCACATGAGTCTTCTAATTTTGTTATAACTAGACTGGCTTCTTAGGAAGGAGGAATGCAAGCAAATTATTTCAGCACTTGGCTGCAAGTTTCTGTTGGCTCTGGATGGTTAGAGAATTCAATGCCTCTTTTAGGGCATTCAATTCTATGCAGGCCAAATTTAGGAGATCAATGGTCCAGAAGAAATAAATGGCTTATATAGTTCTCTCTGTCTTCGCTGAGCAAAATCAGCTGCTGCTCTGAAAGCTGTTTCATGACTTAGTGTGAATTTTGGCCCTGTTCTCTCATGGACAAAGATCCTGTCTTTCTCTGATTTTAATGTGGGCCACAACAACAGATCTCCCAATGCCAGAGGCAGTGTGTGTAGATGCTCCAGATACGTAGGTGAATCTTAAGGTTTCCTGAATTCTTCCCACATGAAGCACTGAAAACATAATCCACTATGAGGTTGTGGTTCTGACCCCCACTATAAGCAGTCAACATCTGGCCAGTGTAGTCCAACAATTTCAGAACAAATTTTTGCTTCAAACACAAATCTCCACCCCTTCCCTTCCCTAGTACCTGTCTGTCCAGGCTTGTAGATGGGTTTGTCTGTCTGGATGAACACCAAGCTCTCAGAATTCTTGACCACCACTGACTTACGGCTCCTGAATTGCAGTGTTGCCCCCTTCACCATCACAGTGACAAATGTGTCTGGTGACAGGTTATTTGATTTTCGAAGCTGAAGAGTAAGAAGGCAGCTAATGTTACAGAACACGTTTAAAGGCTTCCTGAACTACAATGGCCTTCATGAAGTAAGAAAACTAATACAGACCCAACATAGAGATGACAGAAACCATAATCAGGAACAAAAACCTGATCTTTCTTGATCTATATTCTTACTTGTTACTAATGATGTACAGTGATCATGCAAAGGAACTCCCAGCCCTGACACCCAGTTTTAAGAAATTCTGACTATCCTGAACAAAACCTTTCTGTCCTTTTTTTCATTTTGATGTTCACAGGGCCAATGAAATAATCCCACTTCTCTTTCAGATAATGTCCCTATTCCTTGCAGAACATATCTTTTTCCAAACTAGATATGCTANTTCAGCCTGTATCTGAAATATCCCATATCAACAGCTGGCCAACAGTCTGCCCAGGTGGCCAAGAAGGCAACAGCATCCTGGCCTGTATCAGGAACAGTGTGACCAACAGGAAGAGGGAAGTGATTGTCCTCCTGGACTCAGCACTGGTAGGGCTACACCTTAGGTACTGGGTTCAGTTTTGGGGCACTCACTACAAGAAAGACACTGAGGTGCTGGAGTGTGCCCAGAGAGGGGCAATGAAGCTGGTGAGGAGTCCGAAGAATAGGTCTTCTGAGCAATGGCTGAGGAATTTAGGCTTGTTTTTTTAGGTGAACAGGAGGCTGAGGGGAGCTATCAGCTCCATGAGCTTCCTCTTTCACTCTCTTTTCCAGACAGAGGCAATCACAGCTATATAGTCCTGTGTTAATTCTACTACTATAGTATACTACTAAAGTATACTACGAGGCAAAGAGTAGGCAAGATCCAGAAGCTCTGCTCCACTTTGAAGGCACTCTGGTGACTGTGGCTGTTGAAGGATGACGTGGAGAACCATTTGAAGAACAGCCATCAAGAGAAAGCCCATGTCTTTCTCCCTGGCCTCTCGTTCTACAGAGACACTGGGTTTCTAGGATTCAGTGTTTCACATTTAGGTAGCACACTAAGGAGATCTCAGCAGTGTTGAAGGTGAATGTGAACATACCTTTAGCGAAGAGGGAAATTAATACCTACAGTGTTACTCTGATCATTACTACTCAGCTTATCCCTGGCACAAGCAATCAGCCTAGAATGAAGAGATACTCACAGAGAAAGGGATGCAGGTGAACATATCCTTCTCTGACACAACATCATCAATCAAGCTCCTGTTTTCCCCTTGATACTCAAGTGTGGCGCTCAGTGTCACAGATTCGTTCAGATGGCTCAGCTGAACACAGACTTTCTCAGGGGAATCGGTGTGTATCAGAAAGGGCAGCAGCACCATGTACTGCCTAGAGAAAAGGAAGAACAACAGGTCAGAAGAACAAGAACAGTCAACCGGAGATGTACAGAAAGAACAAACAAACCAGTTTGATGATTACAGCCTTCACTGTACAGAAGTGTAACAAGATTTCCAGGATGTCAGTAACAGCAGGGGAAAGCAGAAGGGCTGGTTTCAAAAGTAAAATACCACAGGAAATCCTCAGGGCAAATGTTTGGATGTTTTTCTAGGTTCTGGCACAACATCAGCACGTCCTCCTGGGACTCTGAATAATGCCAATGAGGAAAAGTCGGTTGTCACCACTTTTGCTAGACCCTGAGAACAGGGTAGGATTCAGGAGCCATACAAGTGCTGGTGCCCAGTGAATACATGCTGCAAAGCAACTGTAGCACTACTCTCATTCCTCGCAGAAACTCAAAACTACCACACTGTGGTGCCACATCTTCATCAAAAACAATGCAGAACTTTCAGGTTTTCAGGGAAGCAAACCCCTCTGTCTTAGCCCAAGCAGGGGGACTCTGCTCACCTCTACGCAGTCTTCCTCCCAATGAAGCAGCTTGTCAGTGGTGTTCCAGGTGCCTGGAAACTGCGTCTGAGAATCAAACCTGATCTGCCTAATGACAACAGGGCTCTCTTTCATGTGAGTGAGGACTGTCACCCCTGGAGCAGCAAGGACCCGGTAGAAGAGCCCTTGACACCTCAGCAAGTAAGGAATGGCATCCCCTATAGTGGTACTGGAGGCTCTAACACTTTTATGTTCATCAGTTGGCCTGAAGGGAGAAAGATCTGGCCCCCTCAGATCCCAACCCCTGCATTTAGACAAAAGTGCTGCACCACAGGCTCATTTTGCTGGGAAGAAAAAGACATTGCCAAAACAAGCCAGAGGAGAACATGTCTAGGATGTCAGGAATCCTCATGTGCTGCTCTTGCCATACATGTACATACATGCACGGAACACATACTCTCTTCACATACAAAGAGAGTAAAGGGAGGCAAAAAGTGATGCAGTACAATATACCCTCACAGAGCTTAACAGTCACAGTCATAGCATCACAGACTCAGAATCGTTTTGTTTGGAAAAGACCTTTAAGATCTTTCCTGGGTAAGAAGGGAAATATTCCCTCCTTGTGAATCAAGAAATAAAACCATTTGTGCTCATGCCAGATCCATTATCTGTTCCTGATTTCTTTTTCTCATTGACAATTTAAAAAACACTCCCATCTCCTGGGTGTTTCAAGCTGGCAAGTAGATCAGTTGACCCAAAATGACACCTTTCACTAGTTTTGTTTTTAAAGGTTGTCTCTTAACAAAAACTGAATGTGTAAATAGTTATTTTAAAAATGTCCTTTGAAAGAAAACCAATTCATAGAGAAAAACTTTGTTGACATCCCCTCAGTTCACTGAATCAGCAAAAGGTATTCTCACAGACCTTTCCCTCTTTTTTCCTCTTCCTTACTTTTTTCCTGAAGTTTTCCTATTTCAGTTTTATAAACTGTTTTGGGTCTCCCTGAAGCACTAGAGCTGCTGCTTGTAGAAGACACTTTATGCAGTCGTGGCATTTATATTCCTGGGTAAAAGAAAGGAGGCAGAAGACAAAGAAACAAAGCAACAGCCACAGGATCACAACCCGGGTCTCCTGCCTGCCCAGACACCCCCCTGCATAGCTTACGGCTCTGTGGTGGGTGAGGTGTCTCCAGGAAGGAAGAAGAGGAGAAGGAGAAAGGTGTTTGTTTTGATGAGCAGCTTCACCATAGCGCAGACCAGGACGTGATGAGCCAACCGGATACTAAACCTGGTCCGTCGCTGCTTGTACTCCTGCTCTGCTCTCCGAGTCAACCCCTTTATACTCTCCTCTGCAAACAGAGGCTGGAGGAGATAAGGGCTACGGGCCAGGACCGATCCGGAAACGGGGAGAGGCAGTAAGGAGGAGCTGGAACTAGCAGCTCCGAGTCTGGGCAGAAAGCCAGGCACTGGCAGGGAACGGGACGGGAGTGCGCCCAGCAGGCTGGAGCTGCCTCTCTTTTGGGGCAGGGCAGCAGAAAATGGAAGACAAAAGGTGGTAGCTAAAGAAAAGAGGATCTAACAGCAGAGAATGCTTCCATTTCTGGTAAGGCTCCTTATATGTAGCTGGACACAGTGCTGGCCACAGAGGCTGCTGGAGGAGCAGGAGCAGGCTGATTTCTTTCAAACTGGGAGCAGGAGATTGGGCTAAGTTTTGAGACACAAGAGTGCGTGTTCCTAACCACCACTCACAGGCAGGATCCGAAAACAGGGATCGCAAACTGAAAACCTTACCCTCCATTCACCCTGCTCCCTTCCTGGGAATGCTGTCCATTCCCAGTCTCACCAGGGCTAATGCCAGGAAATGGGGTCAGAGAGTGCCTAGACAAATGAGTTGTCAAAGGAAATTTGACCTTCACCCTGACAGAAACAGGGACAGTGACATGATGGGAAACTGCCAAAAGTTCAACCCATTAACAGTATGTAACACATTAACCAGTTCCCCAGAGCAGCAGCCCTCACACAGCAGAACAAATGTGGCCTGGGTCTTGCTTTCCCTGTACTAGTTCTTGTTCCAGGTCAAGTTATTGGTACATCAAGATCAAGTTCTTGCTGATTGATAGAGTAATTCATTATTTCATTATGTGAAAACCCATGCTAAGCACTGTGACAGGTGATGTATCACAGAGGGAAATTTCAGCCATTGTATTTACCTTGGTCAACAGCAGGATGATCAACAGCTGTGATTATTGCCATTTGAAGTGGCAGTAAAATATCTCTCATACTTATAGCCTTAACCTAAACATGAAACTAAACTCTAAACCTAAACTCTGTGTTAGAACATAATTTAGAGTTTAAAAAGGGAGCTGGATAAAATTATTATCTGGCTGTCCTTCCCCTCTCCTACTACTATCATCTGAAGTTTGGTCAGATCAGGAACTTTGAAGTTAAGAAATTCAAGTGCAATGAGATAACAAACCTTCATTACAGAATTCATTCTGCCCTGAAATGACCTGCATGGAAAAGAAGAGGACAGCAGCGCATGTTATAGAATCATTTTGTCTCATCCTAACTCTTGTTGATAGGGAGAATAGACCAACACCCACCTGGCTCCAACCTCCTTTTAGGCAGTTGTAGAGAGCCAGAAGGCAGTTCCCCAGCCTCCTTTTCTCCATGCTAAACAACTCCAATTCCTACCTTGGCGACTTCACAAAAGACAGCCCAGGCTTGTGCTCTTCCTTCTCCATGTAATGCCTAAAGTTTGCTCTGCCTGCCCATTAGAATTATAACTCAGGAAGATCTATCACAGCCACAGAGAAGAGGATTTGTACATGGGGCAGCCAAAGCCTTTTTGAAGATGATACCTTAACACTGCTTCAAACCAGTCAGAAGCCAGACTGTTTGAACACAAACATGGCAGGAAAGAGGTGCAGAACTGCACACAGCAGAGGAAGCTAGGGCTACCCTTTCTGGCAAGTAGACAACCAGTTCACATGGCTCACAAGCCAGCCAGATCATTAGGACCTTTATCAAAAATGTGCTGTGTAGCCAAAAACGGAAGAGGAATGCTTTCATTCAGTTGCAGAGTGGGCAAGATTTTAAAGGCTTGAGAATCCCAGTAGATACTAATGACCATGCACAGATGGTGAATTTACTTTTAAATTCTGTCCTCAAGCCACGTGTCTGCCATCCCATTCCCAAGAGTAGCATGGGTCCCTGAAGCTTGATTTCAAGGGTCTCTGCATAAGATTCAGCTTGTATGACAAGGCAGTGGCAATGAGGTTTTCTGGTCCATCTTGGCATTTTCACCTGCTGTGAGTACAACTTAGAAGGCTGACAGGCTTTAGGGAGCTTTTTGGCTAGACTTTAAGTGGCTAACCCTAAGCACTTCAAGAAACCCAGGAGGAGGATGTGTTTTAGTACTCTCTTTCCTGGATTTCTCTCAGTGAATCTGAAGTTCTGTCATTTGGTATAGCTCAAAGGGGCAAATTCTCTACCTGTGCAGAAAAGAGCATTAAGCATCCTGTATCTGAACCATTCACTGATAACATCACAGAAGCGCTGATTGTAAGTGACCTCAAGAAGTTATCTAGTCCATCCTTTCACTTTGAAGCAGAACTGCTGCCTATGCTGTCAGCTGTGAATCTGCCAAATCAAATCTAGAAAATTTCTAAGAATGGAGAATCTACCATTTCTCTAGTGATCCATCATTAAGACCTCTTTACTCACATCCAGTCTGAACTACCTAAGCTGCAGGTGCAGCCATTGCCCCATCTTCTGCCCCTACCAAGAAAAGTCACATTCAAACACCCTTGTAACTATCTTTCAGGTAATTTTAGACAGCTATTTAATAACTCCAACTTCCTTTTAGTCAGATTAAACAAGCAAAGATTCTCTCGTCACTCCCTTTTGGGTTCATGAAGGGCAGGTTCTGCTTGTCAGACGTAATCTCTTTCTGTGACAAGGTTACCCATTTAGTGGGCAAGGGAAAGGCTGTGGATGTTATTTACCTGAACTTTAGTGAAGCATTTGACACTGTCTCTCACAGGGTCTTCCTGAAGAAACAGGCTGCTCATGGCTTGGCTAGGTGGACACTTCACGGCATCAAAAACTGCTTGGATGGCCACATCCAAAGAGCGATGGTGAGTGGAATTATATCCAGTTCGTGGCCAGTCACAAGTGGTATTCCCCAGGCCTCACTACTGGGGCCATTCTTGTTTAATATCTTTATAAATGACCTGGACAAGAAGATTGAGAGACCCTCAGCAGTGTGCAGATAACACTAAGCTGGGAGGAAGTGTTGATCCACTTGAGGGTATGAAGGCTTTACAGAGGGATATGGACAGGCTGGAACAACAGGCTGAGGCCAACCAATTGTATGAGATTCAACAAGTGTCAAGTCCTGCATTTGGGTCACAAAAACCCCATGCAATGCTGCAGGCTTGGGGTAAAGTGGCTGGAAGTCTGCTCAGCAGAGAAAGACCTGGGAGTGTTAATTGACGGCTGGCTTAACATGAGCCATCAGTGTGCCTTTGCTGCCTCAAGCCCCTCAGGTCAGTGAACTCTAGAAGAGCCTCAGCAGACATCCACTTCACTTATGCTAAGGTCTATATTTTTGTCTTCATCTGTCCTGGTACCCTCATGTGTTACATCATGGGTGTCAAGCCTCGCATAACAGGGATGTGCAATTGAAGGCATTATGTAAACAGCAGTGCCAGGAATATGCAGTTGTGTTCCACATGGATTGCTCAAAACTGCATTAATCTACTTTCAACTAGGTGGTGAAAGGACATTTCAGCTATTTGAAAACAACATTTCTGGGGGAAACAGCAATTTTCTTTTGGGAAACAAGATCTTGTTTCTATTTTCTCAGTGATTTCAAGTTGCTTGTAGTGCTTACATACATGTGGCATGGCAGCATCAATCCTGATTAAAATAATTTCCAGCTTATTTGTAATGCTCTTTGTGCACCTCTGAACTAGTAACTTCAGATTAAACCTCTGGTGTTTAGGTCAATTAATTTCTCCATAGCCCTTCCCCATCATGTACCATGCTGCCTAGTTCTTGATTATCTCTTAATTTCTGTTTCTTAAAATCTCCTTTCAGCCTTCTCTTCTCTAGAAGAGACCATCCCAGCTGTCTCAGCCTTTCCGTATATGACAGATGTTACAGTCCTGTCATCATCTTTGTGTCCCTTTGCCATACTTTCTGCAGTATGCCGATGTTTCTTTGTACTGAGGAGCCCAGAACTGGACACAGGATCCCAGGTGTAACCTCTCCAGTGCTGAATAGAAGGAAAGGATCACCTACTTGACCCACTGGCAATACTATGCCTAATGCAGCCTGCCTTACCATTTGCTTCCTTTGCAGTGAGGGCACACTGATGACTGCTCCAAGTTCACCAGGAACACCAGGTCCTTTTCTGCAGAGTTGCTTTCTATCTGGGTCACCTCTAGTTCTATTGGGGCATGGGGCCGTTCTTCCCCAGCTGCAGGACTTTGGCCTTCTCCTTGTTGAAATTCAGGAGGTTACTGGCAGCCCATTTCTGCTATCTGTCTCTCCCAGAACAAATACACATCTCAAAACATCCATCACTACCCTGATGCTTGCCAAGGCTTACAACTTGCTCACTGGAAAATTCCTGTGGAAATAATCTTGTGTATCACTCCAGGCTTGGGGAAGAGTGGATGGATAGCAGAGCTAGGGGTGTTGACTGACAGTTCTCTGAACATGATCCAGCATGTGCCCAGGTGGCCAAGAAGGCCAACAGCATCCTGGCCTGTATCAGCAATAGTATGACCAGCAGGAACAGGGAAGTGATTGTCCCCCTGCACTCAGCACTGGTAAGGACACACCTTAAGTACTGGGTTCAGATTTGGGGCACTCACTACAAGAAAAACATTTTGCTGCTGGAGTGGGTCCAGCAATAAAGCTGGTGCAGAGAACAGGTCTTAGCAAACTGGGGTTGCTTAGCCTGGAGCAAAAATAGACTGAGAGGAGGCATGCTTGCTCTCTACAACTCCCTGAATGGAGGTTGGAATGAGGTGGGTATTGGTCTCTTCTCCCTAATAACAAGTGATAGGATGAGAAGAAATAGCCTCAATTTGCATCAGGGGAGGTTTAGATTTGATACTAGAAGAAACATACTCATTGAAAGCATCCACAAGCAGTGGAAGAGACTCCCCAGGGAGGTGGTTGAATCCCCATCCCTGGAGGTATTTAAAAGAGGCAGAGATGTGGTGCTGAGAGTCATGGTTTAGCACCAGACTTGGTAGAGCTAGATAATGGTTGGACTAAGTGATCTTAAGGGTCTTTTCCAACCAAAGCAATTCTATGATAGTAAGACAGATGATCAGAGCATGCCACAACCGCTGTGTGTGCTTCAGAGGCTGTTCATATATGCTTGGCCACGTGCACCCACTGGTATGCAGCAAATGTGCTGGACATGCACAGGCAGGCCCTCAGCCTGTAACAACAGGCATGCTGATCATGCCCTTTGCACCATTCTGCTCTGAATTGGGAGCTCCCCACATTTCATTACTTCTTCTGTCCACAATATGAAATGGCAGAGGTGGAGGGGAAAGCAACTTGGTTGTTTCGATAATGACACACAATTATTTGTATCACTTTGACTCCCGATGTCCTTCCACTTGGTCAGTTTGTTGAAGTTGGCCTATGAAACATGGCATATGGCTTGTCCGTTCCAATGCAAAGAAGTAATAACATGTGTGTGCACTTTTGGTCCAGTGCGGTACTGGAGGTTTATTCTTACTGCTGGATTTACAGTCATAATCTCATTTAGCCCTCTTCTCTCCCACTCATAGCATTGGGTTGGAAAGAAGGAGGCTGCCACTGGGAGAAGTCTATTTACATTTCTGACAGTGAAAAGTAGGGTCCATTTTCCCAGTCCTGCTGGCACTAGATAATGGAGATCCAGGGAACAGAAATGAAATCTGGTGCTCAGGAATGGAGCAATATGACCAGCTCACCCTCAGAGATATGAAGACCCAGCATCTGTTTCTGACAAAAATTTTGTTGGCCCTTATAGGACAAATAAGAATCACAGAATGTCAGGGGCTGGAAGGTAAGATTAGGGCCAGGAATATGTCCCAAGTCTCTTCTGGTCACATACAGGAGTAATTCAACAGATGTGGACTGAGAATGGATCTACTACTGAGCATAGCTTGTCCTTATGGACAACAAACCTGTTCCTGCAAAACACTTTCATGAGGGTGTGGAAAGTCCTTGCTGTTGGGTAGACCTTTGGTTTGCAGGACCATGATCCACTAGTACCATGGATGAGATGGTTATCAGATGAAAAGGCACATTGGATTTATCTTAGGGATTTCTCACAGATCCATGGAGCAGGAAATTCACAGCTGGAGGCCTGAAGATGATCTTTCATCAGGACAGCACACTGTTGCACAGGGCTGTTAGAGAGTATCCTGCAAGGGACAGGAAACAGAAGTGAGAGTGAGAGAAAATGTTTAGATTGTCTTCTGGAGGCGAGAAATCAAAACCATCTGATTTTGAAGGGTGGAGCCCAGAGGAAGTTAAAAAAAACAACCTCCAAAGATTGAAAACAAAATGTACCCAAACCCCTGTCTACCTGGATATTACACATCTAAGTAATTTTGCTATTGTGGAACTAAAATCAGCACCAAAGATAGACATAATGTTCTGCATTGGCAGTGATATCCACCAGCGTGAGAAGGGCAGTGCTGAAAGCTGGGTTCAGTGACATAGAAGCAATGATAAGAAGAAAATCTTCCCAGATCTTCTCCTGAGATGTGGTACAAGAACTCTGTGTCTGGTGGAACAACAGGCAATCTGAGTTAGCACTGTTCTTTTTAAAACAGAATTAAACTCACTTGGTACCATTGTATACAGAACCATCTTCCCAAATCCAGCCAGAGTCTGTGCTGTTCCTCAGTCCAATCCAGAAACATTCTGTCTGAATACTCTTGAACAGGTCCTGGAAATTGTGGTGAATTATGAAGTGAAAGTGAAGTGAATTAAGAAGTGAAAGGCAGCCTGAAAATGAAGGCAAGGAGGAGTAAAGAGGACAGTGAGCAAGAAACACCCTCTTGCCTGACTGTTGCTGACAACACTGCTTCTCCACAATTTCTAAACAGGAAGATCAGTCCTGCAGATCATGCCTGGAATAGGAACTCTGTGTATATTCACAGGAAGTTAAGTGTGCTGCCCTGGTGCAGCTGCCATGCCTGCTGTTGAACTCTGAGTAGCCACAGTGCCTACCAGTCTGCCTGTAGGTCCAGAGACCTTTTCTTGCTCCTAAGTGCTCTGAACAGTGATGAGAAATGTTCAATAGACATGGGTAAGACCCAAACACAACACAGTGATTTCTGTCCCTTGGGAACTTCTGGGTGGACAATATCCTTTTTCCAAACACTTCACCAGTTTGTCAGGATTTTGCACTTGTTCAGGGTTGAACAGGGGGAGTGGGGAAGGGGAGGAAAAATGAAAGGGGAGGGGAGGAAAAAGAAAAGAGAGAAAAGAGAAAATTAGAGGAAGGGGAAGAGAAGAGAGAAGTGAAGAGAAGAGAAGAGAAGTGAAGAGAAGAGAAGAGAAGAGAAGAGAAGAGAAGAGAAGAGAAGAGAAGAGAAGAGGAGAGGAGAAGAGAGGAGAGGAGAAGAGAAGAGAAGAGAAGAGAAGAGAAGAGAGGAGAAGAGAGGAGAAGAGAAGAGGAGAGAAGAGAAGAGAAAAGAAGGGAAGAGAAGAGAAGAGAAGAGAAGAGAAGAGAAGAGAAGAGAAGAGAAGAGAAGAGAAGAGAAGAGAAGAGAAGAGAAGAGAAGAGAAGAGAAGAGAAGAGAAGAGAAGAGGAGTTTTTCTTGTACATATGTGCAATAATATCAAACAGCAGCAGCTTTTTCAGTGGTATGACTGGGCTTCCTTCTTATCTCCTGTTGCCATAAACAAAGCTTCAGAGAAGCCATCTTCACACAGAAGCATTTACAAAGCTGGCTTGTTAAAATGGAAATAGGAGTTGCTTGAGGAACACTTGAGTGGTTTTGTTATTTTGAAGGTAACTGTACCTTCCATGGCAAAGGGAGGTTGAACAGTCACAGCCTTCACAGCCTAGGACATGGATGGCTCAGAAAATCTTGCTTATATGAGTAAGTCTTATCAGGGATTATGGGTACCACTCTAGTAGCAGAGACAGCAGTGAGAAAGTAGCTGGACCAGGGAGGCTTTTTTTTTACCCAGAGAAATGGGTAATCTGGGGCAGATGAGTATTTCCCAAGGAATGGGCATTTGCCTAAGCAAGTGTGAGAGCCTGGTGCATACTACTAGTTGAGCAGAGACCTGGCTTTGTAAACGTCCACAGAACAATGCAACTTCTGTCCAGGAAAGGGAAGCTAGCCACGTTCATTGGACCTGAGCTAATAAGCTGTGATTTGAACAAAACCAGAACAAGCAGTTCTGCTCAACTTAGGCAGATGTGCCTCACCTCCCTGGCGATCAGTTCTGTCCATCTCTTTAGCAGTCATACATGCTCCCACCCCTAGTTGGCACCTGCTGGAAAATACGCACTGGAACAGATGGTTTCTCAACACAACTGAGTTTATTTGGCTGAAAGAGGAAGTAAGTGCTGAAAACAGGCTGAGAAAGAAATAACTGTGCACAAAGGCAGGGACTGGCTGTGGCCACTGAGCAAGGGAAGGCAGCATTTTTTTGCAAAGGAAGCATTTCTGTAGAGTGGGGATATATTTGTAGGTTTGTAGGCAGCAAGTATGGTGACTGCACAGTGCCACGGTATTTTCCTGTAATCATTCATATCATAATTATTTGAGATAGGTGGAAAGGGGCAGTGGAAAAAGCTGTTTCCTTGCATCCTTCATAGGATGACTCTGAGTAGCTGACAGTGCCTCCCTCCTGTCTGTTGCTTCTCTGCCTGCTAAGATATGTACCTGACATTGGAAGTGCACAACAACATCACAGTCATAGATCCTTCTTCTCCTTTAAAGTCAAAATACTGCCAGAATAACAGCACTGTTTGGATGTCTGCAAAGAAACAGAAGATTCTCAAAGAACGAGAGAGACATTACCATTTCGCTGGTATCGCTGATCACCAGGAGATGAGCTCCCTGTCTCCGGCAGGATTCCTGGCTGGAATGCCAGTCTTTCTTCTGCTTGGAGAAGGAGTAGCAGCTCCCTCTGTAGGCCACCCACTGCTCAGGGCAGCGTGAGTGCGAGTCACCTGTAAACGAATCAAAATATCACCTTTTTCCTACCATTAGCTAACAGAAGGATGCTTGCCAGAAAGAACTTGCTGAAGAGCAACTCTTCTGGATAATTCCAATGAAGAAAATACAAATCAGAATAATAATCTAAAACTAATAATGCATAAACACTAAACTTCAGATCCTCTGTACAATTTCCACATCTTCATGCAAGAGTCACAGGCACACTGATGTTGATGCAACTTCCCCTACACATACATCTACACTGGGTTTCCTCTGAATTACTCAGATACCTGAGAACCCAAATTGGCTACGTGAAACCAGATAACACTCTGGGTGTGAAAATAATGGGGGGGGGGAAGAGACATCGTTCTGTTGGTATTGTGTGATCATGTCATGCGTCACGTGAATGGATTTTAAGCAGCAAACAGTAGGCTCTCCTACACAGTCTAGCACCTTCTGCATGCACACAAAATTTGTTCTGTAGTATACCACTATAATTACAACAGGCAAGTATACAAAAACCTTTCAGTATGTTCTACTGCTTTTTGCTACAAGATCTGTAATGGGTTGCCTGGGGTCTACACAAGGAACATATATTCTTCAAAATATTCTGGATAGGCAGTAGGTACTCAGGGCTGTAGAAACATAGCTTCTGGTTTATCTCCATATTATGGAGTTCAGTATTAGGACTCCTGTGCTTAGATGAGTCATCTGGTCCTTTGCTGTTGGTTGTTCATCCTCAACATCCCTTTGTGCACTTACTCAGCTTCCAAATCAAAGCAATTGCCAGAGAGATGCTCAGTATCCCAAGGCCTGTAGTCAAGCCTGACACAACTGCTGGCCACTGACAGGAAGCTGTGAAAGAGAAAAATAAACCATAGTGAACTGAAGCCACATGAAAACTGACAGGTTTATATGGCTTACTTGTTTCCTGGGCATTTCCATCAGGAACTGAATAATTTAGAACATCTCTGTCAGTCTACAGTCTGAACATCACTGCCATCCCTGTCCCACCATCCCAGGGCCCCATTTCAGCTGGGCTCAGGGACACCAGCCTCTGCCTGAGGTTCCCAAGGGATGTGCCTATCTCCAGGTCAGCCACAGCTGTGCTGCTGCCTGGCCACAAATTTGGCTGGTTCAGCCCCTGCAGCTGCTGACCCCAGGAGGGAGTAATTTACGTCAGTCAGGCAGGGCACCCTGGGACCATATGGCACCTCATGTTGGCAGAAGCCTTCCAGAAAACCCACTGCTACTTCAGTATTGAAGCTTGGGATGGAAACACAGTGCACTGCTGCAGTCATCTTGTTCCAACTTACCTGCAAAAAATATACCCAAAGTCTTCTCTCCAGCTCTTTGAGCAACAGATTTAACCTCAGCATCCTGCTCACAGGTTTAGACATGTGATTGTGTTACATCTTCCCAGGACACTCCCAAATCAGTCTTACGCTCTCATCTGCCTTTTCCTTGGCAGGATGGCAGACCAGCCTTGAAGACCTTGGGATGCCCTTCCACATTTTCACCATCATTATCTGTTGTTCACTTGCTGCCAGTGGCAGAGGCTGAATCCTTGGGGTAACCTCCACTGTAGGTCTGCACAGTTTCCTTTCAAGGGGTGGAACAGGACTGCCACTCATCTTACAGCACCTACGCTACATCTTGGGTTCCTAGCGTCTTCTGGAGTTGTGTTTGACCATAGAGGCATTTACTTTTCATATGCCATTTGAAATATAAGCACTAAGATCTCCTCTCTCCCAGGCCAAGGAGAAAGTGTTGCTTAGTTCCACAAATGAGCTCCAGGATAGTTTAGTTTACTTGTTTTACTAACCACAGTATGACAGCTGCACAGACAACAGGACTCTCTAAGAAGCACTAAATGTACATCTAATAGTTACTGATGTTGAACTTGGGATTTTCCTGTGCTTCTCCCAAAAGCCACATCCTGCTCTTGAGGTGCTCCAACATCTATCCAAATCTGGTGGCAAAGTATCTGGTGAAGCTCATGAAATCTGAGGTGTTTCTCTCTTGGTCATGTCACAAGACCCAAAGAGATGCATTTGTACTCCCAATAAAAGCTAGGAGGCTGAGGAATAAGATGAAGGAAGAGAAGGCTAGCTTTAACCAAAGATGCTACCACAGCAAGCACAGAGACAACTGGGTGGAAGAAAGGCTGTGAGCAGGATGTCTTATCAATAAAGTACAAAATACAGAGGAGTCTGTTCTCTGCTTAAGTAAAATTACAGTCAGGTTAGGTTAAATAACCAGCTGCACCAAGAAGAAGCAGTAACAGCATCCCCACAAACTAGGCACATGCCACTAAATGCAAAGGGCTGGAAACATTTTATGGACTTCCAGAAAAGGATTGTAGCATTCATGCATGAACGGGCAAAAAATCCCAGAGCAACCATGAGGGAAGCATAATGATGACAAGTGTCAACTAATAACATTAAATTATGCACATGCCAGGTAAGGGCATGATGCTGAGACTGAATGCATCACCAACAGCCAGGAAACACAGAAACTGAAGCAGCTGAGTCTTCTCTGAGCCATGCTCAGGCCATCAAGCTCCTCACAGCTCCATCCAGCAGCTTCTTTGTAATGGTGAATACAACCTGTTGAGAATCAGCTGAAACAAAAACCCAACAACAAAACCAACAAAAACAATACAAAAAAGGCACTGTGGTATAATAATTTGAAAATAGAAAACTACAGGGAAGTGAGGGAGCTTATCAGAGAGAAATTAAAAGGGATGGCTAAAGCAATTAAATATTTGTAAGCAGCAGGGGAGACTTTTTATGATGTCTCACTGGAGGCTCTGTGTTTCTCTTACAAAGTAACCTGGTGACCTGATAAGTCACAGAATCATAGAACCATTTCATCTGGAAAAGACCATTAAGATTGTCAAGTCCAACCATCAGCACAACACCACCATGACCATTAAACCATGTCTCAAAGTGACATATCTGTATGTTTTTTAATACCTCCACAGATGGTAATATCACCAAGCCTGATCCAATGCTTGACCAGTCTTTCAATACTTCTTTCCCCCCTAATATCCAATCTAAACCTTCCCTGGTGTAGCCTGATGCCCTCTCATCTTGACCTATCATTTGTGAGAAGAGACCGACTCCCACCTTAACCCAACTTCCTTTCAGGAAGTCGTAGAGTCAGAAGGTCTCCTTCAGTTTCCTTTTCTCCAGACTAAGCAACCCCAGTTCCCTCAGCTGCTCTTCAAAAAACCTGTTCTCCAGACTCTTCACCACCCTTCTTCATTACCTTTCTCCCAGCATTTCAATGTCTTTCTTGTAGTAAGGGCCTCAAAATCGAACACAAGGTGCAGTGTCACCAATGCTGAGTGCAGCGGCATGATCAGTCAGTCATCTCTGGTGACTGTGGATTTTGCCATCAGACTAAGCCTCAAAAGAACAGCCTAAACCCAAGATTAGAGGGTAGGGTGGAGCTGCATCTATGCAGATTACAACTGAAAACTAAGTGAAAGAGGAGAAACATCTGTTGAAAGAGGGCTTCTTGTTCTGACACCACATTTCTGAGGATCTGCACTTCCATTATCTCTCCTGTCTTGCCTCTCACAGAAACTATCTCCTGCATCCTCCAGATCACTGTTCCTGATTTTAGGGAAAACTACTTCCAGGATAAGGCGACTGGGCTGAGAGTCAGTGAAATGGTTAATCGTCAAATGTCAGCACTGGGCACTGGAGCTGGTGCCTCCTGGCAATGAATAGAGCAGTTCACTCTCTATTGTTTCAAATCAACTGCAGACAAAAGGAACTGACTCAACTCTTGCATCAAAACAAAATCCCGAGGCACCTCCACAGCCAGAGCAGTGGGAGAATTCCACTTCAGTTCTTAAAAGTGAAAAATTATGTTATTAGATAATTCAGGGAAGAAAAAATAAAGTGAAGTCATATTGAAGTGAAGAAAGTGAAGCTGCATTCATGTTTGAAGTGAATTTGAGCCTGATTTGAATTGCAGTGATCGACCCAGGAAAGTGGAAAAAAACACTCATAGATTGAGATATTTACTTCTTCCAAAAGGGAATCCCTGCAGTTCGTCCTTTTTAAAACAGGTTCAATGGTCTGTGCTTGATACTCAGCCCCTGATCAACATGTGGAGCTTTTGTAGAAGAGGATGGGAGAAGTACCTGAGAGGAGTGTGAAACATAGGTGGGAAATCTGCTTGGAGCATGCAGAAATATTTCAATGTAGTTGTCTGAGGAACTGTGAAGGAGTTTTCTCAGGGGAAGGGAGAAGCAGGTCAGTTGGCATTTCATCCAAATATCCTCAAGTCTTTCTTGTATTTAGGGCCTCAAAAACTGAACATGGTACTCAAGGTGTGACCTCACCATTGCTGAGTACAGGGAGGCAATTATTTCTCTGGTCCTGCTGGTCACACTGTTCCTGCCAGGATGCTGTTGGCTTTGCTGGACAACTGGGCACACTGTTGGCTCCAGCAGCTGTTGACCAGTGCTCCCAGGTCTTTTTCTACTGGTCAGCTTTCCAGTCACTCAGCCCCAAGCTTGGAGGGTTCATGGATTTGTTGTGACCCAACATTTGGCATTGTCAACTCTCATATGGTTGGCCTTGGCCAACATGTCCGGGTCACTCTGTAGAGCCTTCCTACTTTCCAGCAGATCAACACTTCCCCCCAGCATAGTGCCATCTGCAGGCTTACTGAGGGACCCCTGATCCCCTCATTCAGACCATTGATAAGGATATTAAACAGAACTGTCCCCAGTACTGAGCTGTTTGGAATACCACTTGTGACTGGCTACCGACTGGATTTAACTCCATTCATTACCACTCATTAGGCCTGATCATCCATTCAGTTTTTTACCCAGCAATGCATTCAACTGTCCATATATTGTTGCAGGAAATGCAACACAAATCATGTGAAGCACTTGGGCATTTAGAGGAAGAGTAACCAGCTCATAAGAAGGAGACATGAAGAATGAACACCAGTACAAAATCTTACACATCTATGTTTTTTCCTCAACTAAGGAGACAAAGCAATTGCTCAGTGTGACATTTGTAGGGCCTGAACAGAGGGAACAGAGCAGAGAAAAGGGAAGAGAAAGTTTAAAGAAAGCAGAATATCTTCCTGATAGTAAAAGACCCTGCAGAACTGTCTCAAGGCAAAAGCTCAAAATTTGCTCAACAGGAGGTCTGTAAAGTTAGAATAGAGAAAACGCAGGGGAAAATATATCACTGAAGAATCCTGCAGAGCCCCATGGGAGAGAAGCTGGGTGATTTCATATGGCTTCCCTGGCTCTGATCTCTGATTTGCACACACCTCTAAGTTATCTGTATTCACCTCTTCTCTGCCCTTCCAAGAACATTTGTTGACAATCTCTTATTGCTGACAAGCAGACAACTTAAAAATTGTAAACCTTGTTCTGAGAAAAGGATGCCAATGTTGAATGCTCAGGAACAGACACTGGAAGGGGTCTGATGAAGAGAAGGGGACCAATGCTGGGTGTCTGAGCCATCAGCTTTTATCAAATTAAACTACTCATGATTATTTTAGAACCAAAACAACAGTACCATGAGCTGGTACTCAAAGTCAGTGGTTTGTTAGATCTTGTTTTCACTCAAAATATTTTGTTGACCTACCTCATCCAGCTTCACAGACTGACAGACCAGTAGGGGCTGGAAGGGATCTCCAGAGATCATCTTGTCCAGCCCCCATGCTAAAGCAGGTTTGTTTAGATAAGGTTGCATAGGATTGCAATGTCCAGGTGAGTTCTGAAAGTCTCCAGAGAAGGAGACTCCACAACCTCTCTGGGCAGCCTGGTCCAGTGCTCCAATGTCCTTAAAAGAAATAAATTTTTCCTTACCTATTTTTTCCTGTGCAGGTTTAGCCCTTGGCAGAGATGTCCGTGAGAATTTTACAGAAGTATAAATTATTTCCTCACTTGCTTCAGCTGCAGAAGTTTCTGATCTGCTTCCTTCCATGCCAGAGCAGAGTCTGTATGACAAGATGTTTCGATCAGGCTGATGAGCAACAGGGCTTAATGCCTGTGAAACAGGAAGCCTGAGGCTACATTAAGAAGTTAAGTATGAAGATGCAATCTCTATCTCCAGCTGCTCAAAAGAATCAAATATACACAGAATGGAGAGCAGTGGAAACACAACAACTTCTCAGGACAGAAGCAGATGGAAAGTTACAGCACAAAGTGAAAAAGTTGAGAGCACAAGATAAACAACAGCTATGGCAAATTGGCACCCTAACTGCTGTCAAAAGGCAAGTGGATTTGACAGTGTGGATTTGAGAAGGAAGCCTTGTGAGCTTTGGATATTTCTACTGGGAGCTCTTTCCACACCCAACACCCAGTGTGAATGTGCTTGAGACAAAGGCGTGCACTGAGAGCTGGCATTCCTCAACACCTTCTGAGTCAGCATCTCAACAGCATCAGTACAGGAGGGCCATGGACAAATTTGGAGAGAGTCTAGCAAAAACAACCCAAAGATGATGAAGAAACTAGAGCATCTCTCCTCTGAGGAAAGACTGAGAGAGCTGGGACTGTCTAGGCTAGAGAAGAGACAACTTGGGGAGCATCTTATTAATGTACATAAATACCTGAAGGAAAAGTACAAGAAAAGCCAGGCTCTTCTCAGTGGTGCCCAGTGACAGGAACAGAGGAAACAGGCACAAACTGAAACACCGGAGGTTCCCTTGAACATCAGGAAACGCTTTTTTACTGTGAGGGTGGCTGAGCACAGGCGTGGGTTAGGCAGAGAGGTTGTGTTATCCCCTCCACAAAGAGCCCTCTGGGCAACTAGCTGTTGGTGACCTGGCTTGAGCGGAAGGTTAAACCAGATGACCTTAAGAGGTTGTGACTATGACGAGCAATAACAAGAAAGGGCAGTTTTCTTCTGAAATAGTGAAGGTTGACTACTGATGAGAATGGTGAGGAGTACCACCATCCTGAGAAAGATCTTAGTTGCATGGTTGGCTGATTTGTGTTTTGATCCAGATGTTAATTCCTCCAGTTCATGCTGAAACTGGGGATATTTGCCAGGGTAGAGGTGTATCTCTTCCTCACTGGCACAGTTTGTTTACAGGAACTGCACAGGTATTCTCAACAAAGGAGTTTGCCATGCTTCTCAGTTCTAGGTCAGGGATGATCTCTCCTTATCCTGGTGATCTTGTCTTGTGATGACAGGATGAGGGGTAATGGCTTTAAACTTTCCAGGGAAAGAGGAAAGCAGAAGAGAACACAGAAACTTTCCCTTTTCCAGGCCAAGGGGGAAAGGCTGTGGCCAAAGTCACTGTGCAGGCTGCCTGCTGGGTCAATGCAAATGAGTGGTGAAGGCAGTCAAGGAAAAATGAAGGACTCTGTTTTGATACTGTTTACTACTTTCTCTCACGTATCAGCAATAAGCTGAGCTCTTTGGACAGTAATGAAGAGAGGAAGTGATTACACTGTGAAAGGGCATGCAGGCAGCATGTAGTTACTAGCCAAGAGCAAATACAGGTAAATCTACTCCAGGGCTTGACAACCCTTTTGGTGAAGAGATTGTTCCTCATGTCCAACCTGAACAGTGATCTCCCCTGCTTGTTTAACGAGAAGACAGTTTGGAGGCACATGGGGTGAAGTGGCCAAATCCAAGGATGGTGATGGCCTTTGACAGAGGGAATGAGGCAGGAAGCAACTAGGTGACAATTATGTGGAGAAGCCTTTCACCTTTATGGAATCAGGTGACCCAAACCTGTATGAAGGCCAACAGACTGAGAGGAGAGATTTAGACTGGACATTATAAAAAAAACTACTTTACTAGCACTGAACAGGCCGCCCAGGCAAGTAGAGGCATCACCATCCGCGGAGGTGTTAAAAAAATGTGTAGACATGGTACTTTGGGGCATGGTTTAATGGACATAGTGGTGTTCGGTTGGTAGTTTGATACGATGATGTTACTTTTCCAACCATAATAATTCTGTGACTCTTTAAAAGTCCGGTTTCAAGGTGGAAAGGCGAGAAGCCACCCAGATCAGGTGCCGCAAACGCCTGGCGATTTGCGGCAGTGCCGGAGGGGCGGGGCGG
>VWZI01001738.1:0-98959 GCA_013396835.1 Psilopogon haemacephalus | reverse complement strand
CCCTCTTCGCTCATTGGGAGAAGAGCGAGGAGCATAGGCGGGGAGGTTTACGCCTCGTTTCACCGCCTATTGGAGAAAGTAGGGGAAGGGGGCGGGCTTTTAGGGCTACAATCTCCTTCCTCATAGGCTCACGGCCCTTTCCAGCACCGCTCCTGAATTGCCGGCAGGCGCGCAGAGAGCCGCTTCTGCTAAGCTCCTCCTACTTCCGGTTCGCGGCGCGGGTGGAGGAAGCTGATCGGGACCACGGAGAGGGCTGCCGTAGGCCGGCGCCGGCCGCGGTCGCCGGGCCGCTCTGCCACCGCCGAGCGCGCAGCATGGGATGCCCCTGAGCGGCGGATCGCTCTTCTGTAGCCTTGGCCGTGCCCAGTGGGGGGACGCCGGACGGGTCCGGTGCGGCAGCAGGTGGGGACTGGCAGAGGCGAGAGGTTGGGCTTCAGCCGGAGGGGCGAAAGGGCTACGGGAAGAGGTGATGCTCCGGTGGAGAGCGGGGAGGCACCACAGCCTCAGGGGTGAAACTGCGGCCTGCCCTGGGCGGGTTGCTCGCTCCCGCTGCTGGGCAGTGAGAGGCTGTCTGCGAGACTGTCAGCCGGGGCGGTAGCCGGCCAACTAAAGCCTGCGTGCGGGCCAGGCATTTGCCACTAAGCTGCCTGGAGACGCTGTGCTTAGCCCAACGAGCAGGTTCTGCTTTTGGTATTACGAGAGGTGAATCACGAGTTCTTGTGTCACAGGCTCATTTCGTCACTTTTAACCTCCTCATAGTTACATCTGGCTTCCGTGGTGAGCGAAGCTGGGGCCGCAGCTGTAAAGTGTCACAGTGGACTCCGTAGAGCCTAGGGCGCAATTGCTGGATCCAGCAAAACAGGTGATAGCAGACTGACTGGCTGGCTGCAGCTGAGGGGCTGTTGTGACCTTTCTCCTATCATCTGCAGCTTTCATAGACTCGTAGACCTTTAATATCATTGAGCCCAACCATTCTGTAACTGCCAAGTCTGGTACTAAACCATGTCTCTCAATACCACATCTGTGTCTTTTACACATCTTCAGGGATGAGGATTCAACCACCTCTATGAACAGCCTGTTCCAGTGTTTGAGAACCCTTTCAGTGAAGAAGTTCCTTCTAATATCCAACCTAAACTTCCCCTGGTGCGACCTGAGGCTCTTCTTATTATCCTATCACTTGTTACTAGGATGAGAGCAACACCCACCTTGCCCAGACTTTCTTTTGGGTAGTTGTAGAAAGTGAGAATGTCTCCACTCAGCTTCCTTTTCTCCAGACTAAGCAACCACAGTTCCCTTAGCTGTGTGGGTCTTCATAATGCCTGTTCGTCAGACTTTTCACCAGCAGTGTTGCCAATCTCATTACTCTCTCTGGCACATCAGTATTCTTGGAAACAGTACTCAAGGTACTCGCCAGTGCTGAGTACAGGAGGACAACAACTTAACCTTGTCCTGCTGGGCACACTGGTGGCTTACATGTATTGAAACCCATAACGGGAAAAGTAGAGGGGAGTCTTCTGTGCCACTGTTGTTCACTGGTGCAATCAGTGAGTGTTTCATACACAATTTCTAGCCTGAACCTGAAAAGCTAAACCTTCCATATTCCATCATTATATTCATTACTGCTTCCTTCTTTGATTGATTCAAGGTGATAGGATGACAGGAAGAGGCCTCAAGTTATACCAAGGGAAGTTTAGGTTGGACGTTAGAAGAAACTTACTCACTAAAAGAGTTTTCAGACACTGTAATAAGCTCGCTAGAGAGGTGACTGAATTCCCATCCCTGGAGGTATTTCAAAGATGCAGAGATGTGGTGCTGAGGGACATGGTTTAGCACCAGACTTTGTAAAGTTAAATAATGCTTGGGCACAATGATCTTAGAGGTCTTTTCCAACCCAACTGATTCTATGATTCTCTGCTATGTAGGATGTCTCAATTTCCTTCTTTCCCTGTGGAAACAGAAGAAAATTGTTCTGTGAAGCTGCAGCTTAGTATTAAACATTTTTAGATGTTCAGCTAAAGTAGTACTAGAAAGATAACATCACTGCTAAGATTAAGGTGCTTGAACAAACAGAGCCTGACTAGTCACAGTGGCTCTTCACATGAGAGCTACAGAAAGGATTGATTAAAGACCTGGTAAATAATTTTCTGCTGAATGATTTCTCAGTTTGATGATAACAAACAATGGCTTATTTCTGAAACTTAATCCAGCACTTGGCTTGCTGGGATCTGCTCTGACTTAATCAATGCTAATTAACATGCTCAGTAACAAAACTTTTCATGTCCCCAAGGCAAGATTGGAAAAAGATTCCAAATCAGGCCAGTGCATTGTCTTTGGCTGTGCAAGAGATTCAGATTGAGTTTCTCTTGGGAGAATGTTCCTAGTTTTGATTTCTCATTTCTTGCAGTCATGAGTGTGGAGGTGGCCCATCATTGACTCCTTGACCCTGAAGTTAGTTGTAAAGGGGCTGAAACATTTAATCCTCTGTGTGTCCAGGATGTCATCACCATGCCATCCCTCTGCTGTGCTGCTAGTCTTTATGGCCCTTGCTGTTGGTGTGGGGGCTGAACAGCTGAGAGAGAGGAGCTGTGATGTGATCGGTGATGAAAGCAGTGAATCACAAATGGAAAGAGCCCTGCTGAAGAAGCTAGAGCCCCTAAGCCAAATAAGGTACAGTAACAACACCCTGCAGGCCTTGAGACTGTGCAGCGCCTCGCTTTGGGTCAAAGCTGGGGGAAGATTTGGAAACAGGCTGCAGAATGTGTTCCCCTGGTAGTATGGACTGTGGCTTGGCTGCCAGGTCCTGCCTTTCTGCTGCTCTGAGGCTTGTTCTTTGTGATCTTACAGGCCATTTGTTCTGTCCTTTTTCTGCTGCAGGTTTAACGTGATTGTGGAGAAAGGCAAAACAGAAAATTACATCTACCAGTTCAGGGTGTGCAGGGAGGTCAACAGCACCTTGCATGATTTTGGTGGCCTAGTGCAAACAGATAGACAGAATGGAAAGACCACTGTCATAGGAAGAATCAATGAAACCCAGGTCTTCAGTGGAAGTAAGATTCCACCTCATACTTCTCTTACTCAGTATCTACATTTCTTCTGCTGATCTGGATTCACAGCCTATATTATTTCTCTCTTGGCAGGTGACTGGATCATGCTGATTTATAAAGGAGGTGACTCATATGGTAGGCACTGCAGTGGTGAGAAGAGAAGAGCTGTGATAATGATTTCTTGCAAACGGGGAGTTACAGCGGTGAGTGACACGAGGTGGGAGAGAAGCAGGAGGCTATCAGTTAAGCAGCTGTTTATAAGCAGAAAGTCTTTCTTGCATCCTCTAGAGTCTTCTGGTGAAGTTGCACAGTGCCTGGGTATCTTTTTCTGTGACTTAACTTTTTTCCAAATTGCAGAGTTCATTCAGCATCATTTCGGAAGAGCGGGAAAAGGAGCAGGAGTGTTTCTACCTCTTTGAGATGGATAGCAGTGTGGCTTGTCCAGCTGAGGATTCCCACCTCAGCGTTGGCTCTATTCTGCTGATCATGTGAGTCATTGGAAAAGCCCTTTGTGCCTGAGCCAGAAATCTTCACTGCCATTTGCAAACATAACAAATGCTGTACTAGAGTATCCACAACCAGTTAGATGTTACTTTGCCTCTGAGCATTTTGGACAAAAGCTCTTGCTCAAGGCATGATGCTGTAGAGCTGCTCTGTTCCCTTTAGACATCCTCTTTCAAAATTTCCAAACATGTGTGCTGAAACACAGAAGATGTGACTTCCTAAAATTGTACAATAGCTCTTTGCCAGAGCTGGGAATTCAGACCAGGAGTCTTGACTCATTTTCCATGTTTGTGCTTTGAGACACTACTTCATGCTGCTGAAAGATTTATATTGACAGATCAATATTTTCAAGACCTTTTCTGGTCTGGTCTCTGTAGCTCTGTTCTTGATTGATGCTCATCTGCTTGCTCTAATACCAGTATGAGGTGGGTAGCTGTCTCAGAAAAGGTCATCTATAGGATTTCCTTAGCTTTGATACTTGGTTGTTTGTTTTGTGTGTTTTGTTATTGTTGTTTTTGGGTTTTTTAAAATTTCTTTTAAAAATTCTGCCCTTCAGATTTGCTTCACTGATTGCAGTCTACATCATTGGTGGCTTCCTCTACCAACGCCTCGTAGTGGGAGCGAAGGGTATGGAGCAGTTTCCTCACTTTGCCTTCTGGCAAGATCTGGGCAATTTGGTGGCGGTGAGTGAAAATCCCTGCATATTCCCAACGCGGGTAGACCTTGGGTAGACCTACCAGCAAGGTAGTGTACCTTGAGGCAGAAGAAGAGGATAGTTGTTTTAATTTTGGGTACTCTTATTTTAGAATCCTTGCTGACATTTAATGCCTGTAAATACTTTGCAACTACTACATAACAAACCAGAACACATGCTGGGGACTGTGAAATGTTTGTGTCCCTCTCCCTGAAACCCTTCCTTGGTCACTTTAGATAGTGCCATTTATCTTTAATACTCATATTGGCTTGAGGTTGCTGAATGCTGTAAGTCAGTATGCCTAGAGCTTTCAACACTACAGAGCATGTTCTGTGTGTGCTTGTCAAGACAAGTTTTGGGGACCTGTCTCAGCCCCAGGATAGGCGTAATTCTTTAGCCAAAGAGAAATTACAGAAACAGGAGCAGGGAAGTGATTGTCTCCCTGCACTCAGCATTGGTAAGGCCACATCTTGAGTACTGGATTCAGTTTCAGGGTTCTCCCTAAAAGAAAGACATTAAGTTCCTGGTGAAGGGTTTGGAGAATGGGTCTTCTGAGGAGTGATTTAGAGAAGTGGGATTGTTTGGTCTGGAGAAAAAGGATGCTGAGGGGAGACTTTCTTACTCTCTACTTAAAAGGAGGCTGTAGTGAGTTGGATGTTGGTCTCCTCCCTAGAAGAAGTGATAGGATGAGAAGAAATGGCCTCAAGTTACACCAGGGGAGGTTTAGGTTGAATAGTAGAAGAACATTTTTCACTGAAGTGGCTCTCAAAAATTGGAATTGGTTGAATCCATATCCCTGGAGGTATTTTCAAAGATGCAGAGATGTGGTGCTGGGTGACATAGTTAAGCACCAGACTTGGTAGAACTAGAGAATGGTTGGACTGAGTGATCTTAAAGGTCTTTTCCAACTGAAATGATTTTAAGCTGTTTTTTGCTATAGATGCCGAGCCAGGTGTATAGTCTGATCCCAGTGCAATATCCTTTGCTTGTAGGATGGTTGTGACTTTGTCTGCAGATCTAAGCCTCGAAACGCACCAGCTGCATACCGTGGTGTGGGTGATGACCAGCTGGGTGAGGAGTCTGAAGAACGGGATGACCACTTGCTACCAATGTGATGATAAGCTTTCAACACTGAGTTCTTCTCTCCCCCCCTCTCCCAGTGCTTGTTTAGCCAGGTGCCTCCCAGCCAGTTCTCCTATCACTACTGATTTTCTTTATGCTGTTTGCTTTCACTATCTCTGGTGTGTCAAGTCCCATGGACACCTCTGGCTGTAAACATCACTGGTCCCTGAAGACATGTCTTACAAATATATTGCTATTTGAGGTTTTTAAAAATGCATCAGAGCTGGAGCAGGGGGAAAAGCACTGAGAGTTGAGTAGAAGCCATCAAGAAAGCAATATGAGCATTGAGCAAGAATAGGAGCTGAATCACTGACAGGTGAAAATGCCATCAGTGGGTACAGGAAAGGGAAGTAAAAGGGGACCATGGGTTAAAACAGCTGAGACTAGGAAGGATCTCTTGCGATCTGCATTTTTTCCCCTGTCTAGGGGTTACAGGAGTTGTAAGACACTGGAACTACTTTTCTTTGAATGAAATTTAAGCTTTTCTAGCTTCTGCACTGTTACGCACTGTTTCTGCCAGCATACACACAGTACACACATGTACAGTGCTCTACGTCTGACTCTGCAAGGGTGGAGAAGTCATTAGCACCTCTGCATTCTTTTCCTAATAGCTATACACCAGTTTTCCTTCAATAACTGTAAAGGGATGCTTGCCATCCTCTCCGACTGGTGAGGGGCGATGCTAAAAAGAACAGAAAACATAGAAATGAAATGCAGCTTGACGTTCTAGTTCAGTGAAAATATTGCTTAAATCTTCCCAGTCACTGAGAAACAAAAGGAAATTATGTCCTGCTGAGTAAAGGAAACATTTACTGAAACAGACATGGAGGCGAAGTAAAGACAGGCAGCTGCCATTTGAATTCTGTTACATGCTCCCTGAGATACCATCAATTTTCTGATCTCCTTATCTCCAGAATTTCCCTTTATGGCAGAAGGTTTTCCCATGAAGCTACCGAATTTTTCAAAAAAAGGAACCATAGAAGCCAAGGCTTTACGCTTGCACTGACTGGTCAGCTTTCCTAAATCACTGTCCCCTTAAGTGTGGTGCAGACCAGTTCCACACCCTGTGCACATGCTACTTGCATACTGCTTCTGGCTGGGAGTGAGGGAGACCTCCTAGGGCCATGGTGAAAAGCAGGTACAGCTGAGTTGCAATCAGGATTACCTAGGGCAGGTCACACAGGAACACATCCAGACAGGTCTTGAAAGGCTCCAGGGGAGGCCCCACAACCTTTCTGGGCAGCCTGTTCCAGTGCTCTATGACGCTCACAGTGAAGTTTTTTGTCATGTTGAGGTAGAACTTCCTGTGTTCCAGTTTGTATCCATTGCCCCTGGTCCTAGCAGAGGGCACCACTGAAAAGAGTCTGGCCCCTTTTTTTTTGACACCCATCCTTCAAATATTTGTAAACATTACTGAGATGCCCCCAGTCTTTGCCAGACTAAACAGCCCCAGGTTTCTCAGCCTTTCATCACAGGACAGATTGTTCCAGAACCTTAATCATCTTCGTTGCCCTCTACCCCTGTCCTTGAAATAGGGAGTCAAAAACTAGACACACTACTCCAGATGTGGTCTTACTAGGGCAGAGTAGAAGGGGACAGCCCCCCTTGGCCTGCTGGACACTCTTCATAACGCACCCCAGGATACCATTGGCCTTCTTGGCCACGGGGCACATTGCTGTCTCATGGAGAACTTGCTGTCTACTAGGATTCCAAGGTCCTTCTCCGTGGAGCTGCTTTTCAGCAAGTCAACCCCGAGTTGGCACTGGTGCAAGACTCTACCCTTATTCTTGTTGAACCTCATTAGGTTCCCTTTTGCCCATCTCTCTGGTCTGTCCAGATCTTGCTGTGTTGGGGGTTTTTTTGTTTGTTTTTTTTCTTAATGGTCTCGATCTTCTTCATAACACAGGAAACATAGGAAGCAGCCAAGTCTGTTACTGTTTTTCATGGTGGTAATTAAGGTGAATTTTTTGGTACAAAACACAACTTTCAAAAATAAAATGACAAAAAAAACCTGGTGAAGCGTTGTGCTGATGGAACAGGTGTGCTTGTAAGGTGAAGGGTCCTTAATGTGTGGTGCCTTGTGGCACTGTCCTCTTTGCTAGTGCATGGGGTTTTTTTGCTGCTACCTTCTATCACTCCATTTCCCTTAGCAGAGAAGAGAGGGAGGTTATACAAACCTCTTTCAAAACTGAAACTTGAGACACTCAGGTAGCTATGGATGGGGAAAGTTTCATACGATGTGTATTTCTCTGCAAGAATAAAAATCAAAAGTAGCTTTTTGATGAAGATTGTACTTCTCAAACACATTCTAGCTGGGCAGAAGGGGATTAAAAAGCAGCCAGAAAGCCTGAACAAATTTGATGTTTGGGGTTTTTGGTTTTTTTTGTTGTTTGGGTCTTTTCTCTTTTTTTAAGTACACTGAATATAAAGACATCTTTCCACTTTGCATGAAGTAACATCTGGTCCTCAAGAGGAGCTAGTACCAACCCTATCCTAAGGATCAAGCCCAATGTAAGTTTTATCACACCTAGCCTGATAAGGATAAAGTAGTTTAAAGGACAGGCTTCCTCCGCTGATTGCTATTGAGACTAACCACCCCCAGATCCCTGCGTTATTAGGGTACAAGCATGGGCAGCTTCCTTTGGGCCTGTTTTCATTTCAGAAGCCTCAGAAGTCTTACACAGGAACAAAGATGTCATTAAAGTGAGATTCACTAGTACAGTTAAGACTAGGAAGCTGCTGACTTTATTCACCTCCTAAACACACTGCATCCTCTTTTTCTAACATGGCTGAAGAAAGAGCCCATGCCAAAGCTCTCTAATGCCTTCCTACATATGCTGTGAGGCCTTCTGTCATACAACTACATCTTTCCTGCAACAGTAGGTGCTTTCCACACAGAACAGTCCTCACATTTCATTGAAATGCTCTCCTGAACTGTCAGAAATCAGAAAATCAAATACAGGGTTTATAAAATCACTTTCTCAGGTACTTGGCTGTAAGAAGCACTTACCTCTTCATGTTTTATGTAATTTCCTCTAGGGTGGTTCCCCCGCCCCCCCTTTTTTTTTTCCTTTGAAAGGGAACTCCTGCCAAAGTCTTCCACCTTTACTAAGCTGGTAACAAAACTTCAGGGTCCTGTATTTGGTGCTTACCTTCAAACATGGAGCGGCTGAAAAGGATAGACTTAGTCTGTAACATCATTCTACCCTTTAGAAAGGAGGAATAGAATTAAAGCATTCAGTTGTTGGAAGATGTGTTTATTTTGTAGTTTTGTCTGAGGAAGAGAAACGCTAGTTTTATAACACCAACAAAATAATAAAAAAAAGGAGCCTGAGGCAGGCAGTACAATCCTGCCAGCTTCAACTTTGTCCCATAAGCTCTCCTGAGAATAATGAAGACAGACACAAAAATACAAACTGATAAAAGAACATCAAACCCTCCCCTCCCCCAGACAACCCAAATCCAAAACCCCAGCCAATTTTATGAAGAGCCTTAGCGCTCATGGAGACTGCTTTGGATCTCTAAATTATGCCCTTAGCACAATAGAGAAAAACCTAGCACTGCAGGGTTCCCTCATGTAAGACAATCCCCCTCCCCCTTTGATTTTCTCATCACTTTGTCATAAGTACTCAGGATAAATTCTCTTCTGATTGGTTCAGAGAAGAGCATCCGAGTGAATAGCTGCCACAACACTGTCTTCACTCTGCCTCTCTACAGGAGACAGTAAAGCTAAGGCAGCTCCCATTGCCATGGGCCTCGAAAGTTTGGTATGTGTGCTGGAATGGCTATTACACCCATTTAATAAGCAGCCTATTTAAGAGTGGAACAGCAGCAGCCCTTTTCTCAACTCGTTTGTCCACCTCTGTCACTTGGAATTTACTAGTTTCCCTTCTTAAATGCTCCAAGCACAGCTGCTCCCACTGTCCCTGTGGGATTGGCTCTTCCTATGCCTCAAGTTCTGGCACAGTGACATTCAAAATGAAGATATAGCAGACCTGCTGTAACAAAAAAGGAGGCAAACACAGTTCCCTCTCAGAAGTCTGCTAAGTCAGAATGAGGTCTCCATTACAATGTGTTACATGGAGAGCTGTATTCAAAATTCAGAAGGAAAGATGTCTCAAAGCCCCAGGTAGGAGTTTTCCTCCCCCTTGTAGCACCATTAATTGACCAAGACATGGGCTTGCGCACAGCAATTCAAATCAGAGAACCATCTCATTCTTGTATGCAAGGCCGCAGGGGACTGTCCCATTCTTTTCTGCCCCAGAAGGATGCTCTGCCCTGGGGTCAAAGCAAAATCGAGACATCTAGCTTTGGAGCTTTTAGGTCTCTTTAAGGACATTGATCTTGGCACAGATCTTAAGAGCTGGTCCCAGCTTGATGTTCATGGCACTCATGAGGTGTTCCTCCTTCAGAAGCAACAGAGCCTGGCCATCAATTTCCTGTGAACGAAACTCCTCAGCAATCTCTTGGCACCCTGTGAAACCAAAAGTCAACAAATCAGCACCGAGAAACAGACCTGTCCTGGTCAATCCCTCCATTCCCATTCTTTGAGGCTTTGGCAGGTACAAAAAAACAAGCTAGAAATCTAACCAACCCAACTCCACAGTCTGCCTGAGAACACAGGCTACAAATCCTCCATCTGTATGACCTACTCCAACTCAGAAACATGTACGAAAATACAACAGAAGCACTAAGCACCACTAACACCACACTTTCCAGAAAGAGCCAACAAATTTCCCCATACTACTGGATCACACAAGTGCAGGAGAAGATCTTAATTTCACCTTGCAGCGATGCAATAAACTCGTACACTTCCTCCACACTCCAGCGACTAGGATTGCTGGACAGGAAGATTGGGTTGATGCCATGTAGATCTGGGGTAGGTGGAGCCATGCTAGAGTTTGCCAGGTCTCTCTCTCCATGCCCAGCTCTTACTGATAAGGGTCCTGGAGATGTAGGGGACAAAGCTTCATCATAGCTGGAGTTATCAGAGCCTCGACTTGAGTCTTCCTGGCCCTACAAGACCATAGCAAATAAAACAAAAAGGTGTTTTATAAGCAATTCACAATTACTAGGTGTGAAACAAGAACTGGAAATAGCCAAAGTTGTCCCAATGGCCTTGGACAACTGTCTCAAGCTGTTGGTCCAGGGGAAGCTGACACATGATCAGTTCCCTGATACCAGAAAGGAAAGACTTTATTCTTGCCTCCCTTGCTCTTCCTTCTCATCCTCTCTCAGTCCATTCCTCTTCCCTAAATCACTACTGGAGCTCATTCTATTCTTCTATAACCTGGTTCAAGTCATTCATGTGGAAAAACAGGAAAAGTGGATTGTTTTTTTACCAAGGCTGTCATATTGACCTCACACCCTGAGGCCCCCAACACACATGTGGGAGTGAACATGTACAAACGTGAACACCCTTTCTGCAGATGATGCGCAATTAGAACTGCTCACTGTGCCTTGTGTAACAACCATGTCAGTGTGTGCTTAGCACATCCTGTATGACTCCAACCACTGTCACAATCCAGCAGTGACAACTTTCACAGTGAGACTTGCCTTGAGGCAGACAGGATTATACCTTACCCTGTGGCGCTTGCCCTGCATCTTCGTTCGTGCCATTTCTGAGCTGCTGCGTCGTGATCCCCGCCGACGCACACGAGCATAGTTAGCTTCCTGGAACTCTTTCATCTTCTTTCTCTGCAGACGAAACTGATGGCTACAGCTGACATTGTACCTCAAGTAAGCAAAAGCAGAGCAGCATTTAGGAAACGGCAACGACCTAAACCTAGTGCTTACTGCTTCCTCTAGATGGGGATATAACTACTCTTTACCATCAGGTTTATTCCTTCTCTTCCTTGGAAGGAAGCAGTCCAGACTTCTTGCAAACAATATTTGGACAGCAGAGGCTTGATCTAACATCTGAAGGGTTAATTAAGTTACTCCCCTAAGGGAAAAAAAGACCCTTAACAAGCACCATGCTATCAACTGGAGGCAGTAATGACTAGTGTACCTTCTCACCAGGTTTTTTTAACCCAGTGCTCCCTTGTGTCTTTGTCTAGTACCAATGCAAGCAGACAGCTACAAATGCATGCTTTTGTTTAGTCAGTTACATGTACGTTTGACTGAAGAAAAGTTTTTTTGAGGGCCAGAATTTCCCCCATCCCACTTAATTTTCTGAGCAAGTCAGAAATCCTCCACACCACATCCACCTCTCCAGGCCCAGAAACATTCACACTGAGGGAATCAGAGGCACTGATGCGTTGTATGATGCCTGGAAAAAGGTTACATGCATACATAGTTCCAGAATGTATAGTCAGAGAAAAGGAAGGCTATGTCTTCTTAATACCTTTTAGAACAGGTCATGGAACAAAACCTCTTGGAGCCACGGAACTGTGTTGCTGGAGCATACTTTCCACAGTATTCACACTTCAACAAGTTTGCCTTCTTATCAAGCTCTAGTGAGATACAGAGATACACACGAGTTGAGTTGACCTGAACTGAAGCAGATCACACACAATGATCCCCCATTTCTCCACTCTTCTGAGCAAACAGATTCCAAGCACTATTCATTACTCAATCTACTAAGCAGTAAGCTTGGGGGAAAAAGCTAGGGAAAAAAAAGAGGAAGAAACTCCACTAATTAGGGCTCCAGGATAGTGAATAGAGTAGTTATTTCTCCTTGCCAATACAATTTTGCTCAAAAAGGGAAAAACAGCAGATCTCTCATATCCTATGAGGCTGTGGGGGAAATCTGCACTCCCTATGTCCACATATCCTTCAGTCATTAAAGATAGGTACAGTTCAGATTCTGCTCACTGCTGACATAGAATCACAGAACCATTTTAGTTAGAAAATATCTTTACAATCAATGAGTGTAACTTTATGTTACTTTACCAGATGTGTTGCTAAACCATGTGCCTCAGCACATCTCTGCAGCTTTTGAACACTTTCAGGGATGAGGATTCAACCAACTCTACTGGGGACCCTGTTCCAGAGTTCAAGAACCCTTTCAGTCAAGAAGCTTCTTCTAATACCCAATCTAAACTTCCCCTGGTGCAACTTGAAGCCATTTCCTCTTGTCCTATCACTTGTTACTAGGCAGAAAAGACTTATCTCCACCTCATTACAACCTCCTTTAAGGTGGGTTGTAGAGAGTGAAAAGGTTTCCACTCAGCCTGCTTTTGTCCAAACTAAACAACCTCAGTTACCTCAGCTGCTCCTCACAAGACCTGTTCTCCAGATCCTTCACCAACTTCATTGCCCTTCTCTGAACATGCTCCAGAATGTCACTCATCCAGGGAGGGCTCCAAAACTAAACCCAGTACTCAAGATGTATCCTTACCAGCACTGAGTAGAGTGGGACAATCACTTCCCTGGTCCTTCTGGTTACACTACTTCTGATACAAACCAGGATGCTGTTGGCCTTCTTGGCCACCTGGGCACACCCTGGCTCATGTTCAGCTGGCTGTCGATCAACACCCCCAGGTCTTTTACTGCTGGGCAGCTTTCCAACCACTCTTACCCAAGCCTGGAGCATTGCATGAGGTTGTAGTGACATACAAGACCCAGCATTTGGCCTTGTCAAATAGAGTATGATAGATCATATTAACAACAAGGTATTATCTTCTGGTACTCAAGAAAAGGAGATAAAAGTTTGAGTCTCCAAAGAGTTAGCAGAAAGGGAGGAAAATATACAAAGTATATTTATAGGTATAAAGTTTACTAATACAGTAGGAGACATCAAAAACTTTCAGTAACACTAGCTAGGCCTCTTGGTGCGGCAACTCACCCAAAGAAGTACTGTCCCCTCCTGGAGAATTGCTGAAAAGGTTTTCACTCTGGCCTGAAAGAGCTTCTCCCTGCAGTGGTTTCTCAGATTCTTTCAGCAACTGGGAGCAACCCACCTGGATAGGAAGAGAAAGAATTGGGACTCATCAGTGAAGGATTCTCTGTGTCCAGCACTTTCTGCAGGGCTGCTCATGCCTTACCACAGCTCAAAATAATCCCTGTGCCTATTAGGGAAGGATTGCTGCTGAATGAAGTTATTACTGCTTCCTGACTTACAGGTTTGGTGTCTCATTCAAAGTACTATCTGTCTTTGCATATCCTGCAATTCCATGTAACTGCATTTCCCCTTATTTGCTTTAACTTTACCTGCTCACTGTTCAAACTGCAGTGCATCTTTCCTTCACTAAAAACAAGAGAAAAGAACCTTACAATTCCTGTATAAACAATTGCTTTCAAGACTACTGGAGAAAACAATTCCTATTACATTTGTTTTACTCCTTCCAACTCATTCTCTTTAATACCACCACTTAATGTCTTGCATCTTGTACAACATCTCCCTCCTTTCCCTTCCTCTTTATTGTTTGCAACTTGGGCTAAAAATGCAGAGTTGGAATACGGGAAAAGAAAATCCTGTCTGAAGAGGGAATCCCACCCTCATCCCAAGACAATGCTATGCATCCTTCCCCACAGCAGAGAATCCCTACTGGAAAAGGCTCTGCTCCTTCCTGGATGACAAAGCCTTCAATGATGTGCGTGAGGATTTGGGGCTTCACAATGGCTTGTGGAGGTTTGGAATCTCCCATCTGACGTGACACCATTGCCAAGTTTGGAGTAGGAGCAGAGGTGGAGGTGGCTGATGCTCCTTCACTTGAGGTGGTATTTGGGGTTGCAATAGCAGCAGGATCACATTTATCTGCAGAGTTAGAAGCACAGGAGTCAGTTACTTTTGATCCATCTACTTGAAATGGAATACAAGATCAGATCACTAGCATACAGAAGCAGAGCTCTCCTTTGTACCTCACCTCCAAGGCCACTCTTCTCCTCTACGTTTTTGGGGCTGTCTGTTGTAGGTGAGGACCTGGCAGGCACGACTGCAGTGACACTTAGGGATTCCTCCTTCTCCTCCTCTGACTCTGCCTTGCGCTTTACTCCTAAGCTCTGCGACTTACCCTGTGTGAATAAAAAGGAAAAAGTAAGTAGAGAGAGATCTGCTCCAGGGAAAGGAGCAGATCAAAGACAAAAGGAAGATGCATCCTACTTCATCATACCTCATTTCCAGCCCAATTCCTTCTGCAGATACCTCTAGCAGTACATACATAGTACATTCGTATGCTTTGGGGTATTTGCCTAGCAGGGAGCAAAACTTCAGAAGACTCACTACCACACCACTATGACTAGGAGCTGGTGTCCCAGTTAATTTTGATACACTGATACAGTATCAAGATGCTGTGCAAATCTCAAAAGATTATTCCAGGAGGAAAGAAATGGAATGGCAGTCAATCTATCAGTTTCCAAAGAGCCTTTTGGCTAAATCAATCAATGAAGACCAGTCAAAAAGAGTAGGAAACATGTTGGATGACATCAGAATTCTCATTCCCCCCTCTAAAAGTCAAACAAATCCTGTGACATTTCCCTAAAGAAGCAGTCACAGTTTGGAGACAGTCTCATCAACTGACTAAACATATCTGAGCTGGCAAAGTGCTTTCGTGCCAGGAAGCCAGGAAGTCAGGCAGGCCCTAGCATGGATAATGCCAGTAGAATATGAACCATCTTTGTTTTCTTCTGCATAGACTGTTGCCAGGGAATGTGGCTGGTACCACGCAAGACGTCTCTGACCTAGAGGTATCCACACCTAGTGAGAAGGGAGTTGTCTTCATGACCCACTCAGCCCTCATTCCTCTCATGGGAGAGACAAAAACAGCAGGCATTGTTTATGGGCTTATGTGAAAAGGGTTTGGTAGTAGGGTGGTCTGTAAGAGTGAATTCTATGACAAGACAGTCCTCATGTCCAACAGAGGAAGTTTCAGCTGGCTAAAAGATGGATCTGCCGCTGGACAAAGCTGAGGCCATCAGTGACACTGGTAGCATCTCTGTAATAACAATTAAGAAAGGGCAAAAAATACCATGCAACAGCAGCCACGAGAAAGGATTGAGATTGTGTGACAGAAAGAACCCTGCAACTGAAGTCAGTGGAAGAGAAGGAAGAAGACATGCTCCAGGTGCCTGAGCAGAGGTTCCTCTGCAGCCTGTGGTGAAGACCATGGTAATGCAGGTTGTGCCCCTACAGCCCATGGAAGTTAAAAGTGGAGCAGATATCCACTTGTAGCCCATGGAGGACCCCACACCAAAGCAGGTGGATATTCTCTGAAGGAAGCTGTGACCACCCTGGAGAACCAGCCCACACTAGAGCTGGTTCCTGGCAGGACCTGTGGCCCCGCAGAAGCTCATGTTGGTGACCCATGCTCACAGTGCACCCTGTGGAAAGGACATGAACTGCTCCAGTATGGTCCCTGCCACAAGCTCAAGTCCTTCACAAGCTGGTCCTGCATGAGAAGCACTGCAGCCCGTGGGAAGGACTCACACTGGAGAAGTTCATTAAGGACTGCATCCCATTAGAGAGGTCCCATGCAGCAGCAAAGGAAAAGCATGAGGAAAGAGCAGCAGGGATGAAACTTTATGAACTGACCACAACCCCCATACCCCACCCTCCTGCACTGCTCAGTAGGAAGAGGTAGAAAAGCGTAGAGGAAAGTTCAGCTCATGAAGAAGGAGGTGAGGTGCTTTTCAGATTTGTTCTTATTTCTCAACATCCTACTCTTACTAACTGGCAATAAATTTAAATTGATTTTCCTAAACTGAGTTTGTTTTGTTTATGATGGTTAATTTGTAGGTGATCTCCAAGTCCTTATCTCCACAGATGAGCTTTCCATTGTACTTTTACTCCCTCTACCCTGTTACGGATGGGGAGCAGCTTGGTGGCCACCTAGAGGCCAGCCAAAAAAGCAGCATTTAGTACGGGATGTGAACAGCTGCTCCATTCGGGGCAGGGGTTGAATCTCACCTATTTACTTCATGGGAGCTGCTGAACAATAACATGGAAGAGAAATGCTTTTAGTCAGTAACCTCATGGCTTGGACTGGAAATAGTGTTATCAAGAGGGAAATCTCCACATCATGTTACCCAAACCCTTTACCCACCCAACCCCACTGACTTGGGCCCAGACTACTATTCTCATTCTCAGTAGTATCACTTACTGGCAACTGGACAGACTGCATGTAGAAAGCTGCTGGCATCTGAGCCACAACTGGAGAGGAGGCTGGGCTCTTCACCATGTGGGCTGTGCCTTGAACTTGTGCCAAATTCACCCCTGTAGTGAGAGGAGCTTCCTGTAAAGAAGCTGGGGCTGAAGCTGATGACGGGGAAGCAGCATGAGCTTGGGAAACAGGTTGGACCACAGCTGGCATTCCCCGGGACGCCGGCACAGCTGCAGCAATCTGTGCCAAACCCAGTGCTTGGGCTTGGCCTGAGCCCTGCTGCCGAGTACCCACCACCTGTACTGGGATGTGTGGTGGAGGCTGCTGTGTTGCTGACATTTTGGCAGGCCCAAGCTGAGGTGGTTTGATAGGGGTGACCAGAGATTTTGACTGAATTGGAACTGGTGACTTGGTGACTGGTTGGCAAGGACTGTCCTGCTGGAGCTGCACAGACTGGGTCTGCATCATAGGTTGCACCACAAGTGTCTGAGCCTGCTGCTGATTTTGAGGTGGAGCTTGCTGCTGCGGAGCTTGAGCTTGTTGCTGATGTTGCGTCAGAGATGGTGCTTGTTGCTGTTGCTGTTGGGCCAACTGAAGGTGGGTGGCCGTGTGGAGGAGCTGGGATTGGCGGTGCTGAAACTGCTGCTGGTGATGAATGGCGATTTGCTGCTGGATCACCACCTGCTTCTGCAAGTGGATCTGCTGCTGCTGCTGGATCAGGGAGTGTGGCTGAATCTGTGTATACGTAGCTACACAAACACGAAGTTTGAAAAGAGAGAAGCACAAAAGTTAGCAGTGGTGCAGCTGGGAACAACAGCAACAAAACTCAGACAGCCACTCTACTGGTTTGAATCATTAAGCTCCAAAAGGATTGACAGCTTTACTGGCAGAGGACAAGGGGTACCAAATCAATTTTTCATACTAATATAGAACTAATACCTAGAAACAAGCCTCCTGGAGCCCAGAGGCTGGGAGACATGTTAGAAAACCTCTCATCAGTGGTCTTCATTCACTCTTGTGAAAGCCCAGTGGGCTCCAAAACAAGGAACAGGTCTGCCCTTACCTGAGCTGATCAATGTCTGGCTGGGTGCTGGTGTTGCAGTCCTGGTCAGGTTCATGCCTACTGTTTGCTGTCCACCACTGTCCGTTTCACCCTTCTTTGTGGCTGCATTCTCCGTCTCTGTCTGGCTACCCTGGCTAACAGTCACAGCCTGGGCAGCTGCTATCGGTAATGGCTGAACCACCCCTGTGCCTTTCCTTTGGCAGCTGCCAGGAACACCTGCCGAAGAGGTCTGGCTCAATCCCGCTGAAGTCTGGCTCCCACCACTTGCCACCACACCCCCAGAAATGCCATTGCTGCCTGCTGCTCCCTGACTCAAATTGAGGGACTGGCCTGCACTGACAGATGAGGCCTGAGCCACTGCCAAGGTCTGGCCTGTGCTGGTGGACTGTGTTAAGCCTGAAGCCTGGGAACTTCCTGGCAGAGCTGCTTTCTGAGCAGAGCCTTGAAGCTGGGCATTAGTGGCTGAGGTCTGCTGGCTCCTCACCGCCAAGTTCTGCACCTAGAAACACACATACAAAACAGAATCTGTTTGCTTTATGTATGTTACTTGCTGGAATTTTGGCAGAGAACACATAAGCAGCAGTCTACTGGAATGCAGGCTAAATTGATATTTTAAATCTCACACGGGCAGCTATCTAATGCTGCAGGACAAAGCTCAGGTGCAGCCCTCCCCAGGAAACATACCCTCAACACCTTCTGACCTCATCTCTGATTGAAGTTAAAGATCTCCTGGCACTTTCTGAAGAGCACATGAAGGCATGGTACAGGCTTCAGACCTGCCCGCCGTGCACTTGCATTGGTAGAACCCAGTTTAGCACAGCTCTAAACGTGCTGACCAGCCATTCCATTTCAATTTTTGTGCCACCTTGTCTCCTCTCCCTGTGAGGGACTTTTCACTCAGCAGACCCACGCATCTACTCATGGTGTGCAGCCCTTCTGCATTTTGATACTGCCATCCTTTGCATTTATTCCTCTTCCAAATGCAGTGTTAACTTCAAGTTTGATCATGGCTGACTTTCCTTCAAAGAAAGTGCTCTGGGTCAAGAAAAAAGATGAAGTAACTGGAAGTCTTGTGAATAGCTAGGATAGGACAATGAAAATGGGAAGCAATGGCAGCTCCTTGACCTGAAGAACTACTTACAGATGATAGATGAATACAGCAGCTAAGACCTTGTGCCCTCTTTGGTCTTTGGCATTTTTACAATTCATCAACTGGGTTAAAGAATGCTACCACTGGCAAAGATTCTTCGTTGCAAAGTGACTGAAAACTGGACACAGAACTCAACAATTCTTTCACACATGACACCAAGACACTGTGAAGACAGGATTGATCCAGTCTGTGGCTCAGCCCAGAAAAAATAGGGAAAAATTAATCTCATCTCTAGAGGCAAAAAGCAAACATGAAAAAAAAAAAGATGTGCAAGAGAGAAGAGAACCTCCTGCCTGCATAGGAGCACAGGTTGGTGATAAAACAGAGCTAATCTGCTACAGAAAAATGGCTGGAGACAAAGACCAGAGTGTGGAGTGATGGAGGAACAGGGGAAGGGGTGGGGGTGTCACTGACCTGGTCTGTGTCTGCATGGACCCCAGGAGACTGAGTGGGTGGTACCTCCTGCTGGACAGCGGCCACAGCCCCGTTGGGCATCAGGATGAGTTGAGAGGCAAGAGGCACATTGCGGCCCAAGGTCCGGTTTACCTGCAACAGGTTCCCCAGCTGTGGCTGTTGAGGGAGGGTCAGGTGATGTGGAATGGAAGCAACGGAGGGGAAGAAAGACAGACAGCGAACCACAAGCAAACAGATTACAAAGCAACACTAGGCTGCAATGTCACACACTGCAAAACCCCCAACCCCCCTGCACTGTAACATAACCCCCGAGGAAGAGGAAACTGAACAGAGTTTTCTTATGAAAATGAGCACTCAAACATGGACCTGGGCCAGCTCTCATAGACTAGCTATAAGACTAAAGTAAGGTGCTACTGAATCTTCAGACATGCATCTGGGACTGGGTGAGAAACAGTGATAGAAGACATACATCCAAGACCAGTGTTGCTTGAGAAGAAATGAATTACAATCTGTGTCTAAAGTCAACTGAGGCACAGAAAATATTTTTCAAGTATGTAACCAAACTCCAGATTGACTGCAGAGTCAAGCCTAATGTTTCCTATTTAGCAGCACAAAGCAGCGGTTCATGTTGATTTTTGTGTCTAGACCAACTTGAATTCTGACTTACATGCTGAGCTCAGCAGTGGTGTAAGAGTGATTTACTCTTACACCTGATATACTGATATATCTGTTCCAGCACTGAACCAAAAGAGTAGCTGATTTCTGTGAACTATATTCAAGTCTAGGACATATATTACACGTTTATGTTCTAGTAAGAAGTGCCAAGGGATCTTTAACATCTATACAGAGCAGAGATAAAAATGCTTCTTAACCATTCCACCTGAGCCACAAAATATAAAGCATACCACCCTCAAAAGCTGAGCCCAGAGTCAAACTTGTGGTTTCATGGACAAGAGGTTTCCTCATCCCAATTTAAGTATAGCACATCATCCTCAAAGCCAGAGTTAGTGCAAAGCTGTTTGTAATCCCAAACAGTAAAATACTGAAGTGTCTAGGAAGTGGGGTTCATGGTCAGGCCATATTTTGTGTACACATCTCTTACCCGGAGATACATCTGGGCCTGTGACTGGTTGAGAGGAGGTGAGGTGGCATTCCCAAGGAGCACAGACTGCGTCAGGGTTGTGGCGCTGGGAGAACTCACACTCTGTGATCGGCTGATCAGCTGAGCAGCTGACGTGGTGGCTAGGTTGATCTTAGAACAAAAAAACAACCTCAAATCATGTATGAAGAGACAAAGGCAAAGAAATAAGTACGAGTTCTCTCAGCAAGTTACAGCCTGAGCAGGTATTTAATTTTCTTACTGTATCCCACAGAGGACTGAGAAGAAAAAAAAAAATTCTTGTCTTAGAGGGCTTCTCTTAGAGGCTATGGAATTTGAACTAGCCAAAGTCGTTGATGGTAACCTCATCTGCATGCTGAGCCTGAGCATCACTGTTAGCATGCAACTGTAATAAAAGATCTAAAAGCAATACATATTCTCCAGCCTCCCAACTAAAGAAAAAAAAAAAACAAAACCCACACACCAAAGAGGCAATCTCTACTACGTTATGTATTCTCTGGATGAATCCCAGTTCCTCAACAGTCACTACAAAATCAGATTTGCTGTCATTCAGCAAATTACTCATCTTGGTTTTGGCTGAACAGAAAAAAAAAAATTAATTCTTAGTAGTTAGAATGGTGCTGTGGTTTGGATTCAGTCTAGGATTTGGTATGAAAAGCATGTTAATAATATACTGATGCTTTTATTTGTTGCTAAGAAATCAAAGAATTCTCAGTTTCCTTTCTCAGTCTTGCTAGTGGGCAAGTGCCCCAGAAGATGGCAGAGAGTATAGTCAAAGCAACAGATCCAAACTAGCCAATGGAATATTCCATATCATACAACACCATGCTCAGTTGACCACAGGTTAGCTGGGAAGTTGGAGTTCTTCCTTCCAGGGCTACAGCTTCAGGATTTTCTCGTCAAGGAATGCTATCCATAAAAGAGCTAGGCCTCAGCTGGTGAGTGATAAGGAACTGCATTGTGAATTACTCATTTGTATATTCTATTATTACTATTAAATAGATAAAATTATTATGATAATAAATTATTAAACTGTTCTTAACTCATTAGTTTTACTTTCTTTTTCTCACCAGGAGTAGGGAGGAGTGAGCAAGCAGCTGCATTGCAGGTGCGTAGTTGACAGCTGGGGTTAGACCACAACACTATTCCTATGCCCAAGACAAAAACAAAACCAAAAAGATTTCCCTTCCAAGCTACTCACAACTCCTCCTTCGAAGTCCTAATCCTTTCCTAATCCATGACAACATATCCCCAAGGCCTCAGCAAAGAGAGGTCAGTGTCTACTTCTCCAGCTAAGAGGCCTCTCCCACTTGGAAACCTTTGGCCTCCTCAACCCCCTCCAATAATGACAGCACCCCAAATCCTCAAAGTTGTCTCCATCTTGTGGACTCTCAGCATTCTCAGAAGCTGTGTTTTCCTGGCTGACCTGCCTTCGTAAAGCACAAAGGGGAGAAAAAACAAGGCAGGGGACAGCAGGGTGGTTTATATATATATGTGAGGGACCAGTTACTTACAGAGGCCTGAGTGGTGGTGGTCTGTTGGGGGGTGCTGGTGTTGGGAGAGCTGGCCTGTCTACTGGCTGCAATTGTAGCCTGCGAAAGAGATTAACAGAGAAATGAATACCTGGAACAAACTTTTCAATCCAGTCAAAATATTTGGCTTTGTCAGAACAGCCATTTTTGAGAGCAGGAGCAAGATCTAACGACTACAAATGTCTGTTGTGCCCTAGAGACCAGGTGTACCAACTCAATAAGGTAACTCCTCTTCTCCAATCAGTTCAGTACTATATACTACGCAAGCCACTGGACAACAGACCCTTACAGGGATTTTGAGAACCACTACATCCGAGACTAACAGCCACAGGGAACAGCTACTTATGGAAATAGTACTACACAGACAGAATTGTATTCATCAGACATAATCCACCTTTAACTGATGAAATAGGTGAGCAGAGTTGTTAAAGAACAAAAATAATAAAATCACTCAACAATTAAGCATCATAAAGTATCGTGACTTGTATAAATGTGTCTCAAAGAAACACTCTCCTGGCTGGACAAGATCTATCACATGCTCCTCTAGCTAATAACTGGAAAAGAAAACATGGGCTTCTAAGCTTCAAGACAGAAAATCCAGCAGATACCACCTGAAATTTCACTCACACAAGACCATGTTTATTCTCAGACAAGTAACAATCCATGGTTCACTTTAATATGGTCTTTCAACACTACTGCATCCACTGCTATCATCCATCGTGTATTTACAGAAGGTGCAGGTGCTGGTCATAGCAAATTTCTTGATGTGGATGCCAAATATTCTCTTCCCTGGCTTTGTACCTGAAACCCAAATGCCTCTGAGTCAGGCTTCCAGTTTATCAGCTGTTTGTATTAGCTTTAAACAAAGTGTTTAGGGACTTATCATCGCAAGTCAATGTATAGAAAAAGAAAAAAGGATCTCAGCAAAAAATCTAATTTTTCTCCTCCTGCCCCTTGACAACTCACCTGCTGGACAGCAGCCAGGCTGTGAAGCTGAGCACTGTTAAGTTGCTGCTGAAGCATAAACTGGTGGAAGTACTGGGCTGCATTGGGCTGCCTCTGGAGTGCCTGCAGGGCCTAGAAAGAAAGAGGAAAACTCACTTGTCAAAAATAGCATGCCTCTGAAATGTAATTAGAGAGCAATGAAGGAATAAGTAACAGCCACAAGACCATTCCTAGATCCTATGAAAAAAACCCAAAGTCACTAGATTGGCACATGAAAATATGTAGTACAGCTACAAATTTGATAACAGACTGAATCACAGGTATATTCCAGGGCAGCAGGAAGCTTCAATAAACTCCAGGAATCTGGGGATGTGCATGCTCAAGCAGACAGACAAGTGTTTAAGTGTAGTTTGTATATGGAGGACATACACTATACAGAGGAACTGGGATGATAAACTGAATGACTTGCTCTACAACAGCAGGCTAAAATCAGCCAGGATCACAGCAGGGATTAAATTTAAGAGGCTGGACACTGGAGGAGTGGCCTAAAAATATGAAGCAGAGTATCAGCCTACAAGAACTAAACATTTGGCCTAACACAAGAATTTCTAAAACTGAACACACAGCAGTCCCTCAAGCATGCTCCCATCTCAACACACAACTCAAAGGAACACCAAAGGGCTCGCCACCATCTTCCACTGATAAACATACTATTCCAGAACATAAATGTATCTCACCTGTACAGCCTGTCGCTCATAGAGAGACATCTGTGATATCTGAGGACGGGTGCTTCCTCCAGAACTGGAGCTCCCGCTGGTGGAGCTAGAGTTCGGCTCACTTTCAGTCTCCATGGTGACAGAATCCCAGGAACTCAAGCAGAGCCAGATCTACATCGAAAGAATTGAAACTAAGTCAGGGTAGAGAAAGAACCAAACCATATTTCACTATAGTACACAGCTTTCTTACCAGAATATCCTTGTTCCAGGCTCCTTGTGCAGCTTTACTGTATCACAGGAACTAGGTATGACCGGGTTCTGATAGCACCCAGAAATTACACTCTGTTTTAAGCTTTTCATTACCACAGTCAGGAAGGTAACACACATTCATATTTTTATTGCCATGCCACAGTTGGAAGCTACAGCACCCTTAACTCTCATAAAGGAGCAGCTGCGGCCCATGTAGAAAACCACCATAGCTAACAAACCTGATCACTTCTCCTTCAAGGGAGGCTACTGAACTGATGCAAATTGCACTTTAGCAACTTCTGATCTGCTCTTCCTCCAGTCCCACAAGAGGTATAATTTTCCCCAAACTCCATTGCCCTACTCCAGCTATATCAATTCAGTCCTCCATCTCCCAGTTTATCCCCCAGCCCTTAACTACTTTGTTCATTCTCTAATCCCATGGACCTTCCAGCCACTTCTTGTTCCTAGCAGATCCTTACTAAGTATTAGACTGCAAGCTGGTATCTATGGTGGCTAGCTGCTTTCAGGAGGAAGAGAATCAGAAGCGCTGGCAACACTTGGAAGCAAAAGCTGCTGAAGAGGTCAGGTAGGGCCAGGGAGATCTTCCAGCAGCAGAAAGACAAGTTGCAGTGAAACACAGGACTTATAAAGGACTACCATCAGGACTCGAGAAGGCTTTCAACAGCCAAAGTGTAAAGAAGCAACACCGAGAAGAGAGTACTTAAAAGAAAAGTAACACATTGGGATGATCAGGGCATTTCCCATAGCAAGAAACACAGACTACATAAGGAATAGAAAGGATTAGAGTCAGAAAAGGGAAAGTGCAAAAGTGTTTATTCAACATAATTGTACCCCCAATTTTTTTTTTTACCAGTTTANCTCTGGTAGTCTCAATATCACCACCAGTTTGTTTCCAAAACACCAGCTGGCTCCCCTGCAATATATCTGAGAGATCTCTAAATGAGAACCCATTTCCTAGACCTTTTCAAATTCAGAGGCTGAACTTCACTGTCTTCACCAAACACAACTTTTTCCAGGTACATATAAAAAACAAAGTAGCACAGAAAAGGAGGTCCAACAATAGCCTCAACTTTTTAAATTCTGGAATGGTGTTAAGGACAGCAGATGACTAAAGTAGGGCAGCAGCACTACCACTGCAGGGGATGGCTGGCTCAATCAGGGAACTGCTGCTACAAACCTGCTCCTCAAAAATCTGGAAAATTCTGTCTCAGACAAGCAGACAGCTTCTAACTACAAAATTTTTGTATTCCACATACATATTCAGTTCTGCTCAGAAGTCCTGCCCAGGCATCTCCCTCTTAATCCATCCCTGACTTCAGTGTTGGCCACTGGTAATTCTGACCTACATTCATCTCAGTCAAGAAGCATCCTCTACTACCTGGCCACTGCTGTCTTCAGGCACAACCCTATTACAGGTCAAAACAGTGGGTCATCTAGACTAAAAAAGCTTTGGAGTAAACAATTGCCTTAAATAACTTTCTCAGAGGGCAGCACAGCAAAATGTAAATGGAGCCTAGAAAGAAACTGAGAAGGGAGAGAATACAGACTTTGAAATGAAAAAAGAAAAAAACAAACAAAAAACTGTGGTCAATAAGCACTTTGAGGGAGAGTTAAATGCAAGTCAGAGTGAGGCTAAACATGCTACACCAAGTTAACTAGTAGTTTAGCTACCATTAAGAGGTAATTTGTCACCCTCATCCTTACTATCTCAACATTTACCTTGCTTCTGGTGCTCATTAGATTAGGTAACTTTTCAGAAAAGCTATGATGAACAGCAACTTTTGCCTGGTCAGCAAGTTGAATTAGCTCACTTGTGGTGTTGCAAGTCTTACTGAGAGAGAAAAGAAGTTAAGTAAGGTTCAGCTTACCTGTAACATACATCAACAGCTCAATAGCTGCGTAAGAAGGAGAAACCTGGCTTCTGACCCGATGCTCTGCTCCACCAATGTGCACTTCCCAGCAAACAGCATAATTGATTCTTAAGGCTTACAGCAATTTTTCGAGTTTCACACTGATCTAGATCTTAAAATTAGGTTCTAGCACAACAAAATCTTGCAGAAATCTTTCTGGGACAAGATATCAAAAAAACATCGATCTCAGTATAGGGAGAAAGCTTTTGTGGGACATGGGTAGAGAATCAGCCTCCTTTTGTAGAAGGGCAGTAAGAATTCTAAGTTGCTTGCAAGAAGAAGGATTATCCAGTAAAATACTTTTCAAACACAGAAGTGAAAAGCCAAAGAATTTCTCCTGGCAAGTTCACCTAAAGATGCATCTCCGTGTTAGTGTAATCCAATATAAACACAGGCTATTCCCACTGAAAACAGGACAGACTATACTCCTTTCCTCCTCACGCATCTTCCAGCACCCTCAAAAAACTAGTTCTCACTGGGCTATCACTTCACTTGACTCCTCTATCTGCTGCTCCATGACTTGGATAACCTAGTGATGATAACTGTACCATGAGTTTTCCAAAATATTTAGTTAACCAGTTCACCTAGCAAAAGTTAATTAGTAGTTCTCAAGGAAAAAAACAAACACAAAAAAACCCCCCAAAAATCCCGAGTAACAATGTGTCCCTTGCTTTAAATGCTTTAAGTTAACCTATCAACAACAGCTTGAATTGTTCCCTAAAAGTTATAGGGAAGGATAAAAAAAGCAGGAATAACAGCACAGTGGAAAGGAATTAAAACAGCTCATGAAGCAGTATGACAACATGGGCCAGTACAGACCTTGTGTGAACACCACAGGCAGCTGATCTAGAAGTTCCTGACTTTTCTCAAGTGCAAGAGCAAAAGAGTCTGGACAAACACATGCTCTAGTCAACACTGGGTAGGAGGTAGCAAAGTTTTACTGGCTCACCCCATTCTTTTTCCCCAGTACACAACTGTTGACTGCAGAACATTTTCTAGTCTCATAAACTGTTGCATCTCTTCAACCATGACAAACTAACCCACAAGTAACGTTTGCACTGGTCTGCTTACATGTTTTGAGGAGAAAGAAAATTAGCAACCACGACTACAGCTCACTCCTTGCTCTGTTATCCGTAGTTTCCTTCAACAGCCTCTCAGCTCCTTAACGCAGAGGCGTGTAAACTGGCTGGGGCGCGTTCACTCCGCTCTGGGATGCTCTGGAAGCTGCAGACTCCCAAGAGGTGCACGGACCCATGTACCAAACTGTTCCCCAATCCACGGTTGTGCCCGGCCCGTCGCAAGCCTTTCCCTGCCTAGCGGGAACGCCGCAGGCTCCCGGGAGGGTGAGCGATAAGGGCAGCCTGCCTACCAGGCCGCCGGCAACTCCACCAGCAAAGTTAAGCCGAGAGGGAGCGTGCAGGAGCCCTGCCCGCCCTGCTCGCAACAAGGGAGGCGGCGATCCACGGCAGGATGCCCGCCAGCGGGGAGGTGAAGAAAGACGCGTGTTTGACGCCCAGCTACCTGCGGGGGGGAGGACGGGACGGGGTCGGCTACCCGGGAGCGGGGATCGGGGCTGTGAGGGGAGCACTCCTCGGCTGCTGTTCCCGGGGCCGGGCAGACAATGGCCGCTCCACCGCCGCTGTCAACTTCCACCTCGCCGGGGCCCCGGGATACTCTCGCCTCCGCAGCCGCCCGCGTTCCCCGGGCCCGGCCTCACCTGCAGCCGCCACGGCACTGACCCGCTCCGCACGGCTCCCGCAGCAGCAGCAACACCACCACGAACCTTCCTTCCCGCCCGCCCGAAGGACCCCGAGCTGCGGCGTTACCGGAGCCCCCGAGGCCGCCGCCGCCGCCTGACACGCCCCCCTGACACGAGCCCCGGGCCGGGCGGGGAGGGGCGGGCGGTGCCCGGCGGCTGGGGGACGCTGTTGTCTGGGAGAAGGCGGGGCCGAGGGCGTTACCTCGCTGAGGCGCCCGGCGGGCCCCAGTCGACCGCGGCCTGGCAAAACAGCCTCGAGGGAGAAGGGGGCCGGCAAGGCCTCGCCGGGCGGGGCTTACGTACGGCCGCCGGTTCGGCTTCCCCTTTCCATTTGTATTTGTAAATATTCTTGCTTTGGTTTTGGGAGGGTTTATTTGGTTGAGTTTTGGGTTTTTTTTGTTGCGTGTTTTTTGTTTGTTTGTTTTTTTGTGTGTGAGGTTGGTTTGGTTTTGGTTTGTGGGGTTTTTTTTGCTTGTGGGTTTTTTGGGGTTTGGGTTTTTTTTTTTTTTTAATTTTGGCGTGTGGGGCTCCCCTCCCATGCGTCACTTCCCGCCCTCAATGCACTTCCGGTCACCTGAGCACTTTTTCCCCACCCCCGCGTCGCCGGGCGCCGCTTTGCCGTTGCCTCGGTGACGGCAGTCGGGGCCTGGGAAAAATACCGAGGCTAGGACGTCGCCTAGTTGAGCAGGTCGCGGCCGTTCCTCCCATCCTCCCAGCCTTGCTGAGGAAGGGAACTCGGTACCCCAGTACGGGCCTCTTGCAGAGTCTTGTCAGGAAAGAGAACCGAGGCATCTAGAACTTTTATCGATAAAAGTCAAGAAATGGAGGCTGAGGGGAGACTCATTGCTCTCTGCAGCTCTGTGAAAGGAGGTTGGAGCCAGTTGGGTGTTGGTCTCTTCTGCCTAATAACAAGTGATAAGACAAGAGGAAATGGCCTTGATTTGCACCAGGAGGGGTTTAGGTTGGCTATTAAAAGAAACTTTTTCACTGAGAGGGTACTCGAACCCTAGCTCCCCAGAAAGGTAGTTGAATCCCCATTCTCTTTCAAAGAAACAGATGTGGTGCTGAGAGACATTGTTTAGCACCAGAGTTGGTACAATTAGAGAATGGTTGGACTTGATTATCTTAGAAGATCTTTTCCAACCAAGATGTTTCCATGATTCCGTAATAAATGTACGGGGTTCTTTTCTAATTTAGGTGGAAATCTGGCTGGTTATCTTGGGGGGAAAAAAATAATTTTAAAGCTGCTCAAAATAAAAGTCAGATAGTAATCGAAGTCACAATGTCTAGGCAGAGAACCCAGACAACATAATTTCTGAATCAGCTGCTCCTAAAAACCCTCAATGACTGGGTGAATGACAGAGCCATTTGTTCTAAACTCCTCTCAAGTATGTTCAAGGGAGGAAACTCTGGAGTCTATGCAAACAAAGGGCGACTATTGCAATGTAGAAGCTCTAGGGTTTGATGGGGGGTGCTTCAGCTGTGGTAGTGGGGGATGTTGGAGTGATTAAAGAGAATTTAAGAATTTGGAAGACTGCATTCATTGTTATGTTTGGATAAAGAATTGCAGTCAGGGAAATGAGTGGATCAAGGTGGATTGGGAAAAAGTATGTGAAAATGGAGATGGATGAGCTAAGCTGCATCAAATGTAATCGGTGTATTTGTGTGGATAACTTTCATGCCTGGATACTACAGTCTGTGCTGTATTGGAAATAAATTATTTTAATTTTTATGTGGGTGGTTATGATCTGTATGCATGTTCGTGTGATACAGTAACAATCTGTGGTCTGTGTAGCCAGCAAGTAGGATGAAATGTATAGGGGCCCAGTATCCCAAGTGACCTTTGAAAGCCACATTTCTATGTGCTTTAGTCCTTTGGGAACAGAATTAGGCTCCTGAGCTGCCTGTGGCTTTTTGGGTATCTTTGAAGTGCCTCCTGTCAGCACACCCATATGTGTGCACATTTGTTGTCAAGTTGGACACCACCCTGTCACTAGCATTAAAGTAAGAGTATTGTTCTGCTTGAAGTAAGGAGCTCCCACCCATCTCTGTTGGTCCAGGAAGAAAGCAAGCTTCTGGATCTTTCATCCCACCAGGTTCAGGGAAAGCAATTGCACCTGGATAATGTCTACAGTCGATTCCCCTTGTTCTGTTCCCACATCCAAGCGTGGTATGTGGAGGATACATCACAACCTATTCTCTTTGTTACAGGCCATTTTTCCATTAGTTTATGAGCTTTGTGAAGTCGCTGATACTATTGACTCCCATAAGTCTTGTTCCTATAAAGTACCTTTTTGTTTGATTTAAATTGATTACCAACTAGTTTTGTCACACACATACACACACCCCAGTCTGACATGGAAAGATCTGACAAACAGTATTCCATTGACTATATCTACCACCTTCATTATTTTTGTAAATCTCAGCCACTTCATCTGCCCACCAAATTTTGCTCATTTGGCTCACAAAATGGTGGAATCACAGCCCTTTCAGCATCTGTTGATGAAGCACTTGTTCCGTCCTGTAACTGTTGTCCTTGAGGTTCATAGCACCATTTATAAGACTAGCTTATAGGGTCTGTGTGGAAACTTGTCAAGTGCTATTCCTAAAAATAAGCCAGGATTTATTTCATAGGTAGGATCACTTGCTCACATTTTAGATTCAGACCTTCCCAGCATCTCACCAGAAGCATCCTGGTTTTATTCCACTGAATGAAAACTGTGTGGGTTTTGTTTTGTTTTGTTTCCTTTTTTATTTCAATCCATTTTAGCAAAGGAGTTTTGCTGGAGTAACAGCATCTTAACAGAGCAAGCCATGGAGCAATGGTGACACTCAGTGGACCCAAAGGAAAAGCACACTCTTTCAATTTGTGATCTTTCCAATTTATTAGGAAGGCCATGACAGCAAATGAACCTCTTATGCACATGAGTAAACAGCACTGCATAAGGTTGAGTCTGCATATTCTGCCATCTGTATTTGTATTATCTGTCAGTTTTATGAGATTCAACAACAACAAGTGCAAGGTCCTATACTTGAGTCACAACAACCTCATGAACATTCCAGGTTTGGGGCAAAGTGGATGTAAATCTGTCCAGCAGAGAAATACCTGGGGGTGTCGACTAATAGCCACCTGAACATGAGCCAACATGTGCCCAGGCAGACAGGAAGGCCAACACCATCCCGGCCTATGATTGACACAGCACTGGTGAGGGCACACCTTGAGTACTGGGTTCAGTTTTGGGGCCTTCAGTTCACGAAGGACACTGAGGTGCTGGAGTATGTTCAGAGAAGTGCAACAAAGATAGTAAAGAGTCTGGAGGACAGGTCTTGTGACAAGTAGCTGAGGGAACTGGAGTAGTTTGGTCTGGAGAAAAGATGGCTGAAGGGAGACTGTCTCACTCTCTACAACTCACTGAAAGGAGTTTGGAATCAGCTGGGTATTGGTCTCTTCTCCCTAGTAACAAGTGATAGAACAGGAGGAAATGGCCTCAAGTTGCACCAAGGGAGGTTGATCACGGGATGTTACTCAAAAGGTCATCTAGTCCAACCCTCCTGCCAGAGCAGAATCACCTATACCAGATGACACGGGAATGCATCCAGACAGGTTTTGAATATCTCCAGAGAGGGAGACTCCACAACCCCCCTGGGCAGCCTGTTCCAGTGTTCCATCACCCTCACAGTGAAATTTTTTTCCTCGTGTTTCCATGGAACTTCTTATGCCTCAACTTCCACCCATTGCCTCTTGTCCTGTCTTTTGGCATCACTGAGAAGAGCTTGACTCCATCTTGGCACTCACCCTTTACTTATTTATAAACATAAATGAGGTCACCCCTTAGTCTCCTCCTCTACAAACTAAACAGACCCAGCTCCCTCAGTTTCTCCTTGTAAGGAAGATGTTTCACTCCCTTAATCATTTTTGTGGCTCTGCACTGGACTCTTTCAAGCAGTTCCCTGTCTTTGAACTGAGTGGCTCAGAACTGGACACAATATCAAAGATGCATACTCATCAAGGAAGAGTAGAGAGGGAGGAGAACCTCTCTTGACCTACTAACCACAGCCCTTCTAATACATCCCAGAATGGCATCGGGCCTTCTTGGTGACAAGAGCACATTTCTGGCTCACGATCAACCTTCCATTCACTANGGCTCTGCACTGGACTCTTTCAAGCAGTTCCCTGTCTTTGAACTGAGTGGCTCAGAACTGGACACAATATCAAAGATGCATACTCATCAAGGAAGAGTAGAGAGGGANTCTCTGTCTTGGTAGCTAATTCAGAGTAAAACTACTAACTTATTCCTATTACTAACCCCCCTGGCCAATCTATTTCAGCTTATCTGCAGCATCAACAGGTGGTGAGATAAGACTGGGGAAGGGGGGAAAGGTGGTAGGGGGGGTTTGGTTACCCTCTCTTGGGGATTTTGGTCTCCGGGAGGGGTGTGGTGTCTGTATTACCTTTTCACTGTATATATCTGTAAATATCTGTAATATCCTGTAAATATTTGCTTGTATATTGTGCATTGCTGTAAATATAAAGCTTCATTTATTAACTTCCAGTGTTTTTCTGAGTTTTATCCAGGGTTTATAAAGGGGGGGGGGCAGGTAACTGCAAACCCACTACACACCCCCAGGTTCTTTTCCTCTCCAGCATGTCAGTCCCCAGCCTATACTGGCCCATGGGGTTGTTCTGTCTGAGATGCACGATTCTGCACTTGTTCTTGTTGAATTTTATTAAATTTCTCCCTGCCCAGCCCCCTAGCCTGTCAAAGTCTCACTGAATGGCAGCACAGCCTTCCAGTGTGTCACTCACTTCTCCCAGCTTTGTGTCACCAGCAAATCTGCTGACACTATACTCTGTTCCCTCATCCAGGTCACTGATGAATACATTGAACAGTACTCGTCCCAGTATTGACCCTGAGGGACTTTGCTAGATACAGGCCTCCAACCAGACTCTGTCCCTTTGACCACAACTCTCTGACTTCTTTCCTTCAACCATTTCATTTCCACCTCACTACCTGATCATCCAGACTGCACTGCCTCAGTTTAGCTGCAAGGATGCTGTGGGAGACAGTGTCAGATGCTTTACTGGAATTGAGAGAAAGCACATCCACTGCTCTACCTTCATCTTGGCCAAACGTGAATTCCCCTTGGTAAAACCATGTTGACTGCTCCTAATGACCCTCTATACCCTTGATATGCTTAAGGACAGCATCAAGGATAAGGTGCTCCATTGCTTTTCTGGGGATGGAGGTGAGGCTGACTAGTCTATAGTTACCTGGGTCCTCCTCCTTACCCTTTTTGAAGATTGGAGTGACATTTGCCTTCCTCCAGTCCCCAGACAGCTCTCCTGTCTGCCATGACTGGCCAAAGATGATGCAGAGTCATCTGGCATGCCCTCAGGACCCATGGATTTATGGATGTCCAGTTTACTTAACTGTTCCCTAACCCAATCCTCATCAACCCAGTCCCCATCAACCAAGGAAAACCTCCTTCTTTGTCATGTCTTCTGCTGAGGTCTCAGGAGTCTAGGACTCCTGAGGACAGTCTCCAGCAGTATAGACGTAGACTAAGAAGTCATTCAGTAGCTCTGACTTCTTTGTATCCTCTGTCATCAGGGTACCCACCTTATTCAGCACTGGGACTCCATTGCCTTTAGTGTTAGTTTTCTCTGCAGTGCATTTGAAGAAGCCCTTTCTGTTGCACAAGGGTGTTTTAAGACAAAACCTCTTCAATAAAAGGATTCTCAAACTCTGGAACAAGCTGTGCAGGGAGGTAGTCGAATCCCCATCCCTGGAGGTGTTTTAAAGAGGCAGAGATGTGGTGATGAGGGACATGGTTTAGCACCAGACTTGGTAGAGTTAGAGAATGGTTGGGCTTAATGACCTTAAAGATCTTTTGCAACCAAAACAATTCTATGATTTGATATAGTAAAAGCATATAAGTGGACATCTAGCCTATGTATCTGCATTTGACTCCTTTCCCTTTCCCACATTCATTTACTCACTTCAGTCTGAAAGTGAGACCATTACCTTCACGAACTTTAGAAGGAATACCCTTTCTTATGTGGTGGGGAATGGTAGAGTTTTCATACATGTTGTCAAATAACATGGCAGCTTGTAATGTATTCAGCCCTAGCCACCAAGAGCTGATCCTCAAATCACTACCATGGAGGTGCAAGGGAAGCCAGAAATCTGATTCAGACTTACCTACAAGCCTAAGATGTCTTCCTGCTAAGAGAAAAGCCTGGCATTATTCACAGATTACTTCAATATTACAGGTGGGATAAGTGTCCATTGCAGTTATTGCACGTACTTCTTAGAGGCTGCCCAGATCTGTACTTTTGGTGTCCACACCTTCCCACACATGGACACCAGTTGATCCACAGCCTCATCATACTTGGCCAGCATGTCTCATCACTATCTCCAGAAGGAAGAAGCTGGGCAGGAGATGATTATAGCAACCCTGTTTTGTCCTGTCTCTGAGATAATGGTCATCTGACTGCACTAGTTTCTAAGTCCTCCTGACCTTTCCTGTCCCACATTTCATACAAACCTTTTGTATACCACCACCTCTCCCATATACCTGCTCTACACCTTATTTTCTGCATGGCTAATCCCAGTGTGAATTTGATCTGCCCTCCCTACCATTGCAAGGCTTCTCCAAGTTGGTGAGCTGAGGGAGCAGAAAGGCTGCAACCACATATCTCCTCATTTTAGTTTCCCATCCCTCAAAAAATCCCAGATAAAATGCATGCCAAACCACCTTTCTGCTTCCTGCAAGAAGTGGGAAATTAGAAGACACAAAGAAAAGATCAGAATATTGTGTAAGCAGCAACAGGGGTCAGTTACCTGCAGTACCCTGAAGGCATGCTTCTCCTCTCTACCACTTTTTAAAATGTGAACTGCCTATGATAGGAAGCTTAAATTGGTAGGTATCAGACTACTAAGCGTTACTGCACCTGGCCATCAAAGACACTATTAGTGACATTGCTTATCAACCCAAGTGTGGGAATAAACCCACAGTGATGCGAGCAGTGACACAGGAAGTCACGAATTTTAAACTTTTCTCAGGAAAGAAGCCTTTTTGATTATCAAAGGCAAGCCACATTCCAGGCACTCTCTTTGTTGGAACACTAAGAGATGCTTCACAAGATAAGGTCTAAGGGGTAACAATGGGACATTAAGCTTAAAGGGAGACAGTCTTGTGAAAGAAAGAGATAACATATGGATTGGTAAAATGGTGCCCTTTTCCTTTGCTAATTGCAACGTGAACACCTCACCCCTGGCACATACTGAAGGTATTGCCAAAAGGAAAAGGGTTAATAAAGGTTCCAGATTTCACAACCAGGGTGGGCAAGAGGAGGTAGTATTATACCCAGGTAAGTACCTGACGGTCCCGAAAGATGGCAGGAGCATGCAGATAAGGGAATGGTAAATTTCTACCTTCATGTGTAGGTTAGGGGTGAGGAAATCGCTGCCTTACAGTGTTACTATTTTCCATATAAGGCCTATCTTACGTCTCAGAAGGTGTGTTAGCATCTGGACATCATCCTGCTAGCACCCAGTCTTGCACAGGATCTTAATAAACTTGATATCTTTTCTCTGCATGTGGATTGGACTTTGCACACTGGGTGAAGAATCCATTTTTGGGACAACATACTCTTAAAGAAACCACATTAACAAAGAAATCCAGGCATGTTTTTAAAAACACTTACTCATCTCTTGCAATGTCTTGAAGTACTTTGTACAGTTCTGGAGCTCCCAACACAAGAAGGACATGGAATTGTTGGAGCGAGTCCAGAGGAGGGCCACGAAGATGATAAGAGGGCTGTCCTGCTATGAGGACAGGCTACAAGATTAGGGGCTGTGCAGCCTGGAGAAGAGAAAGCTTCAAGGAGACCTTATACTGGCCTTCCAAGTATCTGAAAGGGACCTACAGGAAGGCTGGGGAGGGACTATTTACAGGGTCTTGTGACAACAGGACAAGGGGTAATGGGTTTAAACTGGAAGAAGGGAGATTTAAACTGGATGTTAGGAGGAAGTTCTTTCCAGTGAGGGTGGTGAGATACTGGCACAGGTTGCCCAGGGAGGTTGTGGCTGCTCCCTCCCTGGATGTGTTCAAGGCCATGTTGGATGAGGCCTTGAGTGACCTCTTCTAGTGGGAGGTGTCCCTGCCTATGGTGGGGGGTTGGAACTAGATGATCTTTGAGGTCACTTCCAACCTGAACCATTATTCTATGATTCTATGATTTAACTGTGGATTGCACCTTGATGCAACTAGGATAAGATTAAGAATTAACAAGCCATCACATGAGTCTACAGGTGTGCACAGAGACAGGTGCATCCATGGAGTAGCTCACATGGTTCTCAGTAGTAGCTATAAGTAGCTACAAGATAAAAGTTTTGGTCTTTGTTTACCTCAAAGAAAAAAAAAACACCCAACCCAAAAAAACTTAGAACAAACCTTAGACTCTGTATATTGTCAAAATCCCCGGTAACAAGCCTTGCAATTTCAAACCACAGGTCTGCAGTTTTGTATTGTATTGTATTGCACTGTATTGTATTTGTATTGTATCTTCCTCTTTTGGGGTCAAAAAGCAGAGAGATAAGGAAGGCAAACTGACAAACCATTGCTCTGTCTCCAAACTGAAGCATGTAATTTGAGCAATACGTGAGTCAGGAGACAAGCTTGCAGGAGAGTTTTCAGCTGAGTAACAACTGGCAGCTCCCCTGTCCTGTATCTTAACTTCTTTCTGCATAAGGGTGCCTTTATATTTTCCATATCATAGAATCATTTTCATTAGAAGAATGAAATTAGAAGAGCTTTAAGATCATTAAGTCCAACCATTCTTTAACTCCACCAAGTCTGGTGCTAAACTATGTTCCTCAGCACCACATCTCTGTGTCGTTGAAACACCTCTAGAAATGAGGATTCAAACACCTCCCTGGGGAGACTCCCAGTATTTGAGAGCCCTTTCAGTGAAGAAGTTTCCTACAATATCCAGTCTAAACGGTGTCAGACCCAAGGGCTCTTCTTCAATTCCTTATCTCTTTCAAACAAGCAAGCTCTTTTTTCATCCCCTGGGATCATACCTCCTGGTCATCATTTGTTGCTCAGCCTGTGTCTTCAGGGAAGAGTGTTCTTTTCTAGCCCCAGTTCCAGGAGCACTCCCACAATGTAGGACCTATGTTTACCTCAGTCCTGGCACTACACAACAGTGACACGCAGTACACTATTTCCATAGCATATGAATGTGATCTACTGACTTTCTGAGACTCTCCTTAAATAGCTTCTTATAGGATCATAGAATCATTAAGGCTGGATAAGATCTCTAATCATCGAGTCCAACTATCAACCCTACACCACCATGCCCACTAAACCATATCCCAAAATTCCGTGTCTACACATTTTTTTAATGTCTCCAGGAATGGGGGCCCCACGACCTCCCTGGGCAGCCTGTTCCAATGTCTGACCACTCTTTACTGAAAGAAATTTTTTCTAATATTCAATCTAAACCTCGCCTGGTGCATCTTGAGGCCATTTATATCTCTCTTAGCCTTCCACTCCCTGTCCTAGTCTTCAGTTGTGACAAAAAGATGATTCACAGGGCCATGCTTGGAGTTTGGTTTTGAACAAATTGATGTGCTGGTTCAGTTGATAAGGTAGCCCAGACCTGGGACTCAGGGAGGAGAGGAAGACTTAGGCCACTATGGTGACTAAAAGTGAAATGTGTAATCATCATCTAAGTAATGTTGCTCTTTTATTCAGGCATTAAAATCTGTGCAGACTTTATCAGCTGTCACATCACTGCCATCTTTCCAGGTTCCACATACTTTATTTGTCTCAATCCCAAACTATTGTATATCAAGCCAGGTTTCACACAGAAGCTTAGGGCACAGATAAAAGGAAATAGGGTGTGTCCAACACAGTGGGGAAATGGAGAACCAGAACATCGAAGTTTCCTTATGAAAGAAGAAAGCTTAGGTTGCAGAGCCATGGCATTCTATTAGGAATCCTTCTCCAGGATGTCTGTGGAAGGAGCAAGAAAAGGCAAAATGCCTAATTAATTTTTACCAAGGTATCTAAGGACTAAGATTTTAGGGGATGAGTTGCAATGTATATTTTTTTGGTCATTCACTTAAACATTTGCAGTTAAGTTCAGGTTTGGGATGCTGCAAGAACTGCACACATGAGGAGTGTATAGAGGAGGAATTAAAAATATATCTTTTTAACCCTATTTGGTATGCTCAAGCTTTGATTTGTTTTGAGATTATACCTGGACTAGAAATTGTGCCCACAACTAGTACAGTAGATCCCAACTCAACTTGCAGTACAAGAAAGCTCTACAGCACATGATGGAATTAAATATAGAGCAGAGATGGGATGCTTTGCTTGCTTAGCACCAGTCCTCTGCTCTGTTTCATCTGTTCCTACTTTGAAGCTTGTTAGTGCTAACCTGAGCCACAAGGGAAAGCATATTCTCTTGCAATGCGGTCATCTGTAGAAACAAAAGAGAAAAGGTGGTGAGCTGCAGAGCTGTGTGGTGTGGCAATGCCAAGTTTCATTCTCTTTAATACAACCATCTCACTATCTTCATTTATTTTACCCTTCGGACTGTGAATGCAGGAGAAGAAAAATGTCTACAGTGGGTCAGACCAACAGTCTGTCTCTCCAGCACATCTCCTATACAGCTGTAAAATACCCTCTTATGAATCACAATACCTACTGCTTCAAGGACAATTTTGCCAGCAGAGACCGTTTCAGTTGTTTGTCATGATCTTTTTTACTGATAATTAGCATTTTCATGTCAGCTAAAGATTTTTAGATAATTTTTTTTAAAATTGTATATCCTCAGCACAAAAAAACCATTTGAATAGGATGAAATAACAGAGAGTGTATGAGGTGACAATATTTAACTCTGTCAAGGCTGGATTAAGAAGTCTTTGTGTCTTCATGGCATGATGTGGAAGCAGGGATCAAGAATGGACTTCAGAATGAAACATGTAGGCCTCTGGTACTGCTTTCTTAATCTCTACTCATAGTTTTTCCATTTTGCTCTCAAATTATGAAAAAAACCCTAAATTTAAATTTCCATCTGCCGCTTTAGCTCATACTGAATAAAAAAATCCCACAAAACAATTAAAAAAACCAACCCAAACAAAAAATCCCCAGAGGCACTCAAAATTACTTTAAAAATATCTCTCCCATGTGATGCTAGTCAATTTAAAGCTTTAAAGAGTAAGAAATTATTTTCCTGTTGTCTTCCAAGACATGATGGCATACAATGGATGGTCGGATTATTACACTATCTGTGAAAAGCATAGAACTAATTTTTGCCTTCTGATGTTGAGGGTGGCTGTATGGAACACTGATTTTAAATAAACACCTATGCATTTTCAAGAATACCAAGGAGATGGGGAAGACATGGTAAATTGACAAAGTAGCTTTCTTTCCACAGAGAAGTCTCATGAGAAGCAGCTGAGGGTATTGGTGGTGTTTAGTCTGGAGAAAACAAGGCTGAGGGGAGATCTCACTCTGTACAAATCCCTGAAATGAGGTTGAACTAGCTAAATGATAAGAGGGAATGGCCTGAAGTTGCGCCAGAGGAGGTTTATATTGAATATTAAGAAAAATTTCTTTACTGAAAGGGTGGTCAAGCTTCAGAACAGGCTGTGCAGGGAGGTGTTAAAAAACCTGTAGACATAGCACCTTTGGACATGGTTTAGTGGGCATGGTGGTGGTGGGTTGACAGTTGGACTTGACTGTCTTAGAGGTCTTTTCCAACCTTAATGATTCTCTGATTCTCTTCTATGATTCTATGTATCTTAAAGCTGGAGGAAGTAAAGAAACACATTTTGTTGAATACATACACACCACAAAGTAATAATAGTGCAGTCTCATGTCAAGAACAGAAAAGCTGTTAGAATCTAGAATTTTTGTACAGAGGAAACCTGGAGGAGGAAGTGCACCAAAATAAAGGAGGTAAGGGAGTGGGAGGTGTAAATGGAACAGAGTGAGGGGATAATAGTTGATCTTTGCCTGTGTCAGTGAAATCTCACCTGGCTTATAGTAATCATAGACATGCACTGTTGCCGTTTTCAGGTTCTGCACTTCAGCATCTTGCTCCACTGAGATGTTAAATGTCAAAGTAGTGCCATCCACCTGGCAACAAAATAGAAGTGATCGAAAATGCACTGGTCATCTCCAAGCCATGCACATATCACTTTTATTCCCTCTGCATTAGAGAATTCTTTATCTTCCCAGGTTCTTCCACCCTCTTCCTCTTTCACCAAAATTGAAGTAGAGATGTGGTACTGAGTGGCATGGTTTAGCACCAGACTTTGTGGAGTTAGAGAATGGATGGACTTGATGATCTTAAAGGTCTTTTCCAACCGAATCGATTATGTAATTCTAAAATTTTAGCCTGCTTGGCCATTTCTGATCTTTGAGTCCCAACACTAAGTCCTGCAGTTGCTACTGCTTGGATGCGCACCTTCCTCTTACCTCTTCCAAGTAGATTATTATTTTGTCTGGTTTTATCTCTGTCCTTTTCACCAGTGGTATCTTCTCCAGCTGTATAGGAAGACAAGAGTCGACCTTGCTTAGAATCAGCTCATTATCCTTCAGTGTTGTTTCACGCTGAGCCTGGTATTTGTCAGTGAACCACTGCTGACTGAAGCTATTTGCCTAGTCAGGGAAGGCCTGTGTTCCCCAGCTAGAATGACCTTGAGATTGTTTGGGGCACACAAGGACTTTCTGATCTGGACCAAGTGTTCTTGAACTGTATTCCTACTTTCGACACTTGTAGCAAAGGGGAAGATGGTTAGCTGAAGGTCATTATGGATCATAGAACAGCTTAGGTTGGAAGAGACCTCAAAGATCATCTAGTTCCACCACCCCCAGCATAGGCAGGGACACCTCCCACTAGAACAGGTTGCTCAAGGTCTCATCCAGCCTAGCTTTATCTTCCTGTCTGTCTCTGGGAGCATGTCATTGAATAGCTCTATGGGACTCAACACTGCTTTATGGAATATCACAGCAACGAGTACACCCCAGATAGTTCTAACTAGATACTTTATAGCTCTTCTCTAACTTCTTAATGCATATTTTCGTGGTGCCTAGTTATAGGAAAAGCAGTAACAGGCACACCTGGAATACAAGAGGTTTCACTTAAAACATAAGGAAAAGGAAAAACTTGTTTAACCTTGAGGACTGGAACAGGGTGCCCAGAGGGGTTGTGGAGTCTCCTTCTCTGGTGACTTTCAAGACCTTTTTGAAGGTGTTCTTGTGCAACCTGATCTAGGTGAACCTGCTTTAGCAGGGGGGTTTGACTAGATGATCTCTGGCAGTCCCTTCCAACCCCCACTATTCTGTGATTCTGTGATACGCGATCCTCGCTACTGAATATGAAAAAACTGCAGTCTGCAAGTGAATTGTTACTTTCTGGAATTACCCCCTTATCTGCACTTGCTTACTTTAGTTTGTAGCAAGGTAAGTAGCTACCATTCTCCTGCAGTTCTTAGATGTTTGGATATTTCAGACTGAGCTACATTTAGAAAGTAGATTTTCATATATTCAGGGAAGAGCAGAGGAAAAAGTCATACCACTTTCACAGAGCTCTTCAAAGGAATGAACCCAGATAGCATCTCCACTTCCACCAGAGCCATGTTACTAGTCCCACGGTCCCCTACATAACTGAACAAAAACAGCAGGAGAAAAGCACGTTGTGTTGTATCATAGCATTTCCAGGAGATAACAATGAATACTTCCAAACTCTGCAGTGATTTGGGAGCACAGCAGAATGTCTAGTTGATGTGAGAAAGGGACAAAGAAAAATGGCCTCATCTGCTTGGTCAATATGGAGATAGATTGTGAAGCAAAGGTGTCATGGTTAATCTTCATGCTGCCCTCTCCAACAAGTGGAAGTCATCTTTTGTGTTACAGGTTGAGAGTGGCAGTGTTGACATTATTGTTTTTTTGGACAATAGGGCATGGTGAATATGAACCAAGATACTCATTCTGGACAGATGCAAATAGGTGAAATATGAATAGGGACTGGAGTTTCTGCTGTCTGATTTTAGTAGAGGTTCACACTACAGGGCTGTTTCAGGCTGGGCTGCCAAGTGGGAGCTCTTGCTCTTTGGGAATGCTGCCATCTCATCTGCTAGTGCTCTGGAGGCTAATGAGCTGCTCCATGCTCTGGTTCTGCAAGCTATTTCCAGTACATTCCTATCTTTATCAGGCATTAATTCTCAGTTCACAATCTCTTTGGGATCTATGGAGAAGAAAAGAGTTTTCCCCTGTCTTTGTCTCTGAAGATACAAGGTTGTTATGGGGTTCTGGTCATACAGCTGGGGCTTCCACTTGTTTCTACTAAAGAAAGAGCCTCAAAGGATCTCATACCTGACAGACACGTGGATGTCAAGCTGTTTCCTGGCACGATCACATTGCCTTGGTACTGTTTCCACATAAAGAGTGAAGACCTCTTTTGTATTTGGTGGTGGGATGTTATAGTACAAAGTGGTCTGGTGGAGGAGAAAATATCTCTGTGAAGTTCCCTGGATCTTCAGTATGTGAGCTAAAGGACTTCCTGTGCCTTCAGGCTTTAATTGGTAGCCAGTGGCTAACACTGTGGCCCCAGCTGTGCTTTCTGTTCAGACATGCTGTTTAGCACATAACAACTTATGTATCTGCCATATCTGAGCATGGAGGCTCAGCTCTGTGTGATCCAAGGCTTTATACAGTACATTGTCCCAATATCTTATTAAGTAGTACATTAGCTAAAATCCTGCCTACAAGAAGTGTAACTGCCTACAAGAAGTGTAACTGTTAGAAATGTAGAATCATAGAACCATTTTGGTTGGAAAGGCCTCAAGTTGTACCAGGGAAGGTTTAGAGTGGATATTAGAAGAAAAATCTTTGCTGAAAGGGCTCTCAAACCCTGGAATAGGCTCCCCAGGCAGGTGGATTAAATACCTTCCCTGTAGGTATTTAAAAGAGGCAGGGATATGGTGCTGAGGGATATGGTTCAGCACCAGCCTTGGTAGAATTAGATAATGGTAGTACTCAATGTTTTTTTCCCAAGCAAAATTATTTTATGATCCTATGAATGTTGTGTCAGAAGATAGAACGGTCATCTCCTGAAACAGTGACATCAGTAACATACGTTTGATATAGAAGCAGGTCTGTCCTAAATCTCACCACTTCTGATTTCAGATCTACTGATCTCTTAACAGTGACATGACTCTGTAGCATGAGACAGCAAAGCTGAAACATTTCTGAGAAGAAGATACCAGATGGTTGCAATAAAACCATTTCAACAGAATATACAGCAACTCCTTCAAGCTTGACCTGATACTGCTTAGAAAGCCAAATCCTACTCAGAATTTGAAGCTATAGTGCCTGCTGTGAGGCAAACCTCACTTGAATAATCAGTTGCAAAACCTGGCAGCTGTGTTCCTTCCTTAGAGATACTCACCTGTACATAAACGCAGCCACTGCCAGTTGCCTGCACTTTGTATGTCCCTGGGACTTCAAGGAGAGATGCTTGATGCAGGACCAACTTGTTGTTCTTGTGTACATGGAACTCCAATGGAGAAGACTCCTTGCCTTTTACAGTTACCTTTACATCTCTCATCTCCTGAGGAATCAGGGCTGCATACTGAGCAAGGGCCTGCAGACTGACAACTGTGTCCTGAGGTTAGAGAAAGAGTCATGTTGCTGAGGAGCCATGCCAGTACAAGACCCAACACAGTACATCAGGCACTGCAAGGCAAACCACGCTCCTCGTGGTCCTGATTCACACTGACACAAATGAGGTCTATGCTGCTAATTACATAGGTAAGGGTCCATGCCACAGGCATCAGGGTGACTTCAGGAACCTGAAAAGAGAGGCTTCTGAGCCCTGGGGTTAGCAGACCTAGACCTTGGGTTATCCAAATTACAACACACAGAAAAAGTTTCCTCATGGCACTCCCCTTCCCAACAAGGCTCATGTATGCCTGTCTGCAAAGAACTGATCTAGAGTGGCATGCACATGAGAGATGGCTCTCTCCCTCCTCCATGGTTTTGCCATCTTGTTACCTGTGTGGAAGCAAATCCACCAAAGGCATTTCTTTGTCCACTGAGCCAGTGCACAAGCTTGCTCACTGAGGCTTCATTGAGTGCTAAGTCCGGTTTAGAGACATGAGCCAGGAGGATGTAGGCTACTGTCTCAATTGTAGAAGATTCTTCATTGGAATGTGATGCCAGGAGCCTTGCTGAAAGGAGGAGAAACATAGAATCATAGAATTGTTTTGTCTGGGAAAGATAGTTGAGTCCAACCGTTATCTGACTCTACCAAGTCTGGGGCTAAACCATGTCCCTCAGTACCACATCTCTGCATCTGTGAAATACTTCCACGGATGGGTATTCAGCCACCTTCATGGGGAGTCTGTTCCAGTCTTTATGACCCCTTTCAATGAAGAATTTTCTTCTAATAGCCAACCTAAACCTCTCCTGGTCAACTTGAGGACATTTCATCTCCTCCTAATCACTTGTAACCAGGGAGAGAAACACCCACTTCACTCCAACCTCCTGTGAACATCAGTTTCTCCTGTACTTGTATCTTTTGGGGACTGCCAGTTTCCTGTACACTGTCAGAAATGCATGTGCTTGTCTGTGTGGCACACCAGAGTGCCCTCCTGTTGTTTTTGTACTCTGAAGGGCCAGCCATCTATCATAGGCTCAATTTCTTCCTTTGAAAGCACTGAGAGATGCTGACCCTTAATCCTCACCCAGTTCCCCTAGGAAACAGTTCCCCTAGAAGCTGGTTGACTCTAAACAGATTATTTTTGTTTCAAGTACAGTCCTAGTCCTGCTCGGCTTTGTGAATTGAAAGCTATACCTCCAAGATACAGCATTTTGTTGTTTCTTCATTTAACTAGGACAGTCTATCAGGGCTCTCTGTGCTGAAAAGCTCTAGGATTCACTTCTAGTTAATTGTATCCATTGCATAAGAAACAATCACACTTTGAGGCAGAATTTATGGCAGGAAGAATGAGACTACCTGTGGCGGCATCCTTACCATGCAGTGTGTAAGCAAGGACAACTTAAGTTAGAACTGGGCTCCCATCTACGGTCCAAGGTCACAGGCATGGGATGCATCTGTGTCCGCTTAAATGTTTTGCTGTAGTGACAGGGAGCTAACCAAAACTGATGTAAGAATTTAGCTTAATTGTGCCAGTGTAAGCATATTCTGCAATGGTGCAAATGTTCAAGTCTGAATTACATTTAAATTCAAAGTCACTTTTCAGAACAGACCTTCACTTTTGAATCACAAAGCGATTTGTTTGCATAAGACCAGCATAAACACCTCAGAATTTAGCTCAGGGTCTCTGTGGCTCTATGGACTGGTGTTACTTTGCTATGTTTATCACAATGGACAGTTTTTGCATGTGGGATTTGGGATTTGTTACTTCCAAGGTGACAAAGCAGAACAATTTATTTTACAAAGTGGTAGAAAGTGTCTTTCAAATGCAGCTACAGATGACCTACAGACTAGCCTTGAGTCTTTAAAAAGCACAAAACTCCTCTTTGAGTTCCAACTGTAACCCTGATAGTGAAGCCAACAGAATCCCAGCCACCAGGCCACAGAAGGCATCTCTAGTCAGCAGAAGGTAATCCTTCAAGACAGAGGTTCCCTAGCAGGCAGCCATATCCTCAGACTCAGTATGCAGAACACAGATACATTTAAACATGTAGGAGAACAGTTTTCCCTCACTCCATTGCTTTTGATAAGTCATTGAAAACTTTTATCAGGGGAAGCAGAGCCAAATCAAACTATCACTTGGCTTGTAGGTGTTTGGTAGTGATCCATGTCTTAAAGGGACATTTTCCCAAGTGCTTTGTAAGTTACAAATATCACACTGAGTGGACATCAGTGGGAATGTGCTCCAGTCATTTGGTCCATATGTTCTATCTCAGGGGCACTATTGAATTCACTGTGTGCAATTCTACTTCCTCCAGTTTGCCCACCAGCCACCTTGTGAAGCCATCTGGGCAGCCTGAGTGACTACACATTGAACTGCACTGGTAGCTGGTCAGGCAGGTAGCTGATGAGGCAGAAAAAATCCACTATTCTTTTTTTCTTCTGTGCTATTTTTCAGTCTCCAGTGTGGTTCACTATACTGTCAAATGAATAGAGGTGCTGAAGAACATACTTTAGCCACTTCAGGTACTATTCACAGAATCACAGCATAATTTTGGTTGGAAAAGACCTTTAAGATCATTGAATCCAACCATTCCCTAATTCTGCCAAGTCTGGTGCTAAAACATGTCCCTCAGCACCGCATCTCTGTGCCTTTGAAACACCTCCAGGGATGAGGATGAGACCACCTCCAGGGGAAGCCTGTTGCAGTTTTTGAGAACCCTTTGAGTGGAGAAGTTTCTTCTAATATCCAACCCAAATCTCCCCTAGTGTAACTTGAGGCCATTTCTTCTCATCCTATCATCCTAGGAAGATTACCAATTATTTAACCACAGGCTTAGATGGTTTGGAGCCTCCGTTTGCCATCCTTCTTTAGGTTGGAGGTCCATTTTTTCCCGTGTTACAGAGACAAATGGAAGAACCAAGCTTAGCAGCACAACAGTAAACGTGCAACCACCCAAGGACCCTGAACAATGGGGCTGCAGTCACAGAATCACAGACAAGTGGGAGTTGGAAGGGACCTCCAGAGATCATCTAATCCAGCCTCCCTTCTTGAGCAGGTTCACCTAGATCAGGTGTCCAGGCAGGTTTTGAAAGTCTCCAATCCCTCTGGGCAGCCTAGGCCAGTGCTTTGCCACCCTCAATGTAAAGAATTCATTTTTTAAGTTTAAGGGAAACTTCCTGTGTTATAGTTTGTGCCTGTTACCCCTTATCCCAGTTCGCATGCATGGTCTCTTATACTATGTATGATTTGGTGAAGAAAGATGGAAGCACCACAGCTCAACTGACTACGTTCACCACACAAGTTAAGCATGGATCACCTCTGCTTCTTTTGACTGGAAATTGTTTCTTGGGCCTAGACTAAAGACTTTCACAGTGTAGTAGTTTGACCCAGATCCCCTTAAGAAAGACATAGAGTTTCCCAGGAGGACCAGAGACATCTAGGAGGTGGCCCGGATATTGTAATTTTTTGTTATTCAATCCCATAATCCTGCTATCACTTTACAAGAGGACAGCAAAGGCAAATCTTTCTCTGTTTCTCCTTTCCTTCGGCTCTTTGGAGGGAATCTTATCGGGGTAACTATGGAGGAGTAACCTGCCTGCACCTTCCAAAACCACAGTGAATTTCTTGCTGCACAATCATGGCCGGCTTGGACCTAACCAGGGACAATGTGGGGGAGGAGGGAGGAGGGCACAAGGGAGAGAAATGAGCACTGGGGTTTGGTGGTGTAGCTTGGTAAGGGTGAAGATCTTGGGGGAATTCCCATGTATCCTGTATCTCTATTAGGTGTTAAGGATTCACAAACGCTGTATTTTTTCTTCCTGCACATCTTTAAATACACTTTTCTGTATTCCTCTCCAATTAAGCAAAAGCATTATTAATTTACTGCCTTTTAAAAGTAAAATAATCTCAATTCTGTCTGCTCTATAAACATTGACAGAGATTTCTGTCCCAGTTTAGGGCCATGAGCTACCTGGAACTGGAGGACAAAAATTACATCTACTCGTTTTGGGGAGTAAGAATGAAGATACTGCACACTGATTGGAAGTATAAAGGGAGACTATTTGCAGGTGTGCATATGCAAACGGCAATCAGGTAGAATGAATACATTCACAAGCTAGGCCAAGTCTATGGGACTGAAACCATCTAGAACCTTCTACCCCTTCCACCCTCAGCAGGCCTGAGAGTAGGCAGAAAATGCACTCCCCAGCTTAGGCCTACAAGGCCTCAGCAGGCCGCATGATGCAGCTCAAAATTCCCTGCCAGCCAGAAGCCATCTCCCCACACAAACCATGAGGTAAGGAGGGACATTCTCTGCCTGGAGAGAAGAACTGAAGGGAGGAAAGGCAGGGAGGGGAAGAGAAGGGAGAGAGCAATATCAGCCAGGCACTGCCTTATAAATTATGATACCAGAAAGTGGAATAGAATAACAATGTTACAACATCCTAGGACAACCAGGTCCATCCCCTGGGATGGGACTTCTTCTCTGTGGTCTTAAGGGAACCTGGGACTCCCCCCAAACTACCACACAGAGCTTCAATAAATTATCATTTTCTGACACAAATCCCAATCTGAAAATAGATACATTTCACAAACCACTTCAATTAAATCCCAGAGATATCAGGCCTTAAACAATAATTTCTAGAACCTGAAACCTGAGCAGCAACGACCTACCAGTTTCCATCTCCAACATGTCCAGGAGCTGCTGTCTCATCTCTGTGTCCTTGGTCAGTGTGAATACATAAGCCATCAAGGCCTTGACATAAAGGTTTGTCTTACCAAGCGTTACATTCTTGAGGCAATGTAAGGCATTATCCAGCATAGTATCCTAAAAAAGGAATCAAAATCCAGTGAATTTCCTCTGACCACTTTTTGTTACGAAAACTTTGTCCTCATTCCTCAAGTATCACAGCTGCATCCTTCATGTGTTTCAGAACTAGCATCTCTTTCAGGACTGTGGAACATGAAGTAGAGTGAACAAAGCAGCACTTGCTGTGGGTTCACATTAAAGGTGTGACTGGACATATCACTGGGATAGAGGATTGTTAATGAACTGGAGATTCCAGCTGTAGCAAGTGTCTGGTAACACACTGTCTCAGAGATAACAGACCTGTGTGCTGTGGGTTCAGCTCATGACGAGGTTAGGTGTTTGCAGAACTGTACCTGTCAGGCTGTTCATCCTGACCAGAACAGTCTATACTCAAAGATTTTTATTTCAGGTCTGAGGGAGAATGGGTCTTTTTCTTTTTTTTTTTTCCTTTAGCTACATTGCTTAGTTTAATGAATACTGTGCCCTCTCCCTGCAAGCCGAGCCATTGTCAGAGACAACTGTTTCCCCTAAGATCAGTTGAGAAAGGCAGATGCTCTGCTTTGCTGCAAATCAGGCCATTTACATTAAGAACTTCTTACCAAGGAAAAAACTTCCTTTTGAGCAATAAGCTCAAAGGTGGGACATGACAGAACCTTTCACCAGCTCAAATAGGATACTCCTTGAAATGACAGACCTGGGGAGGAAGGAAGGGTAAAAGATGCTCGCAAGCCCTGTAAGAGTTCAAATGTGACTTACATTGCTCTCCAGATGGAGCTCCGCAAGCGCAGCAGTGATGTAGGCTGTTAATGAGATTGAATCATCCACACCACCCTGAAAGTCATACAGACAACCATCAAAGGGACAAAAACAATCACTGATTGCCTGCCCTTGTATAGCCTCTGAAAGGGCATATGAACGGTGTAGCTGACAGAGTACAACAGCATGTCTCTGGGCATTCTTGGACATGTGGGGACTGAAAGAAAGCCCTCCAGGCTTACTTCATAAAATCATAGACTGGCTTAGGTTGGAAGTGACCTCAAAGATCATCCAGTTCCAAACCCCCACCATAGGCAGGGACACCTCCCTCTAGAACAGGTTGCTCAAGGCTTCATCCAATTTGGCCTTGAATACCTCCAGGGGGGGAGCAGTCACAACCTCCCTGGGCAGCCTGTTCCAGTGTCTCACCACCCTCACTGTAAATAACTTCTTCCTAAAGTTCTTAATGAATATTATGGAAGTCTGGTGTTGAAGGTATCCTTAGTACCATAGTGTGCATAAAACCTAGGCCTGCCTTGTTGTAGAAAGGCAGGAAGCAAATTGTTTAGCTGTATATTTTATTAAATGTGCTACAACTAGACATGTGAACAAGGTTTTTGATGCAGGATTTGCATACAAGAGGCAATGCAAGTGATCCAGCTTGCTGTTAGAAGGTATAGGTTGATCATAGAAACAGAATCATTTTGATTGGAAAAGACCTTTAAGAGCATCAAGTCCAACCAGCATCTAAGTCTACCAAGTCTGGTGCAAAACCATGCCCTCAATACCACATCTCTGCACCTTTAAAATGCCTCCAGAGATGGGGATTCAACCATCTCCCTAAGGAACCTGTTCCAGTTTTTGAGAACTCTTTTAGTGAAGAAGTTTCTTTTAATATCCAACCTAAACCTCCCTCATGCAACTTGAGGTCATTTCCTCTTACCCTGTCTCTTGTTACTAGGGAGAAGAGACCAACACCCACATTGCTAATATGGGTAGACAGGCTCATAAGAGCCTCTTTAACCGTCAGAGTACATTGTTTCTTGAAGAAGTTCTGCTTGCGTCTTGAGACAAGATTACATCTCAAACAAAGGGCTGAGATGCTAAGAAGCAGCTTGCACTCTGAAGAGCTGAAATTTTGAAGGGTAAGGGGGCAGGGGGACGGGAGCACAGGGAAAGTATATAAAAAAAAAAGTTCTGTTCAAATAGAAAGCCCATGATGAGGAATCAATGGAAGTCAGAAATAGATGAACAGTCTGCACATACAACTCTGGTTTTCTTTAGTATTGCATTTAAATTTGAAGGGGGGAAAAAAAAGTGTATTCCTTTGCTTTACTAAATAAGATAAAACAAAACAAAACAAAACAGATTTCTTTCACAAACCTGCTTTGTATATAGAATTAATGGCTTTGGATGCTGACTGGACTCGATTACTCTTATGTTTACGAAAACAATGAGGCCAAACACTGCCATATGACACATACACTGGTGCCCGAGTACTAGGGCACATTCACCAAGGCTTTTGTGCAAATATTACCCCCATTTTTTAAAAGAGAAAAAAGGGAAGAAACAGGAAACTACAAGCCGGTCAGTGCCCAGCAAGGTCATGGAGCAAATTCTCCTGGAAAATCTGCTGAGGCACATGAAAAAGAGGAGGTGATTGACAACAGCCAGCATGGCTTCACCAAATGCAAATTGTGCCTGACAAACTTTGTGGCCTTCTATGATGGGGTAACAGCACTGATGGGCAAGGCAAGAGCAGTTGATGTCATCTACCTGGACTTGTGCAAAGTGTTTGACGCTGTCCCACACAACATCCTGGTATCTGAATTGGAAATGCATGGATTTCATGGGTGTACTACTCAGTGGATAAGGAACTGACTTTGACAGCCACACACAAAGACTAATGGTCAAGGCTCAGTGTCTAAGTGGAGACTAGTGACAAATGTTCCCCCAGGGTCCGTACTGGGACTAGTGCTGTTTAGCATCTTTGTTAGTGGAACTGACCGTGGAATTGAGGCACCGTCACAGCAAAGCTTGCTGACAAGACCAAGCTGTGTGGTGTGTTCAGCATGCTGCAGGGAAGGGATATCACCTAGGGAGACTTTGACAGGCTTGAAAGGTGGACCAGTGCAACACCATTAAGTTCAACAAAGTTAGGTGCAAGAACTTGCACATGCGTCAGGGCAATCCCAAGCACAAATACAGGCTAGACAGAGAATGGATAGAAAGCAGTGCTGAAGAGAAGGTCTTGAGTGTGCCAGTTGATGAGAAGCTCAGCAATGTGCACTTGCAGCCAAGTAAAACAATTGTATCCTGGGTTCCTCAAAAGAAGCACATCCAGCAGGTCGAGGGACATGATTCTGTCACTCTACTCCATTCTTCATCCCACCTAGAATACTGTGCCCAGCTCTGGAGCTGGAGAGGGTCCAGAGGAGGGCCAGGAAGACAATTAGAGACAGAAGCACCTCTCCTACAAAGCCAGACTAAGAGATATTTCTCCTCTCAGCCTGGAGAGGGGAAGTATCTGTGAAGACTTTGTAGAATCATAGAATTATAGAATCCTTTCAGTTGGAAAAGGCCTCTACAAGCCTTCCAATATTTGAAGAGAGCTATAGGGGAGATGGAGAGGGACTTTGTAGAAAGTAGTGACAGGATGAGAGATAATGACCTCAAACTGGAAAAACCTTGATTTAGATTAGCCATCAGGAAGAAATTATTTTCCATGAGGGTGATGAGGCATTGTAACAGGTTGCCCATAGAAGCTGTGAAGACTCCAAGCCTGGAGGTGTTCAAAGCTAGGCTGGATGGGGTCTTAAGCAATCTGGTCTAGTAGGAACTGTCCCCACCTATGAACTAGATGATCCTTAAGATCTCTTGCAACCCAAACTATTCTGTGATTTCCAGCAACACTGCAGGGATCATTTTGAGGATGGCAAGCAGCAGGAGAAGTCATACTTTTGGGACAGTGGAAGGACAACCGTGCCTTCAGGTAGTCCCATATTAGAGCACATCATCAGTCCTGTCTGGAGAGTATTGTGTGTTGTAAGGCATGAGAAGAAGAAGAATACAACCAAATTATTCTAGACAAGCACTAAAATATACAAATGTTTCTCCCTGTGTCCTTGAAGTGCCTTGGCACAGTTAGCCATGGTACATTTTGGCTAGTGTGAAACTAAAGAAAGCCTAGCTGAGATTAAAACCTGACATGGAGGAAATGCTTGCTGGTTTAGGCTACACCTTTTTGTTCCATTCTGGGAAGCTGACTTTGCTCTGATGGACTACGGGGACATTGTTTTGAGCCTCTGTGTACAACAAAAGAGTATGAGGAAAGAACTGTGTGCCCTATGTTATGTTCCTTCCACTCTCATGTCTGGCAGCCATACCTTCAGGTCATTGTTGAAGAGTTTCCCCACAGTCTGGAAGCAACCACTGGGCAGTTGGTGCTTCTGCAGCCAAAGCAGAGCACTTTGCACATGATTCTTATCAATATAAATGTGAGAGCTGGCTTGTCCAAAGGACCTGGCTACAAAAGCTGTCAGCCTGTGGGCAGAGCACAGAGGGATCGCATGTCGCAGCCAGGAGCTGAACCAGCAAGGACAATAGGTTTGGGATGACAGTGCCAACACCGGTCACTTACCACGTGTTGCTCTGGTTGTCAGCTTTCCCAAAGGCACTGTAGGAGCCATCATCATGTTTGTAGAGCAACTGACACTGGTAACCTATGAAGACAAGTAGCAGGACATGACTCTCAGTATGAGGACCTGCAGCATGTCAAACTGCATCTTTGCTGTGAGAAGGCTTTGCAGCAAAAGACTTCACCAGGCACTACATTCAGAGACAGTGAGGCAAACCTACCACCCTACAGCTCCCCGTACACCACACCACATCAGCATGACAAGAAACACCACTGAAATATGCCATGTAGCTGCCCCGTGTTACTAGAGCTTCTATGTGCAAGTACTGTAGGTATCTGCCTTGCTGGTTTGCAGAGAAGTGATACTCTGTCCTGGCAGGGCATAAATCCTGCCCAAAATTAACAATTGCAACACACACAGCCACCTCACATCTCCCAGTGCCACAGGGAACCCTCGCTTACACCTTGCCATGAATAACAAGAGCTGTAGAAGTAGAGACTCTTCCTAGTTTGGTTTTCAGCACTTCTGCTAGCTCTTACTATCACTTCACTTCTGCTAGGACTCAAGACAGCCCTTTTATGTTATGTATAGAAAGTAACAAGGCCATGCCTTTAAGCTCTGAAGGCAAAGCACTGTCTGCCTCATGGCCACCCTCTTCCAGATAGCAATTGGAACTTGCAGTACAAGAGGAAGGGGGAAGGAGGGGCAAAATCCTCACTATAAGTTACTGCGAGCTTGGAACATGGCAGGCTTAAGGAAACAGGCTGAAATATGAGGCACATTGCAAAATGAGACACAGACACTGGTACAGTGTTAAATTCAGAATATGTTGGACAGACCCCATGTGCCTCCACAATACATTGTCCTAAAAACCAAGGGAAAACTACCAAAATCTTGCCTATCCCTAAGAGACACTCTTTATTCCAGGTAATAGCAGCTGATTCCCTGTTACCACAAGGGACTTCCATCTGCCTTGGACTGATTAAAGAACAAACTACAGGCATCACATATTGATGGAAATAATTAATTACCCACAACCTTAAAAAAAAAAAAGCAAAAAAGCATCAGGCTTAGTATCTCAGTAACAGGCAAAAATACAGAAACCCTGGTTCTTCCTTCCATGAGACATTTCCCTTGTTCTCTGTGATACCTCCATTTCTCATACTTCCAGCTGTGCTCCCACTACTGTCCTGCCCCTCCCCACCAGACCAGCACCCTGCACTCTTGATTTAGAGCACCTTTGTTTTGCAGCAGAAGGAAGAAGGACAATGTTTACCTTTTCTCAAGAATTCCAGTGCTCTAGCTTCAATTTCTGCATTCAGTTGTTTAGTCTTATTCAAGTACTGGAGTATGAAGATGTTTGGTGCAAACTGAACCATGTTTTGTTCACCACAGCCAAAGGGCATCTTTAGCAGCCGGTCTAAATTTTGAAGTGCTGGGCCCATGATGTCCCCTTAAGTTTGAGGTGTGGTAGAAAGTTAAGGGCAAGAGAAATGAGAAACACAGACAACCAACAGTAAAAATAGGGACTGTTGCCTTCTGAAAACTCTGTTGGGACCTGGGAAAAGTGCCATCCACTCACTGAAATGAGATGATTAAGATTTATGCTGACCTCTCCTAGACTAGACCAGCTAAGAAAGGGAAAACACAGTTTTAGGAAGAGGGAGGGAATAATAAGCTTGAGGAGGTCTGAAGACAGGTGAAGAGATCTGTCATTCCTTAGTAGGTACCAAGGAGGAAAAGGAATTAGAGGCAAACTAGGTGAAAAACTGCAAGGATGGTTTCAGTTCACTTAGGTCACAGGAGATACCCTATTTTGTGCCTTCTCCTCCAGCCACTTGAGAATTACCCAGGACCTTTCCTTATAAGAAGAGCAAGTACTGCAAAAGATCACTTGACCCACATTTTTGAGGCCTGTGCAGTTTATTTCATGAGAAACTGGGTCAATGCATCATTAAGGCCAAAGCATTCTGCATGATCTTTCTAGTGGGGACTCAAGAGCAGGAAAAGCTTTTCTCACCAATCATAGAGAAAGCAGCTCTGCCAGATCCCTCCAGCACTTCTGCAGGTAGAGTCAGGGAGAATTCTTCAGAGACAGTGTTATCTGAGGAAGACAGAACCCAGAAATTTATCCCGTGGAAGATGCATCACACACAAGTGTAACATCCTAATGAGACCCAGAGGAGACTTGTGTAACATGAAGTTACAGCAACTGAGATGTGCAAACAAGAGTCTCAGTACAGGAAACTGCCAAGCAGAAAACAGAAACAGATAAACTATATTGGTTGTTCTCCTAGGCAAGGATGATGCCACCAGCACTTGCTCACTGACAAATCCCCCCCACGTTTGAGTATTTGTAGTAGCCCTGTCCCCTGAACCTCTAGAATAGTCTCCCCAGAGACGTGGTGGAGTCACCATCCTTGGAGGTGTCTAAAAGAATCATAGGTGTGATGCTAAGTGACATGGTTTAGCCTGAGACCCAGTAGAGTTAGGTAATGGTTGGACTCAATGATATTAAAGGTCTTTTCCACCCAAAACAATTGTATGATTGTATGACTCCATCATGCTTTCATGATCAATAGCCATTGGGCATTTTTGTCTCATACCTACAGCACACAGGAAGGCATTTTGGGTCTTCTCTTGTAGGACACCTCCTGGCTGCAGATGGAGAAAGAGTAGTTCAGATAGGGAAGGCAGGAAAAGAAGTCACCATGCCTCAATAGGCCTGTTTGCTTGCCAGAAGAAGGGGCTGAGCTTCCACTTAGCTGTCTGACGGGACGACACACCATCCCCAGGTGTTCGCCACCCTGAAGTGGAGGACTAACCTTAATGAGCAGAGGTTTTACCACTGTGTCTCTCTCTCCTTGCAAAGGTGTCACGGCAATCCTGTTATCACAGAGATCATGTATATCTTCTGCTATGCTGGTCACAGTGACATTGACTCTGCCTGCGGGGAGCACAGAGTAACATTTCTGAGCACTTGCAGCAGATAGAAGCATGTATGAGCATCAGGACCAAACATGAAGAAGCAGGCAAATTCCACCCCTCCTCCTGCTAGCTGCCACACATCCCTCTGCTCAGTCTCACCCAGCCTGGTGGCTGTCATGTTCCACACAAAGGTTTTTGCTTCATTGGCACATAGGCAGCTGGTGAACTGGCAGCCTAGACAGGGCTCCACTTTTAGTTCTGGGGTTTCTGTGAGTGTGGTGTGCACCTAAGTGTGGAGAAGTGTACAAGCATGAGTTGGCATGGTGTTAGTGACAGATGATGCACGAAGGAGCAAATACTATGGATCACGAAGCGCAAAGCTGTGCTTTGTGGCCCAGATGCCAGTATCAGGACCCCCTGAGAAGCTCATAATTTGCCTTTGAGCTCGTTTTCCCTCTGACAGGGGCCATGTAATTGGGGGTATATTCACCTGGATACAGTCCTTGAGGTAGTTGAAGACAGTAGCTTTTAGGCTGAAAGTTTCTCCTTGAATCACTGAGTATGGCAGTGACAGATCCACAAAGAAAGGCTGAAAAACCCTAAGGCTGGTCAGAGATGAGAACCCAAATCCAGTCTCAGCAACACAGAAGGTGTTGGCATTCCATTCCGTAATGGTGTCAGGTACAGCAACTCGGAGAGACACTTGGCTGTCATTCCTACAGCAGGCAGAGAGAGAGAGAGAGGAGAATTTGCTCAGGAGCAGTTCCAAGTTTCCACGGATCTCTCTGGGGAAGGTGGATAGAGGATGTTACCAACCCAACAGAGACCAAATCCCAAATCCAGGTCTCTGGGAAGAGGGTCCGTGGTTTTGGCTTCTTCTTGGCTTCAGGGTGAGGTGCAGAATGATCATGACTGACAAAATTCTCTGCCAGAAAGCAAGTGATAACTCAGAAAACAACAGTTGTAGTTACAGGTGAAATGAGGTCTTCTTTCCCGGGCAATCTCATACAAACACAACTGCTTTGTGACACAGAACAAGAGTGGAACCTGTGAAAGTGTTGGTGGAAAGCATACCACATTTTCTATGAAAGGCATGGACAGCCAGCAAAGCACAAGGTTGGAGCTTTCATCTGTGGTTTATAAATTGGATCCATTGAACTGAAGAAGAGCTTTCTTCTTGTCATATACCACAGACAAGGAACACCATAGGATGGAAATCAGCTGTCTCAGCCACAGGCTGTCCAGAACTGGGAGAACAGAAACCCTTCAGTCACAGAGATGGATGTATCTATTCCTTACCAACCATAGTGGCAGTTCCAGAAAGCACCTTTTTCTCAATGTTCGGTCTCATACAGGAAACTGGTTTCTTGGTTCTAGTATTGGTTAATACTTTCATACGCAATTTCTGGGAAAACAATGAAGATAGTAAATCAATGAGAAATTAAGGGAATCAGGAATATTGAAAGTATCTCACGATAGCAGGTATCATAAGGGGACTGGTGGTAGCTGAAACACTTTAAAACATTTCTTCTTTATACACTTTTACACAAAAGTACAGGTTCAGACTCTGGACAGTGTCTAAGGAATGAAAACCAGCTTCTGAGGAATACTGAAACCAATTATTACTTCTCATAAAAGTAAATCTCATCTAGACCTGTCTTTCACATCCCTGCCTCTAACAGTGAGCCAAAGTCAAATACCATATAACCCACAAATGAACTTAAGAGGGAAAAAAAAAAATCTAATCTTTAAGTCTCTGCACAGTTCTAGAATGGAAATATCTGACTGGCTGTTCCCACACAATCATCCTTACAGAAGTTAGCCCCAATACCAACTGGTCCCAGTTGGTAGCATAGATTGTGCTTTTGTTTTGATTGAGACTCAGAGGCTTCACAAGATGGAAATCTTGAGTTGAATGCACCCTCATGTGCATGTACTGAGAAAGGGCATTGTCACACCAAAGAATGCGTCTGATCCTGTGAGCAGTTCTTGCTTTGCTGTAATGGTCTGCAAGTCACTGAGAACACTTCTTCAAGTGCAAAAAACTTTCATGGAGAGTATGGGCCTTCACCCTTTCTGTGAGGGTTGTACATGCTTGTGGACTTAATCATATGTTACAGGACAGTCATCTGTTACAGGAGCACTAAGAGCTGAGATATAATGCCATCTCCTTTAACTGGCATCCAAAACCAGCTTAAAAGTAAGCATCTAGAAGATAGTGGAACACCATGTCTTTTAAATCATTGAGTTCAACCATTATCTAAATCTACTAAGTCTGCTGCTTATCCCTGTCCCTCTGCAGCTTTGAAACACCTCCATGTATGTGGATTCAACTACCTCTGTGGGAAGCCTATTCCAGGGTTTGAGAGTCCTGTCATTGAAGAAGTTTCTAAACCTCCTCTGGTGTAATTTGATGCTATTCCCTCTTGTCCTATTAGTTGTTATTAAGCAGAAAAGACTGACTTATCTCACTTCAACTTCCTTTAAGGAATTGTAGAGAGCAAGAAGGTCTCCCCTCAGCCTCTTTTTCTCCAGGCTAAATAACCCTAATTTCCTCAGCTTCATCTCACAAGACTTGTTCCCCATACCCTTCATCAGCTTTTTTGCTCTTCTCTGGACATGCTCCAGAACCTCAATGTACTTCTTGTAGTGAGGGCCCCCAAACTGAACATGGTATTCAAGGTGTGGCTTCAGCAGTGCTGAGTACAGGGGGACAATCACTTCCCTGGTCCTTCTGGTCATGCTGTTCCTGATACAGGCCAGAATGCTGTTGGCCTTCTTGACTTCTTTAAACACCAGTCTGTCAGAAGTAGCACTTCCTGAGTTTCAGTTAGACATGTTATTTTTTTGCTGGCTATTGTGCTTGTTGGTGGATTAGCTAATTTTGTTAGTTGGCTTGACAGTTAGCTATAAAGCCAAATTTTGAAGGTCTTCTTTGTATGAACACTACTTTGAGGACAAGCAAGAAGAGACTCAATGAAAAAAGCAAGAAGAGACTCAATGAAACTGAGAGAAAATATGTTTGCAAATAAAGTAATAGCCAAGAAACAAGCAGTCAAAAAAAAAAAAAAGTGCTCAGGTCTTACTGGAATATTCTTGCTATTTATCTTTTGTAGATATGGCAGCCTAAACTCAGTTTATTTTCATAGTATCTTTATCTAATCAGGTGGTTTGCAGTATGCTTACTTATAAGTTTCATCTTTCCCCATTGTCCTCAATGGAGTGTAACTACACTGAAGAACAAGGCACAGCTGACTTCACAGAATCATAGAATGGTTTGGGTTGAAAGGGACCTTAAAGATCATCAGGGTCCTGCCATGGGCAGGGACACCTTCCACTAAACCAAGTTGCTCAAGGCCTCATCCAATCTAGTCTTTAACACTTCCAGGACAAGGGGCATCTACAGCTTCCCTGGGCAACCTGTTCCAGTATCTCACATCCTTTAATTGACTTGTAGCAATGAAAGTTGGGACAGATGAAGTTCCCAATGAGTAAATACTTGCAGGCATTCATGATGGCATACTGGCATCTGCTGGCTCAGGTGAAGTTTAGTGGAAGTGTAGACACTCACCTTAAACATATTAAAGACATCACCATCACTTTGATACCATGGTGCTTCCATTTGAATCTCTTTGTGGAGGCCGGGTTGCTGGGGCAAACAAGGGTATGCCTCAAAGTCTTCCAGGTGATAAGGGAACCCTCGCCCTCCAATTATGAAGCTGTCCTCAAAGACCTTATCAGACAGCTGCAATGGAGCAACAGAGAACTTCATGAGGAACTGTCCAACAAGCATGGCAAATACTTGGATTGTAGCCCTCTATTATACTCCATAAAAGTTTACAGTTAACATTGTCCCACCTTATACCAAAGGACATGAAGCTCAAGGAGCAGATGTAGGCTTTCAGAAGATTTTAGTCTGTAGACTCTCACCTCTGACAGTTTGAGCTTTTTAACTATGGGCTGCATGATTAAGGTAAACCCATGTGATTCAGTTTGAGCATAAACCATTGGCACACTTGGCTAACTTATTTAATGATCAAAAATTTATATACATGTTAGTAGATGGTGCATCAAATCTGCTAGAACAGCCTTCCTGTAAGACGAAGCACCAGATCATACTGTGGGTCCTACCTACAGCTGCAGCACATCCCCCTGGATTTGATGAGACTACTTTGTAACAGTCTGGCTTCTGTAACTTTATTTAGAATTTTACATGGGGCATGTGTATTATCTCTGTTACACATTGTGGAATTTTTTAAAAATTGCATAATGTTGGTGTAAAATTTTAAATTAATTCCTCTGAAAGATACAGCTGCTGTGAGTCCCTCAACCATTTTATAACCTCAGAATGCACCTGGCTGAATGCTTTTAACCACCTACTGTGTGTACTGAAATGGAATATAGAACTGTTTTGGTTGGAAAAAGACCTTTAAAATAATGAAATCAAATCATTATCTAATTTTGCCATGTCTGAGGCTAAACCATGTCCCTCAACACCACATCTCTGTGTCTTTGAAACACCTCCAGATATGGAGATTCAACCGTTTCCCTAGGGAACCTCTTGCAGTTTTTGAGAACCCTTTCAGTGAAGAAGTTTCTTCTAATACCCAACCTAAACCTCCCCTGGGGCAACTTGAGGCCATTTCCTCTTCCCCTATCACTTGTTAATAGGAAGAGCAACACCCACTTCACTTCAGCCTCCCTTCAGGGAGTTGTAGAAACTGAGAAGGTTTCCTTTCAGCCTCCTTTAATCCAGCCTAAACAGCTCCAGCTGCTGCTTTGTAAAGAACTGCTCAATTGCTCAGTCTGTTTTGTCATATGGTTAAAATTCAGCAATGTTTGGGGCAGAGGGGTAGGAGGACTCTACTAGGGCAAACTTCAAAGGTTTTGATGGAGGATGGAAGAGCAGCATCTTCCATCACTGTTGATGGAGGATGGAAGAGCAGCAAGACAGGTAGATGTGAGAAAAGCTATGAAGTGCTCTCTCCAGGATATAAGCTGCTCTCTCTGCCTACCCCTGAAGTGCTGTGCAGCATCCAGCACTCTCCAGGCATAGGTCTACAGTTCAGGGCTGGTGCTTGAGAACCACTTCTCAGAAGACACCAGAGAGAGATATGTCAGGGCAGCCATATCCTGGGATGGACTATGGGCTTCCTCTTGTCAATGCATGGAGACAGACGGCAGGTAGACACTAGCAGAGTGGTCATGGCAGACTGCACTCACTATGTCTGCTGTTAGGGTATTGTTCTTCTTCAGGAGAACACTCTTGTCAACAGCTTGAACAGAGCACAAGGATCCTGGAGCAGCCTTGAGCTCCAGACTGACTTCTGATCCTGGGACTTCCTCCTTGTGTGAGAAATCCAATGCCACCTGCAAAAGACAGGCCTAGTGTTGGACAGTGGGACCCTGTGACTTGTAGAGGTTAGTAGAGGCAATGATACAGAATAAGGTAGAGAAAGGGGCTGAGATGCTGAGACAGGCCTTCCTGGAAACCTGTTGAAAAGTTTACAGGGGCTGCAGTATATACAGCCTAGCCAGAATTCCCTCCCCCATCACACATCCAGCACCCTCTGATCTAAAGCTATCATGGTGAGCTAAGTAGGCAGGTGTCTCTTCTGTGGCAGGAAGAATGGTAGGTAAGGCAGTGTGTTCCCAAGTCAATCACGGGGAATGGAGGGAGAAAAGAGTTCAAGGGGCCTGGCTAAGTCCTTGGGAAAGGCTTGCCAGTCAGTGTTGGGGAGGGCAGGATTAGTAACTCAGGGAAGGAGAGACTTGTTTCATTTCCTAGCCAAAAATATGAAACATCTGCTTTGACATGTATCCGGCTTGCACCACTTGTCTGAGGATAAAGCAAGACCAGGAACCACATCAAGGGTGCCATTACACTCCCTATATATCTACTCACCTTGTTCTTAAAGCACTTTTCTACTTGAAAATCTTCCACATCTGCCACCACCTCTCCATCCAAGAAGACTGCATAGAGTAGAAGCCTGATGTCAGGCAGGAAGTCATTGCCAATAGTCAGGGTCAATGAGAAGGAGCCCTGCAGATCTATTCAAGACAGGAGCAAGGAAGAGAGGGAAAGCTTTCAGTTGAATCAGCTCATTGAGGCAGGACACAATCACAGAATCATGAAATCACTGTGGCTGGAAAAGACCTTCAAGATAATAAGGTCCAATAATTGTCTAACTCTACCAGAGCCACTACTACACCATATCCTGGAGCACAATATCTAGATGGCTTTTTAATAGATCCAGGGATGGTGATTCAACTACAGCCTATTCCAGTCTTTGATAACCCTTTTTGTACAGAAGTTTTTCCTAATGTCTAACCCAAACCTCCCCTGGTATAATCCGATGCCATTTCTTCTCATCCTATTGCTAGTTACTTCAGAGAAAAGGCCAACACCTACTTCTTTGCAGCCTCCTTTCAGGAAGTTATAGAGAGGGAGAAGGTCTCACCTCAGACCCCTTTCCTCCAGTCTAAACAACTCCAGCTCTCAGACACTCTTCAAGACCAGCTTCGTTGCCCTTCTCCTGACCCACTCCAGCACCTCAATGCCTTAAAATGTCTACCTGCAGATAAGAACATCCCACACGGAGGCTGTCACAGATTAACAATAAACCAAGGATACTGGATGCTTCTTTTGGCTCAAGGTTGGCAACAATATTCCTCTTCTCTAATGAACTTCAGAAAACTAGGCAAGGCCCACAAATTTTATATCTTCTCCAAAGGTACATGCTAGTAGCAAAGTCATGAGGCTGGATATTAGATCACCTAAAGAAGGCAGGAAAACTGTTGCCCAGAAGGACACTGAACTTTGAGGAGATTGTGTTGGTCTAATAAAGTGAATCACCGCTAAGCACGCGGCTCAACAGCTCCCACCCGTGGATAAAAATTGCATCTGCAGAGACTGGACTCTCGAGAGCATTCACAGTTTTCTAGGGTGTGTTATGAGGCACTTCAGGAGTTTCTACTCACTCTCATGCTGGTTAATTGGCACCTGTTTCTCTCCACTGAAAAGGATCTTGCCTTTTGCTATCACCTGAAGAGCAAAGAGAACAACCATTCAAGGGTCTGAATTCAGGCAGCGTGAGGAGAGTGGGAAAAGAACAAGAGACCATCTGACAGAGGTTGTTGGTAAAGCTCCTCTAGCAGGCATGATCTAAAGAGCTCTGCAGCAGAGATGGTGATAGCATAGCTTGGAAGGGACTTTAAAGTAGTTCATCAAGCAATGAGAAGTTGTGGCCACTTGCAAAGCCACATCTGAAGCCAAGATCAGCTACTGATCCAGTGAACTCTGATCTTCATGTTACTAGGAAACAGTACTTTTTGATCATACAAGTGAGCCTAATTCAGTATCCAAATTACTCATCAGCTCTCAGCTGGGCTGTAGCCACAGACTTTATTTGGGCCCAGTTTCTTGAAAGTGGACTTTATCAAAATGTGATAATATACCTCTGGAGAGAAGCAAGGCCCTGTGCAATTTCAAACTTTTTCTTGTAGCTGTAGAGGCCAGGAGCATTCACTTGCCCCAGAGATTGACTTTCAGTTCATGGACAGATTGCCTTAAGTACAGATGGAAGTTTCAGTCATATTTGTTGGACAGAAAGCAGGCCAGCCCTTCCTTGCCACTCATGAATGAACATAATAGAAAGTAGGGTAGATGGTAGACATCTATCACCCAAGCTTAGATCAAGACACTTGTAACAAAGCAAAGTAGCTGAGGTCTAGGAACAGGTCCAGAAATTGGAAAACAAAAGTAGATTTGGACTGAAAAGAAGCCACAAAGTTACTTATACTGCCCTGGGAGTAGCTCAACCTTTTCCTTAAGTATCTGTGTGATGAAAAGGGAAAAAAAATGCCAGTAAGCATGATCTTTCCCTGACGTTCAGTTGTCTTCTGTACTCACCAAGTAGTAAAAATCAATGTGGTCTGCTTTAGAGCTGAGTTTATTCCGGTCAAGGATATAATCCACTTGTACTTCCTGCTCTTGATCACAGGACATTACATCATTCTTGGCCTTGATCTCAAGGAAGCTATTGCTTTCAGAGTAGAAAGGTTTCAGCCAGTGGAAGCTCTCCTCGACTTCTTGGTGACTTTCAGAAGAACTGTTTCCGAGGTTGTAGGTACCCTTCAGAGCACAAAACCATGAGATAGCAATCAGTATCAAGTGGTGCAGGGGAGCTTGTACAACTAAGTTATTACCTGAACTGATGGCAGACCACACATTTGTACACTTAAAATATTTTTCTTCTTAAATGCAATTTTAAAGTATCTTATGATTCTTTTATGAAGTTTTAGCAAAACACTAAGTCTAGTACATTTGCCCACAATCATATTTTACCTCCTCCGTACTTCCACAGAAACACAGCCCACACCAGATTTTAACCATGGCATAGTACCCCTGTTTTCAGTTTGTGTTTCTGGTGAGATGTCCTGAAGCATGAGAAAACACCAAAACAATTTTCTTATGGTGTAACTCTACATCTCTGAAAGTAAATTTATATCTCTGGGGACAATAGCCATTGGCCTAAGAACAAGAAATAGAGCTTGTCCCTGAAGACATAAATCTACCTCCTACATTACGGAATCTCTGATCACCAAATCCTGACAGACCAAAATTAGGGAACCTCACTCTGAGTAGGCTTGAGATCTCTGGAGAGAACATCTGGAACAGTAACTCCAGTCTCTGAGAATGCTTGACTTCAGGAGACCATACTGCTTGGGCTGTAGTGTGGGTAGTGGGAAGTGTACTGCCAGATTTGTAATGATGAGCTCCAGGTGTAGGATCAAAACTTGTGATGAGAAGAAGCCAAGTGCTTCAAGATCTGGTATTGAAAGAGAGGTCAAGAGCAGCTATCTTTCCAGATGAGCCTGGACAATCTGTACCCTGCTGCAAGTGCAAGGGCAGCCACTAAAAGTGGAGTTCTGCAGAGACAGATGTCAACTGTCAATTCTGCTGAGCCGCCTCCAGCATGTCCCAGTGGGGAGAAAATGAAGATTTCCTTTGAGGATGTATTCAGATTAACAGATGTTTTCAGTGGAGTCAAAGGAAGGTGAAGAGTGATACAAAAGACTAGCATCATGCTCTATCTTAGGACTACAGAGCAGCTTTTGAGACCATTTGAATTGTTGCAACACAGTCTCCAGTTTCCCTGAGGAGATGGCACTGGACAGTAATTAAAGATGCTTCTACAGGTATAGTCAAATAAGATAAAAAAACAAAAGGCTGTGCTCAAAAATCTCAAATTTCTTCCACTTTACATCCCTTTCATTGGTCTATCTTCACTTTGCCCTCCTTTCTCTGTGGCTGATGCTCACCTTCAGAGAAATCATTGTGCTATTCCAGCTTGTGGTATCCAGTGAGAAGTGGACTTCCCCATTCTCATCTGTCAGGAATGACAATTGTGTCTCCTCATCGTTGATGTCAATCGTTAAGTAGACTCTTTCATTGCTGAGGGGAGACCCATCACTGTGGCAGAACATCTGCAGAGACAGGGAGGGAAGTAATACACTGTTGTGCCACATTCTGAGGCACCAACAGTGCTTACTGTTAATTATTTCTATCACTGGTCTTCCTCAGCCCTTCTAGCTTTCAGGCGGGTTGGAAAAACCTAAATAAAAGTGCAATACATACACAAACCTAGCAATGTGCAGCTCTTCAGGACTAGAAATAAACCATATTCCAGCCAAATTAGACATATATACTGGGGAGAAAAAAGGTGATTTCCTCAGATCTTGAGCTTTTTCTTGGATAATACTGAAGGATCCTTGATGATCAGGAACAATCTAGTCTCTGTCAACTTAGCTCTTGCTGTTCCTTGCCCTCTTTCATGTTTGGGTTACTACTGGTCAAGGTGAGTGTTTCTAGCCCAAACGTTACAGCAATCTTAGCATAATCTGGGGCCCTCGAATCAGAAATTACTGTCAGTGAACCAACAGACAAAGCTTTAGTGATTTCTGCCAAGTTACAAGGAGCATTTGTCTGAAGGGAATGCTATTCTATTACCAACCATTATGCCTGTATTTGCACAGACTAGTTTCAGGAGCTGCTCCCGGGGAAGCTTTCAGAGTCTGCAGCTGGCCTCAGAATTCCTGCCCAGGGAATATACAAGGTTAGAAATTGCTTCTACAGGAGGCTTCACTGTAGTTGCTGAGTATGAGCACTTAAATAGCACTTAAATTCCTGGAGATTGTTGCTTTCGGCCTAGAGAAGATTAGACCTATGATGTATTTTCAGCAGAGAAGGGATCCATAGGTGTTACCTTCCCTGTAAATGGCAGTCCTTGTTTGTAGAATGAATGGACATTGATAAACTGTATAGACTTCATTCTAGTTGAAATAGAAATTCCAGATGTTTCTGTAATCTTTGCTTCTGTATGGAGAAATGAAAAATCTATTAAACCCTAGCAAGGCTCTTAGGGAAGCAGAAGACAAGATCTTCCAACACTATCTACAACATCTACAACTCTAAATTTGGAAGACAAAATGTGTTCTAGGATACTATTCCCTCAACCTTATGGGGCCCTCTGCTTCATGACATGATGCAGTATACCCTATAAGTACTTATTTATCTTTATTGGAGATAAACTAGATAACTGTTTAGTTGTAGACAGCTACACTGTAGATACTAAAACTGTCCTGAATGACAACCATCCAGGGTGACAGCTTGAACAATGGGCACCTCCAGTTGCCAGAATTAGTCAGGCACACATTAACGCTGTTACTGAAAATCTGCCTCCTTACTGACAATGTTATGTCAGACTAGAAGGGAGCAGAAAGGCATTTCTTCCAGAGGGAGTGTGTACAAGCAACCCTGTACCAGGTGGCTTAGGAAGCCAGAAGATAAGGGACTGTGGCTAGGAGCTACCTGTCAGGATCACAGAATCATGAAATCATTAAAGTTGGAAAAGACCTCCAAGATCATCAAGCCCAACTGTAAGCCCAACACCACCATGCTCGCTAAACCATGTCCTGAAGTGTCACGTCTACACATTTTTTTAACATCTCCAGAGATGGTGACTCCACCACTTTCCCTGGGCAACCTGTTCCAATGCCTGACCATTCTTTCACTAAAGACATTTTTTTTTTATCCTACATAAACCTCCTCCAGTGCCACTTCAGGCCATTTGTTCTTGTCCTATAACTAGTTTCTTCGGAGAAGAGATCAAGGTCCACCTCACTCCACCTTTCATGGAGTTGGAGAGAGCAAGAAGGTCTTCCCTTAACCCCTTTTTCTCTAGATTAAACAAGACTAGTTCCCTCAGTTGCTCTTCGTAAGACCTGTTTTCCAGATCCTTCACCAAATTCATTGCCCTTCTCTGGACATGCTTCAGAACCTCAATGTCCTTCTTGTAGTGAGTGGCCCAAAACTGAACATGGTATTCAAGGTGTGGCCTCAGCAGTCCTGACTCCAGGGAGACAATCACATCCCTGGTCCTGCTGGCCACCCTATTGCTGAAACAGGCCAAGGTGTTGTCTTTCTTGGTCATCTGGCCAAACACTTGCTCATATTCAGCCAGTTGTTGATCAACGCTCCCAGGTCCTTTTCTGTCAGGCAACTTTACAGCTACTCTGCTCCAAATCTGGTCTGTTCATGGAAGGACCCAGCACTTGGCTTTGTTAAACTTCATACAGTGAGCAAGGACTTGGAGTCTTTTCCATGGCCAGCTTTGCAACTGGCTGAGGAGCATGTTGGCATCTAGGACATCAGTAAGAAGTTGTATATGTGGTAGTGGGGATGAAGGGTGGAGAGGATTAGGAAATCTGGTAATAATGGAAGAGGTACTAGAATAGACATCATCATCATCATGCCTTGGGAACCCTCAGGCTAGTTTTTCAGAAGAACTTATACTGATGCAGAAAGGCCCAAAGAATTTGCCTGCAAGAAGAAAACACTTGATGGAATATCCAGTACCTGTTCCATCTTCCACCATTTCTCCTACAACAACTATGTAGCTGTCAGTTTCTTTCAGTTCCAGAGTTTCTGTCTTCACTGTAAATATAGCACATCCATTCTTGTTTGACTGCAGAAAGAGAGAAATGAACAGAGAGAAAGAGCATTGTGTGGAGGAAGACAAATTATTATATAGATGCTGGGCAGTTCTAAAGAAGTATTTCCAAGTATTTGTGGAGCAGATGGAAGCTCAGAAACCTGTAACTACAGAAACTCATCATAGGTGCCTTAGCCTGAGAAGAAGAAAAACACAATTGGATTAAGCAGTCTCCAAAAAAAGTGGCAGAAAAAGATTGCTTCAGGCAAATCACAGAAGTGTTAATTATGCCACAGATAAACTCAGGAGGCTGGATTAAGATAGATTCTGCAGCTGAAAAAGCATGAATGTCATCACCTGAGTTAATGGTTACTTCCTCCCTGCAGCTAAATGTCCCTCAAGAATAAAGCTGACAGTGTGTCTTTTCAGTCATGACCATCTCTGTGATGTGGCCATGTTAAACAAGGGCATCCAGCCAGGTACAGGATGCAATTGCCAAGCATTAAGGCAGAGACTGTGTACATCCAGTCTGCCAGAGAGGGGAGGTGGAGGAAGGGTTCATAATCATGCCTGCTTAGTTCTCCACAGAACCTTGCAGGGCTTTTTACATGTCCTGTGTGAGAGAGATTGCATTCAGTTGGTGTTGTACACAGTTAAGTTTGCACAGCATTCCAGCTGGAGATATTTTGCTACTCGGTGCATTTTAAAAGATGCAGAGATTCAGCTGGATTTTTGTATTTTGGCTTCTTGTTGGCTGGTTTGATATTTATAAATATTATATTGTGACTGGCAGGCTGAAAGGGCTGCATCTGAAAGACATGGGAAAAAATAAGTGTGGAGCTTCACCACAAACATATAATCATAGAATTTCTTTGGTTGGAAAAGGCCTTTAAGATTGTCAACTCCAACCATTGTGTAACTCTACCAAGTCTAGTGCTAAACCTTGATACCACATCTCAGCATCTTTGACACATCTCTAGGGATGGGAATTCAACGACCTCTCTGGGGGAGCCTCTTCCACAGTTTGAAAACCCTTTCAGTAAATAAGCTTCTTCTAATAGCCAACCTAAAGCACCCTTGATGCATCCCGGGGCCATTTTCTCTCCTCCTATCACTTGTTACAAGGCAGAAGAGACCAACAGCCACATTGCTGCAGCCTCCTTTGTTGTAGAGATCAAGAAGTTCTCACCTCAGCCTCTTTTTCTGCAGACTAAACAATCCCAGTTCACATAACTGCTCCTCACAAAATTTGTTCTCTCTATTAATTTCTCTTCTCTGGACCTGCTTCAGGACCTCAGTGTCTTTCTTGTAGCGAGGGCCCCAGATGAACACAAATGTGGAGAACATGTAACCAGCACTGGATATGATCTGAGTTAGAACACCACCAAACTTAAGGTCGTTCATTAACTGCATAGATACAGCAAGAAGCAAGGTATTAAGCCATAGACTGTCGGATGTTTTGATAGCCTGTTTTGTGGGAGCAGTCACAGGATTGAACAAATCAGTGATCTGATTGCACACATTATGATAAAGACCCTTGGGAAAGGCCTCAGTATCATCACTTATACAGATGTTATGCCTCTTCTGAAGCACTGAGTCAGATACAGGCAGCTGGAGCAGTAATTCAAGAAACAGAGTCACAAGAAGAGGAATCAGTGGTTTCATCAGGTCTAACAAATGGGAAGATAGCAGACTAAAGAGCTGGGTGCACATTAGAGGAGCACTGAGGCAGTTTAAGGAGACTGGCATACATTTCCAGTAGGTTACACATTCATTTTCCCTTGTTGTTCACCTACCCGGACACTTTGCTTCCTCATCTCAGTAGAATTTGTTAAATCACCTTTCAAGAACTGGGATAACGTGGTCAATGTAACATCTATTTTCCCTTGAACAGGCTTCCCATATGTATATCTGTGTCAAAAGAGAAAAAGGTTCTCCTGAAGACTGGACGCCTCTGTAGAAATATTGATCCAGGCCACCTTTCACTCTCATCAGGGGAGCTGAAGCCTGAGAGAGATTTGTACCTTGTTTGCTTAGGAATTTCAGCTTGCCCCTTATGATCAGTTTGCATCCCTCTCCCCCCACTGTAACCATAATCCTTAGTGTCCTTCAGCTTCATAGTCAATGACAAAATGTGAGTAGGAGATAGTTCCAGAGAGTCACCTGTTTTCTACAACTACAGGGTAATGAAAGAACATCATACTGGAAGGCCATGTCCAGCTATGGGCAGTTGACAGAGAATAGTGGAGTCAAAGACCAGAGATCACAAATCATAGAATGGCTTTGACTGGAAAAAATCTTTAAGATCATCAGATCCAACTATTACCTAATTCTGCCAAGTCTGGTGCTAAACCATGCCACGCAGAACCACACCTCTGCTTCTTTGAGACACCTCCAGGGAAAGGGATTCAACCACTTCCCTGGGGATCCTGTTCCAGTGTTTGAGTACTGCTTCTGTGAAGAAGGTCCTTTTACTATCCAATCTAAACCTCACCTGGTGCAACTTGAGACTCTTTCATCCTATCACTAATTAGTAGTGAGAAGAGACCATTGTGTACTCACTTGCCACAGACCTTCAGCTGAAATTCCTCATCCACTGTAGTAATAAATGGAGGGTGCTCAATGTTTATTTCAAATTTTTGCAGCACTGTATAGAACAGAGGAAGAAAAGGATGGAGGAAATACACAACACTGAGTATGGACATGGAATGTAAGATAGCAGCAGTCCAGATAGAACCATAGAATTGTTTTGGTTGGAAAACCAAAGATCATTGAGTCCAACCATTCTCCATCTCTGACAAGTCTGATGCTAAACCAAGTCACTCGGCACTGCATCTCTGTGTCTTTGAAACACCTCTAGTGATGAGGATAAAGTATTCTCCCTGACGGGCCTGTTTCAGTGTTTGAGAACCCTTCCAGTCAAGAAGTTTCTTCTAACAGCCAACCTAAACTTTCCCTGGTGCAACTTAATGAGGGAATTAATGCTTATAAATGAGTGTCAGAAGGATGGATCCAGGCTCTTCTCAGTGATGTCCAATGACAGGACAAAGGACAGCAAGTGCAAGCTGGAGCATAGGAGGTTCTGCCTAGGCATAAGGAAAAGATTTTCACTGTAAGGGTGGTAGAACACTGGAATGGGCTGCACAGAGAGATTCTATGGAGACATTCAAAATCCACCAGTACACATTCCAGTGTGACCTATCTAGGTGATGCTTCTTTGCATTGGCGTTGGACTCAATGATCTTTCAATGTCCCTTCCAACCCCTATCATCCTTGATTCTGTGAAAGACTGTAATGTCTCCTATTATTCATCACCATTTTTCAATAGGGGTTACTCCTTTCAGACACACCATTCTCTGTTTGCTCTTACTATTGCACATGAGACTGTGTTCTTCTCTAGCTCAGTCAAACGTAAACATTTTAAAGATTACAGGGTTTTGTCCTTACCTACCTTAGTGCAACAGAGTGGGAATAAGACATGATGCTGCTTCCTAATGCAGCAGCTGACTGAAGTGGGCAGTAAACCTAGCTTGAAGAGTGTGACAACAAGCAGCAGAAGGTGCTGGTCACAGGATACAGCTGCAGCTAGAAAGAGATGTCAGACCTCAATATCTCCTTTGTACCCTATACAGCTGCAAACCTCCAGACCAGCATGAGAGGTGTGCACAGATCCATATGTCCCAGTTCCAAGTCTGTTATTGTCCCAGGGGAAAAGATATGATGAGCATGGCCACATTGTCCTGCTCTCTTTGGCTACCCACACTGGTTTTCCCTCACCTCTGTTGTCCAAGTCTCACCATATTCATCAACATCAAAAGTTTTTTGAGCCATATCTTGGTGCACTGTGATGGTATACGCCCCAAGGAGTGCTTCAGAGGCCAAGGGAAAGGAGAGATCCACAATGCCATGTCTTGACTTTACATTCTGCCACTCAGCAATACGGTTATATTCAGGATCCTATTTGGGAAAGGACATGCAGAGCCACCAAGTCACACTGGGAGCTTGGAGACCTGGCAGGTTGTGGTGGAAAGGCCAAACAACCCCAAAAAAAGTCCTAAACAAGCCCAGAACAAATCAAATACATCCTGGCATGTCCAGGCCATAATTATCCTATCCCACTTCCTCCTTCTGGAGTTAGGGTGAACTCCGGAAAGAGAAAAGAGGCCTGGTGCCAGGGAGTCTGAACAACAAAGACCTGCCCAGACATGCTTTGCTTGTGTCTGCATCTTGTGGTAAACAAGTTGCATACACCTGGCAGATGGTCACCTTGTGGAAGGCTCATGCCTTCACCCAAATTTGGGCAAATGCCATTCTATTGGATAATGGTTCTCTTTTTCTGTGTTGCCAATGGTCAGATCAATTCTTGGGCAAATGATAAGTACAAGCCCAAGTTACAAACAAGGTGCCTTGTTGCTTTGTGCCTTGTTTACTCAAGATTTTTGCTGTGCCTCAGTTTACCTGGGAGAAGCACAAGTAACCAGTGCATCGCCCATAGGCAAGAAAGCCTTTGCTGAATGCTGGTCGGAATCATGGCTGCCAGCCTTAACATGTCATCAGGAACTGCTCTCCAAGTTCAAGCCCCTTGGTTTTACCAGGAACACCATCAGCAGGCAAACAGCCGCCTAGACTGTGCAGCAAAGGGTTAAGCACTGGGTGAGCCTAGTGCACCCAGCAAAGCTGTATGGCTGCAAGTTCATTACTGCCCTGCCTCTACCTCAGCTTCGTGCCGGTGCTTTGAATGAAGAACCCTGGCTGACCGTGTAGAAATAAATGTAGCTGAATTTCAACCATAACTTTAAGAGGTTACATTTGTGGCACAGCTCTGTCCAGGAATGAAAGGGCACAGCAGAAAAGACAGACATCTGAATAGACAGAACTGACCCATTGCTCAATTCTTTGTCACTTACCTCCAGCCATATCCGGGAATACTATAAAAAGAAAAGAAACAGAAGTTCAGTTTTGTATAGAGAAAACCATTGTCCATGTGAACCAATATTGATAAAACTGCCTGACATGGGCTGCTGATTGGAAAGTTCTGCCCCATCCCGACCCTGTGCTAGGTCTTCTCCTTCCTCTCTGCTAGCTTACACTGCAGTCTTTCCCCAAGGGACCAGCGGATCAGTGGTTTCCCTTCAAAGAATGAACTCCTGAAGGAGTTCCCTCCTGAGAGAAAATGTCTCTTTATTCTTTCTCCTTCTTCATTCTTTCAAGATCCTCTCAATGTGTCCCATCCTGAGGCTCCTCCTTCATGACCCTCTCAATGTGACTTTGATGAAGCTCCTGCTTCTCAAAAAACACAAGGTGATACTCACCTCCTTTTTAATGACCTTGAGGTCCTCATCGAGGTTCACAATTCGAAATTTCACTGGACATAAAAATAAAATTATAGTAAAGCATTCTGGATGCAACATGTCCTTGCACAAATCTGCTTCTCCTTTTCTGTGCTTCGGTCTCTTTGTTTACCTCAGAGGTATTCAGACCTTCCTCCCAGACAGCTGCCCCCATTATCTCCCACCCCAGAGGACTTTGACTGGAAGCTCTATACACAGCTGTGGGCTGTAGAATCTCACTACCTTTAACTGGGAATACTTAAATAAAGTGTTTAATAATGGGGGTTGGTCTGTCTGCAGTATGATTATATTGTGAAGAGCATGGACTGGCTCTCTATTTCTACAGCTTGATGCTGTCACTCTAGGCTTTACTCAAATATTAACAATAGTCTTCAAAATACAGACAGAGATCACACAGTGTCCTGAAGAGTTCTGACTTTCCTTTTAGGTCAAGAGATATTTCACCAAAACAACACTCAGGAGCAGCAGGCTGGGCATTTGGTGGAGCACAGCTTGTATGGTAACATGCCTGATTCATATTGTTGATGGAAGCATGTGATAACAGGAATCTGCTTTTTTTATACATATCCAACAAGCTTTGCTTGCTGCACTTGGGGAAATCTTCTCCCTAGAAGTGGCTGCTACCATGACCATTCCCTCCCTGTTTCCATCTCACCTTCTTGCCTTACCTGTTTCTCCAGGTTTGTATAAGTCCTTGTCTGTCTGTATCAGAATTACATTCTTCTGAGGCTTGACCAGAACCTTCTTGCGACCCTCAAAGAGCACCTTGTTCCCACTGTAGATCAGAACATGCAGGAAAACCACCATCTCTGGCTGTAAGATTAAAAAATCAAACTGCTTGAGGATATAAGTAGCTTGAATAACAGAGGCATCTGTCTACTAAAATCTCCAACTTCCCTCTCCTCTCTTCCCATCCGATTTATCTTTCCTTTCCCTAGTCATAGTCTCCTCTGAATTCCCCAGCTTCCTCAACTTCTTTTGTCTGTCATTCCCCTTGTCATGCTTGCCTCTTTTCACACCTTTTTTCCTTGATACTGTATAATCTTTCCCACCCTTCATTTTCAACATCAGATTATTCAGACACAGAAGGGGTTGGAGCCCTCTAGTTAAATAGAGGAGAGGCAGCTAAGAGAGGTGTCTTACCTGTGTCAGAGAGTCATTTCTTTTCCTGGGAATGAGTTCTGGCACCTAGGTGGATTGATACAATGAAATAGAAAATAAATTTGTCATAGACTTTGCATCTCATTCCAGATGTTTAACATCTTACTGTTATAAAATCCCTGAACTTCAGAGTCCAGATTCTATCATATGACTCTGTCTCTAACCTTCTTGTTTTTACAGGGAGAAGCAATCACTGCCTGTCTTTTGTTTATGAATGTAAGAGTGAAGCAACTGACATGTCATTCTCCCACTTCACATAAATGTGAGGTTTTTATGAAGCCAAGGAAAACCATAGAGAAGTCAGATCTGGAGCTGACGAATATGGCATAAGGAGATGAGATATTGATCAGGCAAAACCAGGTCATCTCAGTGCCAAAAAGACTGCTCACAAGAAGAAAGGTTCTTATTGCTAGCAGCAGACTTTCTTGAATTTCCAAAGCCAGGACTCAATCCTAAGGGCTGGCACCAAACAGTTAATCATTGTCTTGTTGATGCAAGAATCAAAGGTGACTGCAGCCCTTCCTTGAGTGCTGCTGAATCTTCAGGACAATCAAGGCATAGGCATAGTCATTTTGTACCATGCTGAGGAAGACAGGCTTAGTTTGTACACCAGACACATCTCCATGGTTCTCAGCAATAAAACTGAAGGTTCTGCCCCAGCCTCAGTGTGTCTACTAAAGCTAACTAGACCAGCAACGTTGCAATGACAGGAACTCAAGCCACTCATTAAATATCCTAACTGCCTAGCTGAACTTCAGTTCAGTGTGTATTCAGCACCATCACCACTAATCACAGGTAATTAAAGCAAGCTCAATGTCTGTGTAGGCTGCAGCAACACCTTGCAATACAGGCACAGCTTTAGAGAAGAATGGTCCTCTTGGAGATGGAGTAGTAGGCTTCTGAGGAAGCAAGGATGAGAAGGATGTATTCCCAATGACTGACTTGCAATGTGGTATACAAGCATTTTTAGGGAGTAAGCGCTGACTAAACTAAAGCCAGCGTTTCCCAATAGACTTTGAGTAGGATGAAATGTACTGATCCACACCAAAAGAACAGTTTTTTATCTACATGGGAAAGATTCCCTGCTATGCTAGCCTCCAGGCCACTGTAGGTTTGTTTTTATTTATTGCTTACCTCTGGGAGGGAAACACACTTAACCCTCTTGCAAACCATGACAAGGCAAAGGACAGCGTACCCAGAGAAGAGCTGGGATCCTACCTGAAGTACCAAATCAGCAGCCATAGCTACACTCACCTGGAAGGTGAGGCACCGAAAAGCGCCTGGATTCTCCACATCTTGTTCAAGCAGTGTGTGGTTCTGGGCTTTCACTTGCAAGGTAACAGCCAAATGGACTGCCTCAGTCAGGGAGCTGAGGTGAATGCAGAACTTCTGCTCTTGGGTGTGGTAAATGACAGCAGGGAACACCACAATAAAGTGACTAGAAGAGAGCAACAGGTGTTATATAACAATTCAGAGGCTGAAGTGGACAGGCCAGAACCCGTCTGTGCTGCTTTCTCCAAGAAGTAGATCAGGGTTCAGAAATGTCTAGAGGCCTGCAGTAAAGGAGCCACAGTGCAGCTCACTTTCCATACCAGTGGCAACATGTTCAGCATGTATCTAGAGATCTGATATCTGTATGTCACCACTTTGCCCAGTGTATCATACTCCAGTTGTGAGCACACAGAGCAAGGCTGTGTGAGAAATGAAGCTGAAGACTGGTTACCCCCACCAGAACAGAATTAACTTGTGGGTTCTGTAGCTACTGGGGTTTTCACCTGCCCAGTAGCAGTCAATATCCAGTGCTCCAATGGGACTCTGTAGGAGCTGCTTCTCCTTAGCCTTCCTGGGAAAAAGGCCCCCACCATTCACCTCTGTTGTTCTCAACAGTGCAGCACTTCAACACCACCCTTCAATGTCAGTCCCTTCCACCAAGCCCCACCCTGAAATCAAAAGGAGATAATCTCACGGTTCCAGGCTTGCTGCAGCTGCAACTGGGAATAGGGTCAGAGCTAAGAGGAGCATTGGTGTTCCCATTGCTTGGACTGGGACAGACAACTGGCAAGGTCCACACAGGAGGAGACAACTGCCTGTACTGTTGGACTAAACGATCCTAAATAACCCCTCAGCTGCTCCTAAGTCCAAAGAGTGAGGGAGCTGATATATGGAGATAGTATCTTTTCCAGGCTAATGACCTTAGCTAATATTTACGTGCTTCCACCACCAGCAAAGTAAAGGCCACAAAGCACAGTTCTCCACACACATCTGTGTTCAGATGTTATTCCAAGTCATGGGGTACCAGATCATATCAGGAGACTTGTGGGGTAGGTGACCTCTAATCCAGGCTGAAGGGAATTTAGGAGAAAAAAATAATCTCAGCTGTGACTGACCTGGCTCCTGGCTGTAGCACCTGATAACAGCTGAAGATACACACAAGATACAGTCCTCAGCTTGTAAAAAGCATCCACAGTACTCTTTCTGTATATCTTTAATAAACTAGAGGTGTTTAAATATGCAGAGATTTGGTGCTGAGGGATGTGGTTTGGTACCAGACCTGGTAGAGTTAGATAACTATTGGACTTAAGTGATCGTGCATGTCTTTTCCAATCAAAGTGATTCTATGATTCTATGATCTTCCTGTCATCTAATATTTAATCAGATTTTGGAGTAAAACTCAATTTGCCTCCATTTCCTGAATCAGTGCTTCTGTCCACCTACCCAGCCCAGCCACATCTGATCCCACATTTTATCAAATCTCTACTTTACCTCCCCTAGGTCAGATGTCTGTTCTTCTGCCAGCTTCCTGTAGGCATAAGAAAGTTTATTGAAAACACCATCCACCTTCTTCAGATTCCTCTCATGCATTGCAACCTTAGAATCATGGAACTGTTTTATTTGGAAAAGACCTTTAAGATCATTGAGTCTAACTGTTGTCCACCTCTACCAAGTCTGGTGCAAATCTTTATCCCTCAGCACCACATATCTGCATCTTTTAAACACCTCCAGGGACAAGGATTCAGTCACCTTCTTGTAAAGTTTTTTCCAGTGTCTGAGAATCTTTTCAGTGAAGATGTTTTTTCTAATACCCAACCTAAGCCTCCTTTAGCACAGGTTGAGGCAATTTCCTCTTGTCCTATCACTCATTACTAGAGAGAAGAGACTGACCCTCACCTGACTCCAGCCTCCTTTCAGGGACTTGCAGAGTGCCAGGTCTCCTTTGTGCAAACTTTTTATTTCCTTTTCCTGGGTGGCAGCAGTGAAGTGAATGGTGCTTGGATATATCTGCCTACTAGATGCAACCTCATTTGAAGTCCTTCCCTGACTCCAGCTGTGTTTTTGCTGAGCATGATTGAAGGTACACTGGATTGGCCATTCACCCACTCTTTGCTCCCATCTGAAGCAATCCCTTGGATTTACTTTGGCATGGTCCCCATATGTGTGCTTAGCATCAACCCTTAGCATACAGTCTGATGCAACAGGAACGTTGATGCTGGAGATAATTCACAGGTTTAAAGCACTGCATGTCACTGCTCTGGGAGCATATTTGATTCTCTGAAATCATCAGAGTTTTGAACACAAGCCTAAAGTAGCAGGACAAAAACTAGTCCAAGTTTTGTCTGATTTCTGAAACACTCCCCATGGCTCTGTGTCTCTGAATGGTCTTCAAGCTGGCTTCTTTGGAAGTTAAATGCGAACCTTTCTTCCAGAGAGCTGTGTGGGAAGCTCTTGGCTGGCCTTTACTGAAGGCTGCAGGGCAGAAGTGAAATTTCTCTAAGAAGTAAATAACACATAAAAAAAGAAGCTCTACAGAAGAATCCAAAAGGAAAATCCACTGACATGGCAAATAATGTTGTCCCAGGATGTTTCCAATGAAGTTACAGTAATGGTGTTATAAAAATAGAACCCCTGTACCAAATGTAGTAATTGAGCATTCTTACTGTGCTGCATTAATTCAGAGTGAGATGCCTTCTGGAGACATACCAATAAACCTTGCAAAACCTCGAGGCAAGTGCCTTTGGTGTGTAGGCAACAAACATTGTCTCCACCCCTTCCACCCGCCCATATCCCAAACCCAGCCATGTTCGCTGTGATTTCCTCCTTCTTGGTTTTGAAGCCAAAAGAGACCGGCACCCAGTCTGGGCAGGAGCTGTGTAGTCCTTCAGCTCTGAATGAGGACAAAGGGGAAGAAAGAAGACGGCAGGAGTAGGGCAAAGGAGGGACGGAGGAGAGGCTAAGCTTTCCCTGGAGAAGTTTGACCTGCCATCAGCAATGTGGAGCATCGCCTTCCTGTGGGGGAGCATCCTTCTCCTGCCTAGCATGGCTAGAATGCCTGCAATGCTGTAAGAATCTCAGCTGCTTCCCCTAAGTATTCTGCTCTGTGGGGACTCCTGGGAGGGTGGCAATGTAAAACAGAAACAAGACTTAAGTCCTAAGACAAAGAATGATTTTCCAGAGAGGAATAATTTCTCATATTCCCAAGGTTTCACTTGATTCTCATGCACTTTCTATCACTCTCCATAATCCCATTACTACTTGGTTCTTCCATTAGTTTCTTTTCTGTAGACCATTTATTTCTGCAGGCACTCAGGCAGAGCAGCTCTACCAGCTTTCCATGTGTATTTCATTCTGACCTGCTAACATCCTGTGTCTCATTCTGTGCTCCAGAATATTTTTCCTTTTGGGCTATGCTTTTCTCCACATAGCCACAATATTTACTGGAAAAGGCTGGGTGCTTTTACAAGCCTTTTGAGCTTGCTTTTCAAAGGCCTTTGCTTTTGCAGCTATGGCATAAGTTCAAGCAGAAGTATGGCTGTGCCCAAATATTAGATGGTACAGTGGGAAATATGGCACTTGGTTATATCTGGGTTCTCCTCTGTGCTGTGTTACATACGCAAGTCTTTTCCAGTGGCAGTACACCCTCTTCTTCTAGGAGATGTTGCATAGGCTTCTGCTCAGATGATGCTTTACTGCTACCTGCTTCCCATTGTTACTTTTAGCATGAAGCTTTGCTTTATGGAAATACTGCTTGTTGTGTTAAGATCCCAAACTCTGAGAGCACAGGACTCTTAATGGAACTATTTGGCAAAATCAACATTCGCCTCTTCCTTCCAGTGCCCCAGTAAGGACTTGCTCTGACACGGCTTCAGAAAGTTAAACAAATGGCTTAATTGTTCAAAGTGACAGATGCAAGAGATTCAGGGTCACAAATAAAGGATCTGACTGCAAGGTGATCTTGGGTTAATAAATCCTGTGCAACATCTGGCAGAGTTGAAGACGCAAACCTTTGTGGTAGATCTAATATAAGAGAAACAGAATGAAAGTTCCAAAGATGCAAGTCTCACTAAGAAATGTGTCCCTGTCTTGGGTGGAGGAAAAGGAGCACAGACCATAAGCTGTCCTTATCTCTGTCTTTCCCAACAGCTGCTGCTGCTACTGCTGCTGTTGCTAGTGGGGATGCTGGTGCTGGCCACACTTCACCTCTGCTGCTGGCCCGTGCTACACCTCTGTTACTGGCCCTAGTATTGCTACCAGTGCCACATGCACAGGTCCCTCTCATGGGTTTTATACCCTAGACCAGGTTGTCCCTGCCTTATAGGCGACACATAGCATGATTTGGGAGGAAAGTTTCATAGCACAGTCTTATGCCTTTAGTATGTACTTGGTTTTCCTCACTGGCATATTGAGGGGTATCAACTTTAACATTAAAATTGAAGCTAATTAAGCAAAAATCTTTGATCAATCACCTTGGCCCACAGAATCTGTTTTGAAGTTGTATGTTTATGTTATATGAGTCCTGCTTCATCAGATTTAGCCAAAGCAGGGCTGTCTTTTCTTCATAAGACTCCTTCCTTCAGCTGTCAGGCCAGCTTTGCAGATTTTCCTTTAACACAAACACCTGCTGATTGTGAATTACTTTAATCCTGACCTGTGCTAAAGCAACTTGCCTTCCTGTTTTGTGGCAAACCAGTTGGTTTTACCATGCTGCTTGCTTCAATAGGCTGTCTGCTGTCCCACCTCTATACCAATGGTTTTGGTAGATTAATGAGAATTCATGAGTTATATGATGGTTGAACTGAATGATCTTAAAGGTCTTTTCCAAACAAAGTGATTCTATGAGAAAGTAATTCAGCTTGGCTCTTGAGAACCCTGAATGATAGTCTCAGAGATGCTGTCTTCTACTTTTATAGCTCAGAGGGCGAGGGCAAGGGTTGGAACTGGAGGTCTCTTCCAACATAAACCGTTCTATGATTCTGTGATCAATTTTCAAAGGGGTGTAAGAAAATGTCCCAGAGTAAAGGGTCCTCAGGAGCAAGGAAGGTATGAGAGGTTCAAGCAGAAAGTCTTTAGTGCTCATCAAGCTCTCTATCCTGGTAACTAATCCTCATCCCAGCACTGCTGGCCCAGTCAGTCAGTTTAAGCAGAAAAATCAAAATGCCTTTCTGCAAAACATACTGCTGACTGAATCTGTCCAGAGGCACGAAGCACAAGGACTCAGTGATCAGAATTTTCAAACCTGCTTGAATGTTGACTTTTGTTTTGTCCTAGTTGCTGCAGTGCAGCACAAGATGGAAAAAAAACCAAACCAAACAAAGTGAACAGGTTCTTGGTGTTATCCATGGGCACAGCTTTGAGAGTAACTGTAGAGGCATGAGATCAGGCATAAGAGAGCAAGTAGGACAGGAATGTCAGGGGCAAAGAGAAAGTGCTCATGAGACTCTGTATCTGGGACCCAAAGCCAAGACACTGGACCCCATACTCTTGGCATTAGCTCCAAGCCCACAAGCACTGATAGGACAGAAAGCAGACAGCCAAACAACCAAACTGATTGGCAATACCTAGTGTGGTTTGTGGAAAAGTCCAAAGTCTCAGAAAAGCTCCAATGTAACCAAGTTCTGCTGCTGATCTCTTGGGTAATGTGGGGAGGTCTCTTCCCCTCATTTGAACTTTCAGGTTTGGGAGTATCTATATATACATGTAGCATGCAGTGCAGACTCAATGTTAACCTAGTACCTTGATTGAGTACCTCTAGATGAAAAGAACAGTGTAATTGTGTCACACTGGCACTGTGAGAATCTTATTAAGTACTCAAATCTTATGACTAAAGTCACAAAATCACAGAAAAGTCTCGTAGAAAACCAATGTCACCTGTTGTTTTTTTTTTAATAGAAATTATGCTGTGGCAATACCATCTCAGCTCTACTACCCCTTCTCAGAGACAGTGTGTCTCCAGATCAGCAGAAAGCAAGCAGTCCCAACCCATGTGACAGTAACCTTGCAAAGCAGAGCTGGGAATGAGACTTTGATCACTCAATCCATCTCTCAGCTCACCTTCTTTCATTGCACAAGCTTCCAGGTGAGAAATAGATTTTCAAGGATTCTCAGTAGGGTGGACAGTGCATGAATTCTGCTTTAGCTGGGCAGGAGGAAAAGAAGTGTATCTTTCCATAGGAACATCTTAATAGAGAAGTGATTATCTCCCTGTACTCAGCACTTTGAGTACTGTGTTTGGTTTTGGGGCAGTCAGCACAAGAAAAACATTGAAGTCCTAAAGTGGGTCCAGTGAAGGGCAGCAAACGTGAAGAAGGGTCTGGAGAACGTCTCGTGAGGACTGGCTAAGGGAACTGGGGCTTAGTCTGGAGAAAAGGAAGCTGAGAGCAGCCCTTCTTGCTCTCTACGACTCCCTGAATGGAGGCTGGAGCCACTCCGGCATTGATCTCTTCTCCCTAGTAAGAAGTGATAGGACAAGAGGAAATGGCCTTAAGTGGTACCAAGGTTGGCCATTAGAAGAAATTTCTTCACTGGAAGGTTTCTCAAACACTGGAACAGGTTGCCCAGGGAGATGATTGAATCCCCATCCTTTGAGGTGTTTCACAGTCACAGAGATGTGGTGCTGAGGGTTCAGAACCAGCCTTGGCAGAGTTAGATAACGGTTTGACTCAATAATTTTAATTTATTTTCAAACCAAAACAATTCTGTGATTCTGTTCTCTGATTCTGCTTCAGCCTGCATAGAACTGTCAGTGCCCTTCCTGCTAAGTAGCTCTACTGGTGTTCTACTAGTTTAGATAACTTTCTGAAAAGTACTGTGAGGTCTTTCAGGGCAAGAACTGAAGCAACATAAGATCAATATCATAGGTACTATTCCTGGGCATAAAGCCTGGGGATCCATGAATGTGATTGATCCTGAATGATGCTTGCAACTATTCCTGCAGGTCCCTCTGCCTGTTGGAAATCCTGAAGAACTAGCTTTTATTGTGATCACAGTCCTGGTGGCCAACTCAGAGTTTCAGAAGAAACAGAAAGTTCTAATCAAACATGCAGACAAGAAGACTTTTATTCAGACAGAGAAACCTGTGTACAAGCCTGGTCAGATTGGTACGGACAGTATGCCATATCTTCTGAGAGAAAGAGCAGCTTTCAGATCACAAAATACAGGGTAGCATCTAGCGCTTGGAGTGGATCCTGTGCTACAAGGGAGATAGGTCAGAGACTTCATCTCCTTTCTAGGCTTTGAGGGACTTGGGGATGCATGCCTTTCACATTAGACTGGCACATATTTTCTGTAGTAGTAGCCATACTTGGACCTCATAGCAATGTGTTTTGGCTGATGCTTGAGAAAAGGTTTGAATGCTGCTGTGTTCATAATTGCTCCAGTCAAAGCCACGATAGTCTGTCAGTGCTCTAAATTCCTGTCCCTTCCATAGAATCACTCAGATGAAAATCATGGGGTTCCGTGGGCCACATCACTTCCCTAGCACAGCTTGTATCACCATAAGGTACAACTGTTTACCTTATGGGTTTGCACTCTTTCAACTGGCATGACATTTACTACAGGCAAAACTGAATGCACCAGCACAGGTCCAATGCCTAGGAAAAGTGCTGCTTCTCACCAGCACAGCCAGTCTTCCTGGAAACCTTGTAACACCCCTCCTCATAATAGGGCTTTGAGCATAGACTCAGCAGTGGGTGGCTCTAGCTGCTGCACACACCTTCTTAGTGAAGCACGTGGGCTTGTCTTGATTACCCACCCAGTTTATCCATATGCTAACATCCATATTTTTATTCTTAGTGACAACTTGATTTCATTTCAGCCAGTCCTGTTTTTTTTTCTTTTGCTCTATAGTCAAACTGCGAATTGTAACTTTGAATCAGAACTTTATGGCCAGCAATGAAACGGTAAGTCAAGAGCAGAAAAGCCTTAATAAATAAAAAAATGTCATGGGCTGCCTCCATGGATTTTGGATCTGTGCTTGGCCCATCTAGGTGATCCATCTGTGGACATCTAGTCTCAGTGTTGAGTTTGGGGCTTGTAAACATCATTGGGCACCGCTTCCAACACAGGAGTTGCTCATGATATTGGGCCAAGGGCAGTCTGTGGGAGTTGCTTAGGGAAGACTCCTGGATGGCTGGGGAATGACAAATGCCTGGGAGGTATCTTATCTGAAAGCATACCACCAGTAACTGTTATTTCTTCCCCACAGCATCACCTGGTGGAACTGAAGGTAAAGCATCTACTTTATTGAAAGTGGTGATCTCACCTTGGGGAAATCACAGGTTTGGAGTTGATGGTGGTGAAATATAGATGAAGAAGGCTAGTGACCTCAAAATGAGTGGGAACAGTCCTTCACTTGTTACCCTTCCTTCCTTTAGTGTCCACACAAGTTTTGCAGTGCACTGTCATAATACTGATCACACAGGAGTCCCTGCAGTAAACTGGAAACTTGTCCAGCAAACTTTTCTAGAGTGACCACAGGACTCCTAGTCTCTCTAGCCTGTGAACTGAAGATTTGTAAAAAACCTGAAACTTGTTTATGGAATTTTTCCTTTGTAACATACAGAAAATAAAACTTTGACCAGTTAGCTTTGTAGCTACACAGCTAGAGAAACATTCTAAAGCAGCTTTCAGGAGATTGTTTTTAAAATATGTTACTTTAGCTCCAGCATTACTAATCACAACCATCTGAGCTAAGGAAAGACACCTGAAAGCAGTGGAGAGTTTGGAAAGACTCAAAAAGATAGATCACAGCTGCAGCTAGCAGTTGGCACATTTGCCATATCCAGCAAACAACCAGTCTACAAACACATGGTTTCCAAGACATTTATGTAAATCTTTGTGCCAGTGTGTACCAAGGTACTACCCTGATTCAGCTTCACCCTATCAAAACACAGTGCCTGCTTGTTCCATATGCTTATAAAGCATTCATCAAGTCATCACTAAAGTCCTTCCCAGCTGGGCAGTGTGAAGCCACAGTTCTGGATCTTGCCTTCCCAACAATCAGCAGTGGGAGAATGTTGTCCATCAGGGACTGACTGTGATAGTCAACAAAGCCTCCAAATGCGCTGGTATCTGTGGCCTTTACATTCTCCTTTTCCTGTACTGGGCCTCATGGTGCCCTGCATGAAGTCCTGCACTCATTTGCCCAGGCCTTCCTGGAGACTCCAGTAATCACTCTCAAGTAGTCCATGCTATAGGCAACATACTGCCAGGTGCTGTAAGGATTCATCCTCTCTAGAGCAACCTTAGGGCTATGCCAGCTCAGATCATCACAGAGGTCTTTAAGACGAACCACATCTATCCCTCAGTGAGACAGGTAAGGAAGGAAGCAAACAACAGTTTTGCAGCAGTCAGTCAGATATTGGTGTGTGGTTTGCAGCCTACATGCCTCAATGACACTGTGTGAATTGTGTGCAAAATTATGGTCAATGAGCCATCTGTCACCAAGGCTCAAGGCTGAGATCTTTGTTGCCTTCGCAAACATCTCTATTTTGTGGCATTTCTGGACATACTTTAGTGGGCATGGTGGTGTTGGGTTGACTGTTGTACTCAACAATCTTGAAGTTCTTTTCCAACCAAAATAATTCTAGGGCTGTGACATCAGAGAGCAGTAATATTGCCCCTGTCTCATTGACTTTGTCAAAGAGACAGGGAGAAAAGCCCTACACTCCTCAAGTTCATTCTCATCTGAGCACTGTATCTATGTCATAGGCCTATGAACGTAAGCTCTCAGGACAAAAGGCTGTGTGCTCAGACCATGCTGTGGTAGCTTGGACATCCTAAAGGAAAGTCTATTTTCTTAACTGGGAAATAACTACTCTCTACAACTGCCTATACAGGACCCCAAAGGGAACCGAATTGCACAGTGGCTGAATGTTACACCTGTGGGAGGCATTGTGGATCTGTCCTTCCCTCTGGCTGCAGAAGCACCATTTGGAGAATACACCATCAAAGTGCCTGAACGCACATATACCTTCAGGGTAGAGGAGTATGGTAAGAGTCTCAGGGAGCTGAGGGCAGCTGAGAAAAATGTGTTGCCTCCACTCCCTCACCTGGAGATGTGTGGACCTTGAAGCTGTGAACAGCTGTGCTAGTTGTGCTAACACCTGAGATGTCCTACTGCCTCTGCCAGTAGATGTAATATGTAATCACTGCCTTTCACTCAGGCCTAGTGGCTTTCTCATGTCCCACAGCTGTGCTCTGGGGAGAAGACTAAAGCTGTCTGCTCTTGCTGCACTGTCTTGGCTGGGCTGCTGATGCATTACTACCAAGGCCTGTGCTGGTAGTCAAAGAATGACTGTGTACAACCATTTGGAAAGGATAAAAACAAATCTGTCTGTTCTATTCTCACTGAATTCTACTTCTCTTGCTTTTACACAGTGTTGCCCAAGTTCAGTGTCACCATCCAGATGCCTCAGGTGGTCACCATCTTGGAGGAGAACTTCACTCTCAGCATCTGTGGCATGTGAGCTGACTTACCATGACAGAAGGTGCATTCCTACTGGATTGGGAACTGCACAGATATCAATAATGGAGCTAAAATTGTTCTCTGACAATCATACCCCCACCCAAAAGTTTGGTACCCTGGCATCCTTTGTGAAGGAATTCTCCTGGGCTGTTATCTTTCTTCATATTCTCTCTCCCTTCTTCTTCCTCTGTGAGTTTGAAAGTTTGAAAATGTAGCAGTGGATCCCCTCAGTGGAGCATGCGCTATAGTGGAAGGCATAATAACTCAATTTGTGGCCAGCACCCATTTCCTAGCACTGCCTAGTGGGACTAGTGTTGACTTGGAGAGAACTTGCACATCACTGACTGCCTTCTGTTCTAATCTGATGAAGTAATTTTAACTTCTTGGTCTCAACTGAACTCATGAACCATGAAGATACTGCAGGAAGCTGGGTTGTATACCTGCAAACCAAGGCTAGAGCTGATGTTATTAATTCCCAAGCCAGTGTTTCTGTATGTGAGCTTAAGTCCTCTCTGCTCTGTTTGCCAGGTACACATATGGGAAACCAGTCCAAGGTAGTGCAAAGGCTGTGGTGTGCCGTAAACATATCCGCTATAATAGGAGGTCTTCCAAACCCAAGAGAAGTATTTGTAAGGAATACACTGGTGAGGTGAGCACATGGGATCTTCACTCCTCTTGTGAAAGAGAGGAACAGGAGCAAAGAGGGAAGAGTACTAGAGGATGGAACGAGACAGACATCAGCAATTGAACCAACATGCTCTTTGCTTGGGGATGAATGACTGTCCCTAACTCCCCAGTGTGGCACACATGTAAGAGACACTGAGGTGCTGAAGCTGGTCTAGAAAAGGGCAAGGAAACTGATGAAGGGTCTGAAGGAGGAACATTTGAGGAAATTGGAGTTGTTTACTGTGGAGAAAAGGAGGTTGAGAAGAGACCTCCTTGCTCTCTGTAACTACCTGAAAGGAGGTTGTACTGAGCTGGGTGTTGATCTCTTCTCTGAAGTGATAGGACAATAGGAATGGCTTCAAGTTGTGCCAGGGGAGGTTTAGGTTGGCTATTAGGAAAGTTTTTTTACTAAAAAAGTAGTCAACCACTGGAGCAGGCTGCCCTGTGAAGTGGTGGAGTCATCATCCCTGAAGGTGTCAAAAAAGCGTGTAGACTCAGCAGTCTGGGACATGGTTTGGTGGGAATGGCAGTGTTGAGTTGACAGTTGGAGTTGATGATCTTGGAGATCTTTTCCAACCTTAGTAATTCTATCATTCTATAATTCTAGTGAAAGTGGTATTGCAACAGGGAGCTAGGAAGTACATTGTCCATATTGATACGCTGGATGCTTTTTGGGACCACCTTTCAATCTGGTATGAACACCTATGTGCTGTTCCCCAGAAGCAGCTGTTCTGGAGACATGGAAACTACTTCTGGCACCTAAGCAAGCAGTTGCAGTTCAGCACAGTGTTTACTCATTCAACTCTAGGGTCGAATTAACCTATCATTTACCTATTTTAAAGTAACTTAGCACATATCTAAAGATAAATCATGCCATTGTAAAAGAAATCATGTTTGCAGGGAGAAATTATAATTTATGGTTGCTACTGGCACATGACAAAGAGTGTAAAGACGAAACAGGTAAATCAGCATCTCCTCCTAGTGGCTTCTCCACATAAAAAGAAGTATGTTTCATGCCAGTATGGAACTTTCTCCTTTAACTCACATCTTAGTCATGTCCTTTTAAACTTAAGATGAGGCTGGGCTCTTCTCAGTGGTGCCCAAAGAAATGACAAGGAGCCATGGGCGCAAACTAGAACACAGTAGGTTTCATTTAAATGTAAGAAACACTTCTTTCCTGTGAGGGTGCCAGAGCACTGGAACAGGCTGCCCAGAGGGGTTATGGAGTCTTCTCTGGAAACTTATGAAACCTGCCTATGTGACCTCCTCTGAGTGACCCAGCTTTATCAGGGAAGTTAGACCAGAGGCCCCTTCCAACCTCACCAGTCTGTAATTCTGTGATTCCTGGGCCTTGGATTTGATCTGCACTGCAGAAGAGATTAGTGCATTCATGATTGGTTAATAGATGCCATTTCACATCCCCAGACTGACGAGGACGGCTGCTTTGCCACTGAGGTGAATACTAAGGTCTACCATCAGAAACGTGGTGACAGTTTTGATTTCAACCTGGAAGCTGTGGCTTTTCTGAAAGAAAGTGGAACAGGTAGCAAAAACTGATTCTACGCTTCATGGAAAATATTTCACTTCACGATCATACAACATTCTTGTCTTTTCTTTTTCATCTGTTAGACTCCTTAGAGATCCTTTCACTTTCCCATCAAACTGTTGAAAGTTTCTTCACTGGCCATCATGTAGTCAAGTGGGTTGTGCCTTCCCTGCAAGCAGCACAGCAGCAGGGATGTTCACATGCACCATACCTTCCAGGTCTGACTTAGATAGGACATGCAAGTTCTCGGAATTGCAGGATGGGCTTCACCTACATGCTTGTTCCTCCACAAGCTGCTGTGTCCAGTCCAGCTCTGACAGTCACCTGGGTTGGGCAGATATAGGCAAAAGCTGCTTTTTTTTGGTTTTTTTTTTTTTTTTTTTGTATTCTAATCATAGCAGAAATGTGCACAGAGGTGGGCCAGGCCAGCTTCTTTTGTCCCTAAACTTTACTTTAGGAAAGTGTGCTAGAATGAGGAGATATTCAAAGCAACAAGTGATAACCAAGGTCTTGACTGTATACTTTTAATACCTCCTTGTCAGATTTATCTCTACATCCCCAGATAGGGAGATGAAGCTACCAGTCCAGAGCTGCTGTTAAGTATTCCATGCTGTAGCGTTTCCCCTCCTACAACATTTTACAAACCCTTACTTGCAAGCAAATAAATATTCTGTAGCCCCTTGCTGAAAGCAGTGACCTAGCCAACAGCTGCAGTGATTTCAGATGAACATCACCTTACCAGACAGAAAGAGAAAACGTTGCCTTCTAGTGACTGCTGTGAGAATAGGAGGAGAATGTGAGTGAGTGAAGGAACTGGAGTTGATTAGTCTGGAGGAAAGGAGGCTGAAGGGAGACCTTCTTGGTCTCTACAACTCCCTGAAAGGCAGTTGGAGTGAGGTGAATGTTGGTCTCTTCTCCCTAGTAACAAGTCATAGAATTAGAGGAAATGGCCTCAAGTTGCACCAGGGGAGATTTATATTGGCTATTAGAAGAACCTTCTTCACTGAAAGGATTGTCAAGCACAGGAACAGACTCCTCAGAGAAGTGTTTCAAAGACACAGAGATGTGGTGCTGTGGGACTTTGTTTAGCACCAAACTTGGTAGAGTTAGATAATGGTGGGACTGAATGATCTTAAAGGTCTTTTCCAATCAAAACAATTCTATGACTTTATCTCAAATATAGTCAGGAGCATTTGAAAACTCCCAGACATCCTAGAAGGCCAGAATGTAGGATGTACTACTGCCAAATATGTGTGTGTGTATATGTGTGAAATGACTCTTAAAATTACTAGTCCCCTCCCTGTGAGTGACTGCCAATCCCATACCTCACTCCATCCAGTGTTCCTGCCTTTGCTCAACCACATGATACTCATCTGCATGCATCTTTTGTCTTTCCTAGGAGTGGAGTTCAACACCACTAAAAACTGCAGAGTCACTTTTGAGATCACAGCTCTACAGTTCTGGGGAACAAGCTACTACTACCAGCAAGGAGCTCCCTACTATGGAAGTGTAAGCAAAGAGGGTAGATACATGGAAAGCTGAGGAGCTATGCTGAAGGGGATAATGAGCACAGAGTTACTGAGAGATCCTCTTGTTTGGAGCTGCCCAAAACTGCTAGCACAGTCCTCTGTCCCATTCTCTCCTTTGACTTCTCTGCCAAGAGGTAATTTAAAAATGTGAGCACAGGATAGACACATGGCTTTGCCAGGTGAGATAGATATATGCTGCATGAATGGGAAGGGGTTGGAGGAGTTACAGTTCACACTGAGTCCCTTTGCACAGAGGGGAACTGGGACTTCTACTGGGAGGTAGATTTTTCAGTCCTGAGGCCTTCAATTCTCTGTCTGTTCTCTGTATAATTACAGCTGGAACTCAAAAGCCCCAATGGGACACATCTGAAGAACAAGGAAGTGATTCTCACAGTGTCCTACAGTAACAAGAAACAGACCAAGACCTGTTTCACGGACGACACTGGGATGGCCTCTTTCATCTTAGAGACATCAGCATGGGGCAACAGCAGCAAAGTTCTGCTACAGGTTAAGCCAAATAACTACACTGGCTTCGATTAGCCCTAAGTAATGCATCTCTCAGACCTGTTGTCTATGTCATTGTCTTGATATGGCCAGGGAGATGGAGACCATGAAATTACAAATCTAGGGCAAGAATAGCCTATAGTAGAGCCAGCATCCTGACTCACAGTGCCACACACTTAGTGAGCAGTCAGGAGACATGGTGAGAGATGGGACAGTGGCCAGAGGCCCCATGGTGCTGGTACTGAGGTCTACCAAAATTGTTCTGCTGTTTGAGGTACAAAGCACTTTGTGGGACTGGGCAGAGACAAAGCACAAAGGAAAAACTCCCACATGGAATAGACAGGGAAGAGAGTAAAGGAGATAGGGGAAGAAGCATCTGAAAATAACTGGAGAAGAAAACGTTAATGACCAGTTCACATGATGTTTCCTCATAGCATAGGAGTTAGGAGAGAACTGTAATAGAAGAGACATCAAATTTAGGAGAAAAAGAAGGCAGGCTAATAAGACAGCAGTTGCTGCAAACCAGTCTGAAGAAGAGCAGGTAACCAGAATGGACTAACAGTTCAAAAAGGACAGATAAAAGCTTCCATCTACTTTCTCATAAAAAAGTAAGGCTGGTTGCCTGCTTGTAGTGGTGGGATTCTAATATCTGTCCCATCTAAATTTTCAAGGTCAACCCTCTCTCTTTATCAGAGTGCATGTGGTATGTTAGATGATCAATCTTGACCTTGCTGGAAGTCTACCAGATTTTACTATGTTAGTCTCAGTGCAAATAGGTCCTAGGTTAAAGCTCAGCAAAGCTATTGATTTTCAGCTGACCCCTACCAGCTCTACCCTGTGGATCAGGGCAAATATTAAAATAAATATAGTGTGCAAGTGGAATAACCCCAAAGAGTGAAATACATCATCGGGCCAGATCCATGCCAACACTTTCCCACACATGCCAGATAGAAGCAAAGGATTCAGCAGTTCAATCCACAGACTTAATAAACCACTCTACACAGTCTATCAGTCTGGCTTGTTCCTGGGGTAGAAGCAGCAATACAGAAGTTTAGGCCATAGCCCAAGCCCTAGTAGTAGACAGATGCTTGTCTCCTGTTTTAGATGCTGCTTATCCCAGGGTGTAGTGGAGCAACCAATGCCAAGCACCACAGAAAGAGGCTGAGCTTGGCTTAGATGGAAGTTGGCACCATAATCTGGAAGAGTTCAGAGCCACTGTTGTGTCAGTCTTGATTTGGGCATGGAGAGAGCTGTCAGACCACTTCAGACACTGAGCTATGTTTTCTGTGCCACAGGCAAAGACCCCTCCGGAGGACTTGAGCAGTCAAAATGTTAAGGTGTCCTATGGTACTGCATCCCTCACACTGAGGGCCTTCTACTCTTCCAGCCGCAGCTCTGTGAGGATCCAGCCAGTGCAGGCAACACTATTCTGTGGGGACATGCAGCAGGTCACTGTGCACTATCACATCCTAGCCACAGAGATGGGGGACGGGGCTACCAGAGCAGACTTCTACCACTTGGTGAGTGCAGGATAGTGATGGCAATCAGGTTAGCTTTGCAACGGGTGTCTGCCAGCAGAGAGCATTTGCTGGCCCAGAGACATGGAGCAGAAATACTATCAACACTTAGTCTGTTTATTACCCTTCAGGTTTTGACCAGAGGATCCCTTGTGCACCATGGCCAAACAACATTACTTCTTGATCCACCATTAGGTAAAAGTATTGAAATACCAGGAACACATTAAGAAATCAACAGGAAAGTCCTTCCAGACTAAATAGGGGGAGAAAAGAGATCTGAGACCAATAAGAAACAACAGAACTACCACCAGAAAAAAAAAAAAAAGTCAGTCAGCAGGAAATGGCATATCTACTCTCTCTCTTCTCTCTTTTAATTTCCCTACTAATATTTTGTTTCCCAATTCAGATGATGAAATTGTCAAAGTTTACCTGCCAAGTAGGAATTGTAAGACACATGCAATAAAACTCACAGAACCTTTTTGCAGGACTTAGATGGAAAATAATTTCTCTTCCAAGTTCGCACTGTTGCCAAGATCATAGAATCATAGAATCACAAAATGGTTTGAGTTGGAAGTGGTCTTTAAAGGTCATCTAGTCCAATCTGCTTGCAGAGACCAGGGATGTCTTCCCTTCATGATGCAATGATATCACAGTAACCTACATCTTGATCCAGCTGTGGCCTTCTCTGAAGCAGGGCAGAAGAGTATTGATCCAAGAAGTGGTAATACTTCTATATTATAGACGAACAGGCATGTTGCTGCTGTGATTCTTGGAGACAGACTTCCTTGCCTCTTTGTATACTTGTTCTATTTTTCCTTCTTCATTCAGGTCAGTATAGTGGGGCTTTCAATGTCACTCTGCCCATTGACCTCATTTCACCCATGGCGACTCTCTTTGTTTATATTCCCTTCCCTGATGGACAAGTGGCAGCTGACACCTTCAGCCTGAAAGTCCCCAAGTGCTTCAGGAACCATGTAAGTAGTGCCGAAAACATAGAGGAACAGGTAGGCTGGATGAAGTTAATTAACTTCAAAATGGCAACAGATGTCCATTGGAATCCAGTAGCCACAGTCTCCCCTTTCCTTCCTCTGTCAAAGCCTTCAGTCCTTTCTTCTGTTTCAGGTGAAGCTGGGCTTCTCAGACACAGTGGCTCTCCCAGGATCATCTGTCCATCTCCATCTACAAGCTGCACCAGGCTCTCTGTGTAGCATCCGTGCTGTAGACCAGGGTGTCCTTCTTCTGAGGCCAGAGACTGAGCTATCCAAGAATAGTGTGAGTCACCTAAGAGCCGAGCCTTGCTGATGTTGGAGAGATGCATTTTGAGTGTCTGGTTGCAGGCACTGGTTAATAAGGAACAGTGGATATAACAAGTACTAGAACAGGGATAGAACATGGATTGATGAGAAAAAAATAAGACCATTATCATACATAAGTAAAAATTTTCAGTCTCTATGAGGACATCAAATAGAATAACCTACTGTCATCCCTAAGAACAGCCCAAAGTCATATCTTTGTTAAACTAGAGTGCTTTGCCACAGAGGCAACTAGTTGGCAAGGGACTTCCATCTCCTCAACTGTATCATGGAAGGGCTCTGAAAAATACAGTGATGTAAAAAAAAAAACAACAATCCAGTTTGTGGTAGGTTCTGTCTTTGTTCCAGTTCACATGAACCAGACAGTCCTTCCATTCACAGACTGGAGCAGAAATGGTGCCTTGGCAGTGAAAGGGTTCCATATCTCCTCTAGACCTGGGATGTACTGGGTCTAAGGACCCTTGAATTGCCTCTTGACACTTGGTGGACCCAGAATGTGCCTTCAGAGATCACAAGTACCATCTATGAGCTAGAAATGGTGACAGCTACTGCAATTTTACCTCTGAAGGGTTCATATTCATCTCTGGTGCTATGCATCTGAAAATTTGTGTAATTTCTCCATGAAAGTCAGAATCTTTGGGCCTCGGGTTTTGTGGCAGGCAACATCCAAACTTTGCTTTCTGCAGTCACAGATCTCTGGATAAAAATGGAAAATTTTTGACTTATACTATTTTTATTCTCTTTCTACAGATATACAACATGTTTAGTTACTCTCGGGAGCAGTCCAGCACCTTTACAGACTATTATAGTGACTACTGTACTATCCACAAGAGCCCAGGAATCACTGGCTCCCCTCAGACAACCATTCCACCAGGAACAATGTCACCATTTATGTATGACAGATACTCTTATGCAGTGTCCCAACCAGATATTTATGAACTTCTGAAGGTAAACTTAATTTCCAGAAAACCTGAAATATCAGAGCTGAGCCTTTTCGTAACCTAGGTCAGCACTGGGTAGCTTCACAGATGATCTTTCCTCTAAACACTGGCAACTACAGAGTTTGAGTTTGCCAAGCATCTCTGACACTCCACACTCCCAGACTGATAAATCCCCATTAATTAGGAAGATGCCTAGAACACAGTTCCCTGTTTCTCCCAGCCTCAAGACCTCCAGATTTTCTAGGGATTGGAAGGTGAGGGAAGTGTCAGGAAAAAAAAAAAGGAGGTTGGAAAAGAAAAGCAACTGAAGGAATCACAGAATCATTAAGGTTGGAAAAGACCTCTAAGATTATCAAGTCCAACTGTCAACCCAACACAACCATGCCCATGAAACCATGTCCCAAAGTTCCATGTCTACATGTTTGTTTAACACCTTCAGGGATGGTGACTCCACCACCTTCCTAGGCAGCCTGTTTCATTGCTTGACCACTCTTTCAGCAAAGAAATCTTTCCTAATATCCAATCTAAACCTCTCCTTTCACCTTTATGGCCCTTGTACCAGCTTGGATCACCTGACTCGATACAGGTGAAAGGTTTCTCCACATCATTGTCACCATTGCTCTTGTCCTATCACTTCTTTCGTGGAAGAGGAGTCCAACACACCTCACTACAGTCTCCTTTCAGGGAGTTGTACAGAGCAAGAATATTTGCTGTCAGCCTGCTTTTCTCCACACTAGACAGCCCTGGTTCCCTCAGATGCTCCTCACAAGACCTGTTCTTCAGACCCTTCACCAGCTTCATTGCCCTCTCTAGACCCCTCCCAGAAAAGATGGTCTGTGGAAAGGAGGGAAAGAACAGTAGAAATGAAAAGCAGGTCAAAGAAGATAATAACTATGTGAGAATGGGCAGTAAACTGGTGGCAAAATAATGACTTTGTGTGTGGGTATGCACATGTGAGTAGTTACAACTATGATCCCAGCTGAAAAAAAAGCCTCTTTAGTGTGAGAGGCCAGGATCAGGCTTTGGGGGGAGGACAGTTCAATTAGCAGGTCAGGCTGAAGTGCAGCAACACCATGTGCCTGATATGCTGGGAAGTGGGAGAGAGATGGACCCTCAGACATACTGTCCCATCAGACACAATTCAAGACATGGTTTAGTCGGCATGGTGATTTTGGGTTGACAGTTGAACTTGATAATCTGAGAGGTCTTTTCAAACCTTAATGATTCTGTGATTGTATGAATCCCCTCTGCTGAAATATGCCTTCTTTTCTTTCCCTTCTTCCCTCCAGAATTTAGGTCTAACACTCTTAACCAGCCTTAAAATCAAGTCTCCAATTGAGTGCCGCACCCAGACCACTTTCCACTACGACTACATGTGTACATCTCCATATATCCTGTTTTTTTGGAAACCACGGGTAACAGATAGGCTGCACAAGGGCAGCTGAATCTGCAGTGTGTGAGGGACTGGGGAAGGATTCCACAGATGAGTAGGAGTTAGTGCAGGAGATCTGCACCATGGAAAGAGGGAAAGGGTCCTGACATGTTTGTGTTTCCAGCACAGTGGAAGGGTGCTGCATAGGAAGAACCTGCTTGGAAACTTGTGCTGACAGGCAGGTAGATGTTGGTGTAGTCCCTGTTCTGGGAGGCATTTCAAAGATATGTAGATGTGGTGCTGAGAGACATGGTTTAGTGGTATTGAACTCTTCCAACCAAAACTGTTCTATGATGGTCAAGAAGGGAAATGAGGCAGTTGTCTCAGGAAGGAATATCTACTTGTAAGATTAGGAAAGGCCTTGCTGGAAACACAGAATGAACCAAGATTGGCACCAGGCAGTATCTAACCCTTGCAGCTGGGGCTGAAACTGGAAGTGTAAGCAGGTAGATTTTCTCATGGAGGAGAACACACATTGCAATCCTCACAGACTCCTGGATTGTCTCTTGAATGACAATAATGAATTAGATTGAGGCCATCTTGGAAAGAAAAGTGGGATTGGAGTGGAAAAGGGGGGAATGAAGAGCTGAGCTTTTGTAAGCTGAACTCTGTCCTGATTTCAGAGTGCTCTGCCTTTGAACGAATGCTTGTATTCCCAATAGCTTATGATGAGCTGGCGGACTTGGACCACCTGGATGCAGAAACAGATGCTGCTGTTGGACGTGCTGAGTCAGAACATGTTGAGCTGGGTGGTGAGGCAGGACCAGTACGTGCCTGGTTTCCAGAGACATTCATCTGGACTCTGGTTTCTGTTGAGTAAGTACTTATGGGCTGTGGCTCTACACAGATCCAGACAGACCTCCTACCATCCACAATGAAGAGGGAACAGGCAGGGGAAGAGCCAGAATGTTATTGCCTTCTGTACCTGCAAAGAAAAGGGAGATGCGAAGAGGTAGATAAGGACAAAGGAGGTTTGGTTCAATTCCTTGTCCTGCGTGAGATTTTAGAAATTATCTTGGAGAATTTAAAACCACAGATTCCTATAAGATGGAAAGGGCCTCCAAAGGTCTGTAGCTCAGCACAAGGCAGGTCCAGTTAGATCAAGTTGTAGTCAAGTTCACATCTCCAGTGAGGAGACCAGGACCATATAATCTAGTGCAGGTCACAAAGGAACACATTAAGACAGGTCTTGGAAGCCTCCAGAGGACTCTCTGGGGAGACTGTTTCAGTGCTCTATGACCCTTACAGTGAAGAGGTTCTTGCTCATGTTGAGGTGGACCTTCCTGGGTGCTGTAGCTTACATCCATTGCCCCTTGTCCTATCACAGGGCATAACTGAGAAGAGTTTGTCCCCTCCCTCTTGACACCCAGCCTTTGTATATTTATAAACACTTACTAGATCCCATCTAAGCCTTCTCCTCTGCAGACTAAAGCCCCAGGTCTCTCAGCCATTCCTCATAAAGCAATGTTCCAGTCCCTTAATTATCCTTGTGGCCCTCTGTTGGACTCTCTCAAGTAGGTCCCTGTCCCTTTTGAACAGGGGAGCCCAGAACTGGACGCAATATTCTAGGAGGGGCCTTACTAGGGCAGAGTAAAAGGGAATAGAGCAAAGTAGGATGCCATGGGTCAAGAACCACCAGCTGGACATTTTGTCACCAATAACTATCCTTTGTCCCTAGTGGTACAGCAAATTTCCTGCTCACCATATCATTTGCTTGTCCAGTCTACACTAACATGACTACAAGGATATTATTAGGAGACTGTGTAAGAGGCCTTGCTGAGGTTGAGTTATGAAGCGCCCACTATACTCTCTTCATTCACAGTTCCCCGCTTTCTTAATTCTTCCACATGCCAGTGTTCTCCATTTGTAAAACAGAATGTCTGCCTCCCCATCTTGTTTAGCTAGATTATGCCCATTTCAGTGCAGGAACCATTTTCCATTTTGTGTATGCAGATCTGTAAGTGACACTTGTAGTGACGACTGCTGAACTGTGGCTGGGATTTTAGGTGGTAGCGTGGTGGAAGTGTCATATTGCACAGGCTAGGTACATAACATGGATTCTTGGGAGCCCTGTTGCCCACACAGAACATGAACTTGACAGGAAACAGTATCCAAAAGCATATTTTGGCTTCATTTGTTTCTCAGACCTTCGTTGCACAGCTGTTTGCTATCCTTCTGTGCTGGATTGAAGTTAACTGTAACATTTTACTGAGAGAAATTAGATTATTGGCTGTGAAAAGAAAACAATGGTGATGCCTATTTCACTCATAGGTTTGCTTAGACATATAAAAAACACAACAAAACAGTGTCTCTGCATGGCTTCTGCTGTATTAACTATTTCTGCTTGACCCTGCACATAACCCAAGTAGGGCCTGGGTGCCCAGGTAAGGGACATTGTAGATAAAATTCCCAAACTTGTGAGACCTTCAGACTACTACCCACTTCTGGTCTTGAAAGTGGGTAGGATGGATGCAGGAATGAGAGGCTCACAATCAATTAAAGGAGACTTAAGGAGCTTAGGGCAACAGCTAAAGGGATCAGGAGCTCAGGTTGTGTTCTCCTTTATCCCTCTAACATCAGTGATGAAGAAGGGAACATTTAGGAAGAGCCAACAGATCAATTCATGGCTCCAGGGCTGGTGTCATCAACAGGGATTTGGATTCTACAATCATGGCTCCATTTGTGAGGCACCAGAGCTGCAAATAACTAATGGGAGGCACTGGCCCCAGAGGGGTAAAAGGATGCTGGGGCAGGAATTTGCAGGGCTAATTGACATAGCTTTAAACTAGATTTGAAGGGGGAAGGGGTTAACAGTCTCTTGCTGGCTGGTGACAAACAGTGTGGCAGCTCACAAGAGGCAGAGGGACTGAGAGCTAAGGAGTGCTCTGAAATTGCTGCCCTGAGGCAAGCCAGAGATGATGTACCAGGACAAGCTGAGGAAATCAAGGGGAACTGGCACCAGAGGGCAACAGGGCCAGCCCAGCTGAAGTGCCTCTGTAAATGCACAGAGCTTGGGCAACAAACAGGATGAACTAAGGACCACTGTGCTGCAGGGATGCCATGACATAGTGGCTGTTACTGAAACTTGGTGGGATGATTGCCATGATTGGAATGTAGGGATAGATGGGTACAAGCTCTTTAGGAAGGACAGGCAGGGAAGGAGAGGAGGAGGTGTTGCCCTCTATATCAGTAACCAGCTAGAATCAGTGGAGCTCCACCTGGGGAAGAATGAGGTAGTTGAGAGTGTATGGGTTAAAATGAAAGGGAAGACAGAGAAGGATGATGTAGGGGTCTGCTACAGGCCACTTGACCAGCAGAACCAAATAGATGAGGCCCTTCACAGGCAAATAGAAGCATCCTCCAGGTCACAAGCCCTGGTCCCCAAGGGGGAATTCAACCACCCTGACATCTGCTGGAGGGACAACACAGCAAGGCATCAGCAATCCAGGAAGTTCCTGAATTGCATAGATGACAACTTCCTCCTCCAAATGGTAGAGGAACCAACAAGAAAAGGTGCTGTGTTGGATCTTGTTCTCATCAACAGGGAAGGGCTGGAAACCATTGTGAGGCTCAGGGACAGCTTTGGTTGCAGTGACCATGAAACAGTTGAATTTAAGATCCTCAGGGCAACCAGGAGGACATTTTCTAAGCTTACAACCCTAGACTTTAGGCATGCAAACTTTGATCACTTCAGGGATCTGCTGGCCAAAGTATCATGGAACAAAGTCCTAGAGGAAAGAGGGGCCCAGGACAGCTGGACAGTATTCAAGGATCACCTCCTCTGTGTCCAGGAGCAATGTATACCAACAAATAGGAAAGCAGGGAAGAATGCCAGGCGGCCTGCCTGGCTGAGCAAGGAGCTCCTGGACACACTCTCACACAAAAAGGGACTCTACAAGGAGTGGAAGAAAGGACAGCTAGAATGGGAGGGATATAAGGAAGATGCCCAAGCAGCCAGAGATCTGATTAGGAAGGCCAAGGCACAGTTTGAATTGAATCTAGACAGGGAGGTCAAAGGGAACACCAAGAATTTCTCCAGGTATATTAATGGTAAAAAGAAGCCTAGGGAAGGTGTGGGCACCTCAGAAAGGAAACAGGTGAATTGGTCACAGGTAACATAGAAAAGGCTGAGGTTCTCAATGACTTCTTTACCTCAGTCT
>VWZI01001736.1:2478-20548 GCA_013396835.1 Psilopogon haemacephalus | reverse complement strand
TTTATTAATTTTTGATATCCAAACTTTTCCACCCCCAACCACTTATTTTAATATTAAACAGGTTCGATTGTAGCATTTATGGAATGATTACATAAACAATATATAGATCTAGAAGTATATATTAATATGCATAAACAATCAATTAAATTTTTAACTATTAATAAACACTGGGAAGATCTCTTGTGGTCAATAGTACCACTTGGCCATTAGATGGAACTCAGGCCCCCTTTCTGCTTGGGGCAGAATCTAGGCAATATACAAAGCTTAGATTCTGCTCACTACTTCTCCCATCTTGCGGGGTTATCACTAAATTGAAAGTACCCAGAACACTTGCAGGGTTTCTGGCTGGTCTGGCTGGTCTGGCCATTAGCTGCTGCTGCAGCAGCTGTGGCTGAGACTTGATTCACCCCAGGCTCCACTGGCTGCTGGAAGAAGAAGAGGGGGTGCAGTTTCCTGACCTGTTCCTGGCTTTCAATGATCTGTGTACCTTTGGGATTGGTTGTCTTCAGATGCAGGCTGCGCTGGCAGGTGCAGGCAGATATCTTGCGATGTGTCTCAGCAAATGTGTCTTTCATGCTGCTAATTGCATGAAGGCTATTCAAGTTGCTCCTGGAAAGACTCAATGGTTCCAGGGTGGAATATAGATAATACAGCTAAGTAACAATAATAAGGCATTACAGGCACAGATGCAGAACACTGAATACAGGCAGAATGCATGGCAGAAATATAAGCATGGCAAAGGCATACTGTGTTATCTGCTTATCTGCTTTTAGTATCAATGCCTGAGATTGACTGGACCCTTTTGGACATTAACATATCCAATCAGAGTGGCAGTAAGCCAAGTCTTACCATATTTGGGTGAAAGCATATATTATATGGGGGAGAGCATAGGCCCAACACAGGAATAGCATGAGACTAGCACATGCACCTTGTTTACCATGGGTTGCAAGCAGGAGAAAAACAAATTATATAAGCCAGAGTGCCCAGACTCCATGGCATCATTTCTTTTGTCTCTTTTCCGGCCATTGCTTCTTCCCCCAAAACAGAAGGAAGGCAGAAAAACATGTCTGGGCAAGCCAGCACATGTACAGGCCTATTTTGACCATTCAGGTCTACCACGACAGTACAGGCTGGATATTAGGAAGAAGTTCTTCACAGAAAGAGTGATTTGCTATTGGAATGGGGTGCCCAGGGAGGTGGTGGAGTCACCATCCCTAGAGGTATTCAAGAAAAGACTGTATGAAGCACTTAGTACCATTGGATAGGTCTGGGTTATAGGTTGGACTGGATGATCTTGGAGGTCTCTTCCAACCTGGCCTATTCTATTCTATTCTATTCTATTCTATTCTATTCTATTCTATTCTATTCTATTCTATTCTATTCTATTCTATTCTATTCTATTCTATTCTATTCTCCCACCATGATATCTGCCTTGTTGGCATTTCTCCTGAATTCTGCCCATAAACACTCAACCATTTAATCACTGTCATTAAGCTCAAGACAATCAAAACACTCCCTATCATTCTTTACCTAATCCTTCTGAAGAGCTTTTAGCCAGGGGCTGCAGCACTTCAGTTGTGTGACACATCCCACCACAATTCTGTGATGACTACTATATCATAGTTTTCTTGATGCACAATGGCTTCCAGCTCCTCTTTGTTGTTCCCCATGATGAGTGTGTTAGTGCAAACACTTCAGCTGGTCTAACGCTTCCACCACCTTTACACAGGGAGAAGTTCTAGTTCTCACCTCCCTGTTCTTGAGCACTCCTGTGCTAACTAAGCCATCAATAACCCTTCTGTTTTCACTGGAGCATGGGTCTCCATTCCCTACCTCCACTGATATGGCAGACCAAAAGACCTCACTAGCACACCACCCTTCGAATATTGTTGTGCTGCCCTTGGGCTTACTTCTAGCAAGCCTGTTTTTGTGCCCTTCCCCTTCATATCTAATTTAAAACTCTTTCAATGAGCCCTGCTAGCTCCTGGCCTGAAATCCTTTCTCTGCTTTGAGACAAGTGTACCCCATCTGTTGCCAGCAGGCCACCAGGCCTACTGTCCTCTAAATCAGCCCATGATTAAAGAACCCAAAGTCCTGCTCATGACACCAGGCTCAGAGATAGGCATTTATGTGCTGGTTCTTTCTCTTTATTCCCTCATCACTCCCCACAACTGGTGTTCAGGAGAGAACACCGCTTGTGCTCCTGATTCCTTAATGACTTGTGTTAAGGCCCTAAAGCCTATCTTCATTGCCCTTGGACTTCTTGTTGCTTCTTAATTACTGCCTGCTTGAAAGCTCAATAGTGGAGACATCCTTACCTCTTTAACCTGAGCCCCAGGAAGGCAGCAGATTTCCCTAAGAAATGGGTCTGAGATGAATATTTGGCCTTTTGCTCCCTTCAGAAGTCATCTATGACAATGACTCATCTTTTCTTCTTTACTGGAGAGGTTTTACAGGGTGTAGACTAGCTAAACCTCACCATCTTCAGGTTGAGTGAACCAGCATCCTTGTCATCATTCACTTCCCCTTGCAGAGTACTGTACCTATTTTGCAAGGGCAGCTGGGAAGGTGGGGTGATTAGTGGGGATACTTGACTGCAGTGCTTGTTGCACCACAGGGACTTCTTGCCTTTGCCCACTGTTTTCTAGGTTACTACCTTTAGTCAAGCAGAAGGAGCACAGGGAGTTCTTTGTGTCATGAGTTCTGTCTGTTGAGTTGGTTTCAGGGAGAGTAGGGCATGACTCCAGAATCTCTCTCATGTTCCCTGATGGTCCTCAAACTACTTACCTCCTCTTGGAACTGCATCACTCTTCTACCTGGGGACATATCCCATAGGCATGCTCACTACTGCCCACTGACATTTGCACAGAAGTGGGGCACACTCTGCAGCCCAACACCTGGGTGGTAGTGTGTTTCCAGTCAGAACTCCATATGAGAAGCTGCATCAGACTTGGCAGGTGCAGGGCTCAGGGATGCCATAGCCTTCTGCCAGCTGGATATCATCACTCGCTGGTCAAGCTGGCCAAGCTTCAGGTCCTTCCCTCTATGCCCTTCTGCAGGAACTGCTGTGCCATACCCTGCCATACACTGGCTCATACTCCATGCTGTCTGCTTGTTTAATTCACAGTGACCTGGTTCTGTGCTCTCTGAGAACCTCTTTTAAAGGTGTGGCTGTGATTGCCATTGCTCTGGCAACATCCTTGCCTTGTCTGTCTGTCCTTGGAGAGCTGCTGGCTCTTGGCAGGTTTCTCTATTCACCTGGCCTTTCCCTACCATGGGAAATCAGCTTAAGTTAAAGTCTCTGGCAAATCATCTTTAGCTAACTTGGTTTCAGATCTTTTGTGAAAGAGACTGAGGAGGATTTAGACACCTAGAGCAGCATACAGGCACATAAACTCTCCACAAATTCAAATTTGTGAAGCCCTGCTCCACAGCTATTCTTAATGCTAAAAGAGCTTGAACTCCTTAACTTCTCCTAAATTTCCCTCCCTGAGATCCAGCTCAAAGTGAGAACTGTGGGTGTGAAACTCCAGTTCCAAGGACTGGTCTCCTGGGGACCGCCACAGCCTCAGGACACATCAGGGCTGGGGTCTAGGCTGCAGACCAAAGGCTGGATAAGTGGTCCTCTGGCTTAACTGACTAAGACTCCTAATTTCCAGAGAGGAGTGTGGCTAAAGGTTCATTCTTAGTATTTTATTCTTGGCTGCTCAAAATGTCTTGTCACTCAGCATGCAGATTCTGAAAGCCTCTCAGGCTGCCATTCTAGGGCAGACAAAAGAACACTGCTGTTGCTTCTGAGATAGCTGACTGCAAGTCAGCTCCAGTGTGGGCAGTTAACATAGTGCTGAATTAAAGCTGATCAATCATGCCAGGGTAGAGGATGTTAGGTTGCACTCAATGTGATGACTTGGCTGTATATAAAATCGAGTTTGGAGCATGGTCAGGTGGCATAGCCTGAGTTACCCAGCTGTTCTCTCACATAAGACTATGGAACCTCAAGTCTTCACTTCAGAACTCAGAACCTCATATGTCCATTAAAAGCACACAGACATTGTCACATACGTGGCATGAGATGCCTCACTGTTGCCTCAGTAACTGGTAGACAGATTCCTGCCAATGCAGGAATGTTCATGAGTGAGAAAGTTGTCACTGCAGTTGCTGATATCAGAAATCTCTTTTTATTTTTTCTACTTGTCCCCCCTTAGAGTTGTCAGATATGTCTACCTAATCATCCCAAATAGCAGTGCCTGTAGCAGTGAAAGATCTGTGCTATCACAAATGTAATGCAGGCTTCATGTTCAAATATGTTATTTTATGTGTGTGTGGCTTTAGCATGGTGCATAGTCATGGATATCAGCACTGTAGAGTACTATAGTTTAGTATGTAAAGAACTGTAAAGAGTGTGGAAAAAAAGATTAGCAAAGATGTCAGATGAATTTAATTATTGCTTAAGGATCTGGACAACAAAATGATCTAAAATGTACTTGATTTCTAAGTGAGAAACTGGGAAAAAATTATCTTACGAATTCATGTTCTTTCTTTTTAACACAGCTCTTTATATATCTGCACAGCTATTTTTATCTATTTCACTTCTTGAAACCTAGTAATTAGGTAATTAGTACTCACAGCATTAAAGTGAGTGCTACTTTTTTTTTTTTTTTCATTATGAATACCAACACCGAATCAGACAAATGACACATCTTGCTACAGGCTCAGAGCTTAGTGAGAAAATCAGCATTGACCCCAAGATTAGTCATGTGCTGTTCAGCATTTCACATAAATTTTGTTGCTCAGATAAGTAGCCAGGCCGAGAGACTGGATAGGTTTTTCTACTTCTTCAAGATATAGCGAGGATGTATCTTAGAAAAGCTGTACCAATGAAAATACCAAACTCCTTTTGGACTTAGACTGAAGGAGTAAAGGTGCTGCCATTGAAATCAAACAGCTTAACTGCGTAACAGTGACAGTTTTAGTATTCAAATGAAGCAACTTAACAGGACAGCTACAAGGGAACCTTGCAGGAAGAATCAGACTGTACTTAGAGCACCGTGGCTAGCTTTGTCTTCTCAGTGAACGTTGTGAAAGTTAGTTTCGTCTCACTAATACTGTTCAAGGAGCAACTATTGCTGCTGCAAATACAAAACTAGTATGAAGTATCCTTTCCTCTTCTTCAGATGAGTTGAGCAGGAAGATAGAACATGTCTATTATCTAGACTTTCCTAATATTGTCTGCTTCCAGGAAGGTCTCTTTTCCTGTCTTGGCAGAACATGGAAAACTCTGGCTGAGGACTTGCCCTTACAAATACATGTGGATCAGAAGTCCAGTTATATTTAACATATTCCTGAATAAGTCACTCCATCCAGAAGTCCTAATACAAATAAAAATGTCAAATGTTTTCTAGCAACCTGTAATGCAAGCATACATTTTGTCTCTACAGTTTGGATTCCAGCATCCTGAATCTCCAAGACATTTCCACTGTTTGCAAGAAAAGAATTATAATGGAGTTAGCACTTGGCCACTGCCTGCATGGCACATTACATTCTTACAAATATTAATCTGTATCACCTAACTTGTTAATTAAGTAGTCATCTGCATACAGCAAGTGATATTTACTGGGCAGAAGTGTTGATCTGCTTGAAGGTAGGAAGGCTCTACATAGGGATCTGGACAGGCTGTATTGATGGGCTGAGGTCACTTTTGTCAGGTGGGTCCTGCACTTGGCTTGCAACAATCCCATGCAACACTGCAGGCATGGAAAGTCACTGGAAAGCTGCACAGCAGAAAAGAACCTGGGTGTGCTGTTTGATATGCAGCTGAATATGAGCCAGCAATGTGCTCAGATGGCCAAAAAGGCCAACACCATCCTGGCCTGTGTTAGGAATAGTATAACCAGCAGGAGTAGGGACGTGATCATCCTCTTGTACTCAGAATTGGTGAGGCTGCACCTCAAATACTGTGTTCAGTTTTGGACTCCTCACTACAAGAAAGATATGGAACTGCTGGAGTGTGTCCAGAAAGCTGGTGAAGGATTTGGACAAGAAGACTTAAAAGAAGCAGCTGAGAGAACTGGGATTGTTTAGTCTGGAGAAAAGGAGGCTGAGGGGAAACCTCACTCCTCTCTACAGCTACCCAAAAGGAGGAAATGGCCTCAAGTTGTGCCAGGGGAGGTTTATAGTGGATACTATGAAATATCTCTTTACTGAAAGTGTGGTCAGGCATTGGAACAGGCTGCTTAGGAAAATGGTGGAGTCACCATCCCTGAAGGTGTTTAAAAACCATGCGGACATGGCACTCTGGGATATGGTTTAATGGGCATGGTGGTGTTGGGTTGATAGTTTGACTTGATGATCTTAGTAAGTCTTTTCCAGTCTTAATGACTCCATGATTGTGTGATATGCAATGGCTGTGTAGTTGCACCCAGGAACATTCAAGGAGCTTATTGTCCATGCTGAATCCTCCAAGAGCTTTGTTCAGATCCACTACTTGTCTTGCTTGGAATTCAATATAAGATCTAATAATAAAGGTCAATTTCAGCAAACATTTACCCATAGAAATACCATAAATCAATGACACTGTTTCTCTTAATACCCATCATGCTATATTTTGTGTAAGATGTGAATGGAAATTCAATTTACTTGTTGATGTTTACACCAGCAGCTATTTTGAGAATGTCAGCATTCATTTAATCAAGCAAGTAAATATTTACTACTCTGTTTCTTTGGAAGCAACATTGTTAATAAAAACATCACAGAATCATAGAATCATAGAATGGTAGGGGTTGGAAAAGACCTCTGGAGATCTAGTCCAGCCTCCCTGCTAACACAGGTATGCCTAGAATAGGCTGCACAGGAACATGTCCAGAAAGTTTTGATGTTTCTGCAGAAATTAGTACTTCTTGAATTTTTGTCCTAGGAGTTACCTGATTATGAGAGGTAATAAAGGTGATTAAATGTGCATTTAGGTAGATTTAATGTGCGCACAACTTTGAGAAGCCTGCTGTCTGTGCATGCTAAGAATCACAGCTGTTGATTTCGCTGTTTATGTTGTTCTATTACAGTTGCTGTTTCCAAAGTTAAAAAACTGAAGAGCAGAAACTTGTAATTCCTTCCCCACCCCACCATACATGCAAAAAAGATCAACACAAAGGCTTTTCTTTCTTCCTCACATGTAAGTTTGCTGACTTTCAGTCTGTTGTAACAGAAAATGTCCACAGAGATCAATATTGCTCAGCAAGTGCTAATAAAGGCACAATTTTAAAAGCTAATTTTATTTGCTTCTTAGATTCCCTAATTATCTTTCTCTCTTAATTTATAAAGTAAATTAACTTTATAGAAAAGATACTGAGATCGAAGTGAACACTGAAGGTGTTCCTTCTTTCCAACAGATTCAAACAGAATTTCATCTTGACCAGATCTTAGAGACCCTAAGAATCCACACAGTTGCCACTGAAAAGTTTGTGCAGTACCCTCACTTTGTAGGGCTTATTTTGTTGACATACAAACATTTGGCTTTTCAGGACTGCGATCCACTATTCCTGTAAAAGTGATTTAAATAATTTAAAAAACCCCTTTCCATTAATCTTTGAAACCTTTCTTTTCAGTGACAGTTTGAAAATGATTGCCACATTTAATAACTAATATTATTTCATTGTGGGTTAATCTGTCCTCCAAGAATGCAGAAGATGTGGAAACACTCTGATAAAATATCGAACTAGTTCAAGCCAATATTTCTCTTTGCATGAGTGGTGAATACTGGAGCAATCACAAAGAATACCTGCCTTATCTGGATTAAGGTAGTGGAGATCTAAATTACACATGCAGTGCCCTCCAGCTTCTTTTAGCATGCAGGAATGCCTATGTCCCCACCTTCTCTTAAATGACGGCGTATAGACCCTGAACAGCTTTTCTGTAGTCATATCTGATGATCACTTGATATCTTTCCATGGATTTGAGTTGTTTTTCCTAGTAAGTTCGGTGTGCAGTTGGTGTTTTTATTGCTGTCCAGAATGATTTGCAGCCTTGTAAAAACACAGTACCATACTTAGCATAGACTTAACATGCCAAGTATAGTCATGTGAGCAGCCTTTTTTCAGTGTTACATGACGGACATCACTTAGTTTTAGGTGATACAAACAATATCACTTTTGGATTTGGGGTTGTTCTTTTACACAAATGGCTTATAGTGAAAAAAAAAAATCCTAGGACAAATAGAAAAGTGTCTACATCTTGAAATTAATGCCTTGAGGTATTCAATAAGTGACTAGGGCATTCTGATTGTAATGAGTAAGACTTGATGACATGATGACATATAGATGACACGTGATGACCATAAATGAACACATGATCATCATAAATTAATACATTTTAAAATAATACTGTGTTTCAGTGAGTGATACTAGCTGACCTATCAAATAATTCATTAAATCTAAATTTAGTATCTGTTCTCTTTTTTCTTTTTAAAAAAGTATAGTATCTCAGAGTGTCAGTAGGCAGTGAACTTCTTCAGTTTCTATCAATAAAGTTACTTTTCTTTCAGGTGCCCTAGAGATGATATTTGAAAGTGAAGTAACCCTCCAGATGAACTCATTATACCCATAATGTCATTCCCAGTAAGAGGATAATTTACAGAATTATTAACAGAGTTGGTCTTTGCTATTTCAGGCAGACATTTTTATTTTCTAACAAAACACAGTAAAGGAAAGAACTGTAAGAAAGCAGGAGGAATCTGCATAGTGGTTGGTAGGGCTTGAGTGTGCATTGCCAATTTATTTTATACACACGGTGCCAAAAATATCCTGCAGTATGTGGTGTATCCCTGTCCCAAATCTGTCTGTAGCTTTCATCTGGGAAGCAAAGATCCTCACAGTCCGGCATCCCCTGGGTCCCCAAGAGGCAACTCAGGTAAGCAGATACTCAAGATTGTGTAATTTAATCTTGGACTGCCACGAGATGATTGTGATATTCATTCTGTATGGCGCCCTCACAAAGAGTCACCAAATACTTGAAGAACAAGGCATGAAGATCTTAATTTCATTCTTTGCTGATAGAACTGCTTCCTCAGAAGGATTAAGAAAAGTCAGTTTTCAAACAGCACAAAAATGTAGGGCAAGAACTGAAAAATGCTTTTCATGCAGCTGCAAAAGTATATCCTAAGTGTAATGTCTTGTATTGGAATTTGAACAGGAGATTCCAGCTTCCAGTTTCTGAAAAATATAACGGCAACTTCTTAGCTCCCTCATATGTACATGAGTTTCTCTGCACTGACAGCTCAACAGCATATCCAAACTCCATAATTTCTAATACCCACTGGTTTCATTCTGATCAATGTGGAAAAATCTTTTTAATTCTTTAAGCCATTTTTCTGAAGTATTTCCTTATTCTCTGGAAGTTATGTGTCCAACTACTGGTCAGACTCAGCTGGTGAGATTTAGTCATACTGCTATTGGTAAACAACGCTCTGTGTTAAAAACATGTACATGTTTTTAATGTTTGAGTTGTTTTAACACTTCTCTTTCCTGATGTGTGCACAGGGCCAGTTCTGGAGCACTGCCAGACTGTTTTCGGAAGGGCAGAGAGATACTTTTTAATCCCCAGTGCTCTTCCTCCCCCTCCTATGTTTTCCACACTTATATCCGGGTGTGTGAACATCCATTGTGCTTCATTCTACCACTCTTTTTTAAGACAGCAAGCTAATAATTAAGCTCTTGATGAGACTGGGAAACCAGTACCAACAACTCTTCATTACTGCTGGAGAAGACTGTGGTATTTGATATGCATGAAGCTTTGTGCAGAGAGCTACAACGATACACTGACTGTTGCTACTGTTGCAACGGTGCTACTGTTCCAACGATAAACTTGTTGCTACTGTCGCAACAAGTGTTACAACTATTTAAAAGTTTTGCTTTTCTCTAGCAAAGGATTTATTATTTGAAAAAGAAAATAAAAACTAATTAGTACTTTGTTACATCCATACATGATGTTGGCTGATGAACAGAAACACTGTTCTTTAGTACTGCTTATTTAATAGTGCTAGAAATGCTAAACTATAGGCTTCCTTACACTATAAAGAAGTGAGACCTAAGACAACAAATATTTTAGCTATTTGTGTATGGTCACTATGTTTGAAAAATACACAAGCTTTGTATAGAATTGTATGTTTATAGAGTTTGTTTTTAATATGTAACAGAGAGCCTAAATCTCTAACAGTCTTCACCCTTTTTCATTTTAATTGTGCGGAAAGGAAAGGAAAAAGGAAAGCTTAATTATGAGGTACTCCTCCCGGTACCATCTCCCAAACAAAACCATGAAAGTTTTATTGATAACAGCCTGGGTATCAGCAGGGTGTGTAGCTAATCAGCTTCCTGTTTGCCCAAACAGACTGAATAGAGCATGCCTCATCAAAAGACTTAGAACCGAATTTTATATTCAAGTAATTCTGTTTCACTTCTCAACTAAAGAAAAGAGGAGGCTCAGGGGAGACCTTACCACTCTGTACAACTGTACCTGAAAGGAGATTGTAGCCAGGTAGGGGCTGGTCTCTTCTCTCAGTGACAGAATGAGGGAGGACAGTCTGAAACTGTGCCAGGGCAGGTTTAGGCTGGATGTTAGGAAGAAGTTCTTTGAAGAAAGAGTGATTGGCCATTGGAGTGGGCTGCCCAAGGAGGGGGTGGAGTCACTGTCCCTGGAAGTGTTTAGACTGGATGTGGCACTTGGTGCCATGATTCAGTTTATTAGATGGTGTTGGGTGACTTGATGAAGTTGGCTGGACTTGATCTCAAAGGTCTTTTCCAAACTGATTAATTCTGCGATTCTGGATTTTTTTTTCTTTTCTTTTTTTTTTTTTTTTTTTTTTTTTTTTTTTTTATATATATTTNCAAATGATTTCCAAGGGATTTCATCTCACTCGACTATTTTTGTTTCCTGATATTTTTTATTTTTTGTTTTTGTTTTTTTTTTTTTTTTTTTTTTTTTTTTTTTTTTTTTTTTAATCTATATGATCAGAATGTTCCAGTCCCTTAGTAAATCTTTGCTGCCCATGGACTTTGAGCTTGTGTCTAATTTCTGTCTATATGTCTGAGACATCCATGACCTTTGGACATAATGGCTAGAAAACATTGCAAGATTATAGAAAAAGCCCAAGCAACTTGAACTTGTGTGCACACTACAAAAGGGATCTGATTTGTGTGAGTGTTCCAGGTGATTCTCTTCACAATACCTAATACCAAGGGAAGAAAAAAAAACCCACATAATATTTCTCTGTGTGCTCTGTAGCACACAGAAAGAGATTGGTAATTGCCATTTTCTTTCTCCTGCAGCACACATATCCCCAGAATGTAGCAGGAAAGGTGAGGAAGTGGAAATGTGTTGCAATTCTGTGCTTGGGACTGTATGTGTCTGGTGCTACAGTTTTATGGTTGGAACTGTATGTGACCAAATGGTTGTAACTGGAGGGTTAAATACAACTTCACATTTCTGACCTGCCTATCATATTTCTGCACATGTACACACAAATACACACAAATACACAGACACATCTGTGTGTGTATGTGTCCACATCCCCATTCCTGAAAGCTTTCAAGGATCAAGGCAGTTGCTGACTAAGGGTAGTTACTAGGCCAGACTATCTCACTGTGCACAAAAGTAAATGCAGAGAGGACAGGAAACCAAAATGCATTTCTGAGCATGTGTTGTACCCTATCACTGTATTCCTTTGGTGCAACTGATCTTTTTGTAATTTCTTACTAGGTCCAGAGGGACCTCGACAGGCTGGAGAGGTGGGCACAAGACAACCCCATGAGGTTTAACAAGACCAGGTGCAAGACCTTGCACCTGGGTCAAGGCAATCCCAGGCACAAATACAGGATGGGCAGTGACTGGCTGGAGAGCAGCCCTGCCGAGAGAGACTTTGGGGTGCTTGTGGATGAGAAGCTCAACATGAGCCAGCAGTGTGCACTTGCAGCCCAGAAAGCCAATCAGATCCTGGGCTGCATCAGGAGAAGTGTGGCCAGCAGGTTGAGGGAAGTGATTCTTCTACTCTGTCCTGGTGAGACCCCACCTGGAGCACTGCGTCCAGTTTTGGAGCCCCTATTACAAGAAGGATGTAGACATGCTGGAGCATGTCCAGAGAAGGGCCACGAGGATGATCAGAAGGCTGCAGCACCTCTGCTATGAGGACAGACTGAAAGAGTTTGGGGTGTTCAGTCTGGAGAAGAGGAGGCTCCCACGTGATCTTCTTGTGGCCTTCCAGTATCTGAAGGGGGCCTACAGAAAAGCTGGGGAGGGACTTTTAAGAATACCAGGTAGTGACAGGACTAGGGGGAATGGAGCAAAGCTGGAGGGGGGGAGATTCAGATTTGACGTGAGGAGGAAGTTCTTCACCATGAGAGTGGTGAGGCCCTGGAATGGGTTGCCCAGGGAGGTGGTTGGGGCCACATCCCTGGAGGTGTTTAAGGCCAGGCTGGATGAGGCTCTGGCCAGCCTGATCTAGGTTAGGGTATCGCTGCCCATGGCAGGGGAGTTGGAACTAGGTAATCCTTGTGGTCCCTTCCAACCCTGACTGATTCTGTGATACAAGAAGTACAAGTTGCAGTGAATACAGTTTTATGTGGGCAGCTAAACTGTTTATCTTTCTTTCTTAATCTGAGTTGATACGAAGATGGACACCCATGCATTCGTATTTAGACTTTTACTGTATGGTACTGAGAGAGAAAAGTCTGTTGTTCCCTTGTCCTGGGTTTGTCTGAGACAGGGTTAATTTTCCACAGCCAGGACAGCCAGCTGAACCAACCAGTGACATACTTGATAAAAAAACAACACCATGTCCACTGCGTAAGTGGAGTGCTGGCCGGACAGTTGTGGTGGGTTTCTGGTTGATTTAGTTCTGGCAATTAACAAGGCAGGTATTATAAAATATTATACTTATTTTATTTCCAAAAAGCTTTGCCCACAAACTAGTTATATTTGGGTTCTAATTGTGTCAGAAAAAATCTTCACAAGGATGCTTATGGTGAATGCATTAATTTAGGAGCCACAAAACGGCTTTGCCCCACTTGTAAATAGGCAGCCTGGAGCCCTAGGGAAAGTCTGTTTTACTCACAGCAGTGGAGTAGAATTCAGAGATAGTCCCTGGCTCCTTTGCAGCAGTGTTGGAGCTGCTTGGCATCTTGATAGCTGCTGAGAGGCTTTGAGATCTTCCCAGGCTCTAGCAGGGTGCTAGGAAAGAGACAGACAATCTGTGACTTGATCCTGGTTCCTCTTGGCATGGAGGTTTGCAGAGGTGCAGGCAGGATCTCTTGCAGATGTGCAGAGAGCACAATGTCAGTGACACTTCTCACCATGTCATGAGGCACTTAATGCCTTCTCCTGGTAAAGTCAGGGCACTTAAGTTTCCAGGTTTAAGCCCAAAACATCAGGGCTAAGCTGGTCGGAAGCATGAGGCAGAGCAGAACATGTTGTTCAAGCTCAGAGCAGTGAGCCGTGAGCAGGATGTCTGAGCAGAGCAGAACGCAGAGCAGCACACACTGAGGCAGAGCAGTGAGGCAGAGGCAGCACAGAGCAGCACAACTGCTTACAACCCAGTTCAATTTTTATTATTTGCCCGAGTGTAAATGGCATTTGCAAAACTGACCATGTTAGGTGAACCCAGGGCTTGCTTACCCATATTTGGGCAAGACACTAACAAGTACCTAAATACCTGTGGGTACCTGTTTATCACTTTGGGAGGGGACATAGTGGCCCAAGCCTTTGTTTGCCTCCTGCCCTTACTTCCCCTGTCAGCAGAAGGGTGGGGCAAGCCAGGACATGTTTTAGGCCCATTAGCCTTCCACAGCACTGGTACAGTGGTTTGCTTTTGGCACACACAAGCATTGACAACGTTGGGTGAGCTGTTTGCATTTCATATCACTCTCTTTATATTTTACTTCATCATCATTATTGTTACTGTTGTTGTTCATTTGCTCCTTATATTGTTCTATTAAACTCTCTTAACCTGAATGGTTCTGCATTATGCTTCAAATTTCTCCGTCCAACCTCCCTGGGAGGAGTGGGTAGGTGGGACAGTTGTGTGAGCACCTGTGTGGGGCTCAGCTGCCAGCTAGACCTGAAGTCACAACAGCTCTATTCTGATTTAATACAAAAACCTGGATTGCTTGGGGCTGTTCAGTCATTTATAGAGAAATTAAGACAGATTTTCTTCTGCCATTCAGTGCCACCAAGGGCTCTGGGTTTGCGAAGAGGTAGTAGTCAATCCCTGTAATAAGTCACTGGTCTTGACGATATCTCAGTGGATTAGTGTTTGGTTATGCTTACTGAGCTCACTGTGGGAAGCTGGTCAGATATTTGCTTCCTGTCTGCAGTACGAATTTTAAAGTAAAAAGATAAACAATAATGACTTTAAATATGTTGCTCAAGACTTATTGCTCAGTGTTGGTATTCCAGGTGTTCTTAGGGCAAAAATGAGAGGAAGAAAAGTAGGGGTTCTGAGAGAATATTAGTTTACAACTGAGAAAAAAAATGTACAGTGGGTGAGAGAGGATTTACTGACAAGAGAGGTCTAAAGTAACTCAGAAAACTTCTTATCAATACTTTATAGATCAGCACAGATGTCATGAGAGGAAGAATCACCCAAGCAATGATTTTAAGGGGACTTTAAACTTATCATGAACCCCTTATTAGCACTAACTAGTACAGCACATGTTCCCGTGCTACCAAACAGTACTTGTGTGTCTCTACAGTCATTCCCACCATTTACCTTGTGACTGATTTCCATCTTTAAAGGTTATACCATTGCATGGCCTCCTCCTTCTTCATTGTGACTGCATTCTAGGTTGGCAAAGAATGTTCTCATTTCGGAGTACCTGCTATATAACCACATATGTGTCTGATGGAGAGAATAGTTTAATCTTTCCTTCATTTTGCTGTTGTCACCATAGAATTGCAAAATGGTTTGGGTTGGAAGGGATTAAGCCAAACCAGTCTAATCCCCTCTGCAGTTAGCAGAGACATCCTCAGCTAGATCACATTGCCCAGAGCCCTGTCAAGCCTCAGCATAATTATCTCTAGGGATGGGTCCTCCACCAGCTCCCTGGGCAACACTTTCCAGTGCTCCACCACCTTCATGGTAAGGAACCTGTTCCTAACATCCAATCTACATCTGCTTTTCTCCAGTTTGAAGCCATTGCACCTTGTCCTATCACCACAGGCCTTTCTAAACAGTCTCCCTTTATCCTTCTTGTAGGCCTCCTTCAGGGACCAGGAGGTTTGAACCACATAATATTCCCCACTATCAGAATAATGAATTTACAACATTTATAACTATATGGTTTTATCGCCCAGGACAGGGGATTCTTGGACCCGCTTTCACCTTCCTGGTCCTTGAGCATGTGGCTGTGTTCTTTGCTTGTTACAGGATTCAGACAAATATTCCTTTCTCTCTTCCTTCTGTTCTCTGTATATACTAATGTAATTTGATATCTTTGTAGTGAAGGAGTAAAACGTTCTGTGTCAATAAACTCAAAACTCTCTCTGCCTTTTCCCCCCTCCCTTTCTTGTCTCCTGGAGAGGAAGGAAAGAGTAGATGTGAAAGGGGGGAAGAGGTGGGGAGTCAGCCCTCACACTAAAACCATTACAAAGGTTGCTATTAGGTCTCCTCAGAGCCTTCTCTTCTCCAGGCTGAACAATCCCAGCTCCCTCAGCCTGTCTTCACAGGAGAGGTGCTCCAAGCCCCTGATCATTTTAGTGGCCCTCCTCTGGAACCACTCCATCAGGTCCATGTCCTTCCTGTAGGAAGGGCTCCAGACCTGAACACAGTACTCCAGGTGAGGTTTCACCAGAGCAAAGTGTCAGAATCACCTCTCTGGATCTCTGGCAACGTACCTTTTGATGCAGCCCAGGATGTGATTGGCCTTCTAGGCTGCAAGCACACACTGTCTGCTCATGTCCAGCTTCTCATCCATAAGCATCCACTAGTCCTGGTCCACAGGGTTGCTTTCCATCATCCTTGTCCCACAGTCTGTACTGATAGTGAGGATTGTTCTGACCCAGGTGCAGAATCCTGCACTTGCTCTTGTTGAACCTCATGAGGTTCACCTGGACCTACCTCTCCAGCTTGTCCAGGTCCCTCCTGGATGACATCCTGTCCCTCTGGTGTATCAACAACACCACTCAGCTTGGTGTCATCTGCAAACTTGATGATGGTGCGCTTGATCCCACTGTCTATATCACTGATAAAAATATTGAACAGCACAGGTCTCAGAAAGAACCGCTGAGGGACACCAGCTGTCACTGCTCTCCATCTGGACTTCAAGCCATTGACCACTACCTGGTGGATGACACCATCTAGCCAATTCCTTATCCACTGAACAGTCTACCCATCAATTCCATATCTCTCCAACTTGGTGAGATCACCAGTGGTGTTCTCTAGCACTGTGACATGTAACATGTATAGACTTCTTTTACTTTATCTCTGTAGTAACAACTGCCAAAAAGAGAGATCTTGTGTCTGGAAGCTCAGCCATAAGCTTTGGGAAAATGGAGGACTACACCCGCACCATTGCAAAAGAAGACTCTTAGAGAATAAACAGTTTAAACAAAGTGACAGGGGTGAAAGACTGTAAATGACACACATAAGCAAAGATGTTTGAGAAGAAGATACTAATTTCATTCTCTCCTGTTAGATGAAAACCAAGTTGAAATACTTTGCCTTATCTCTTAGAGGAAAGGAACAGGCATTCTCCAGTTTCAATATCTGCTTTTATTGCTAATGCTTTGACACAAGTCCTAATGCTGCTTTGTGGGTAACCACCACATTTGTCTTCTTTCCTCTTATCTCCAGCCCCAGTCCGTTCAACACACGGTAATGCAAGTGTACTTCTGAACAATTACATGTATTCTTGAGTTTCACCACCAATTTGCTGTTTCAAGCCACAAGCTCAAACATCCTTGTTCACTGATTCAGTCTTAGTTCATTTTAATTTACTATGATGTTCTATCTTTGCCTCTTAAAAATAGCATTGTTTAGCAATTTACTATGATGTTCTATCTTTGCCTCTTAAAAATAGCATTGTTTAGCATCTTGCAGTTTCTAGGCTGAGCAAGTGTTTCAGCTGCATTTCAGAGTGCTAAGAGTCAAATACACAACATGTATGTTCTGTGTGCACACATACATAACTTGGAAGGTGTATGATAGTATGGTAATATCTGTGTCTAAAGTTATGTGAAAATGACAATTCAAAGCAATTTAATAGTAGTGCTTGACTTTCATGATCACTGTTTTTTTTTCCTTTTTTTTTTTTTCCATTAGATTGATGTTTAGAAATATCCTTGCATTTCACCATCACCTGCAAAATTGGGGCAGCATATTAACTACCAAAAAAACCCCACCCCCAAAACAAAACAAAACAAAAAGCGACCCAGAAAAAAGCTTTGTGAGATCATTCCTCTGAAGTAGAAATTAAAACATAGTTATGCCTAGAGATTAATGATGTATAATTGGATACTAACACATTGGAAATATGCATAGAGACACTAATCCATCAGTTAAGGTGGGAAGCTTATGGATGAGTTGAGAAGGAATGTTTCTCCATCTTAAATTGATCAAAGCCATTTTATATATTTGCAGTAATTGTTGGAGACAAATGACAGTGAAGGGAAAAATAAGTGACAGTTTAAAATAAATAATTATATCAGATGGAACAAACACACAATAAAGCTGTACTTGAAGTTATGTAGAAGTTCTGCACAGTTTTGGAGAAAATAGTAAACTCTCAGTTTCCCTATAACCTCCTATCTGACTCTGTGAGAATCCAGTTGTTTACAGCTTCCAGCTCTGCAGTTGTAAAAATAGCACAATGTAAAAATAATACATGTACAATGAAACTGTAACAATGGCCAAGGCCTGTATGCCCAAGGAGAAAGCCTCTGTTTAAACTGTTGGACTTCGTATATTGGTTGCAAATTTCATGACTCATTTCAAAGTTTCCCTCCACCCTTTCTGAAGCTTATGCACCAGTGAGCCAGAAGTTCATGCCTGGAGGAGAGGAATGAAGAAATAATGTGTTTGGGCCAGAGATGT
>VWZI01001735.1:0-22109 GCA_013396835.1 Psilopogon haemacephalus | reverse complement strand
GGACTTTTGAGGCTATCAGGGAGTGACAGGAGTGGGGGGAATGGAGCAAAGGTGGAGGTGGGGAGATTGAGGCTGGAGGTGAGGAGGAAGTTGCTGAGCATGAGAGTGGTGAGAGGCTGGAATGGGTTGCCCCTGCAAGGAGGTGTTTGGGACCAGATCCCTGGAGGTGTTTTTGGCCAGGCTGGCAGAGGCTGTGGGCAGCCTGCTCTAGGGTAGGGTGTCCCTGGGCATGGCAGGGGGGTTGGGTCCCCAGGAAGGTTGTGGAGTCTCCTTGTCTGGAGCCTTTGCAGACTCTGTCTGGATGTGTTGCTGTGTGCCCTGAGCTAGCTTGGATGGTCCTGCTCTGGCTGGGGGAGTTGGACTTGATGATCTCCTTGGGTCTCTTGCAACCCCTGACATCCTGTGAGCTGTGATCCTGTGAACTGGATGGTCCTTGTGGTCCCTTCCAATCCTGCCTGATCCTGATTCTACAATCTACCACGCACATCCAAGTCCCTGAGCAGCAATGACCCCACCAATGGCTTTGCCCTGGCTCAGGGCACTCACTGCTCCCCTCCTGCAGACTCCCTGCCCCCTGCTGCACACTCCCTGCCCCTGCTGCACACTCCCTGCCCCTGCTGCACACTCCCTGCCCCCTGCTGCCTACCAATGGCTCTCAGGAGCCCCAGTGTGGCCCTGGCCTTACCCAGCACCTGCTGCCTGGGAGCAGCTGTTGAAGCCACACAGCTGTTTGCAGGGCTGGGCTGTGTGTAAGGTGAGCTCCAGGGTGTTTCTGGAAGTTTCTTGCTTCAGCATGTTCACCCAAAGCCACCCAGCAGCTACCAGAGGAGAGGGCTCTGGGAAGCTCCTGTGGCAGCCTGGGAGAGATGGGAGCTGTGGAGCTGCTCTGCTGCCCCTAGCATGTGTCCAGGGGGCAGGACAGGGGGACTTCAGTAGCCCTCATCCTTCCAGCCCAGGCTGGGCTGAGTTTGCAGGATCTCCCTGGTCAGACTGACTGGGGGAGCTCTGCTTGCAGCTCCATGACCATCACTGTTCTGTCCACAGGCACCTGCACAACAACCGCATCCAGAGCCTGGGGGCCAACGGCTTCGAGGGGCTGCACAGCCTGGAGACCCTGTGAGTCACCTCTCTGCTTTGCTGGGGGTCCTCTGCAAAGGGCTGGGGCCTCTGCTCGGGCCCCACTGCACACTCACTGCTCACCATAGTCTGAGGGCAGCAGCAGGGCTGGCTCCTGGCACTGCCCCAGCAGGTGGTACCCAGGGTATGATGCTCGGCGTGGTGGTGGTGGCAGACTGAGCTTTGTCCCTGCATCTCTGCAAACTGCTCTGCTGCTACTGCTGCTGCTGCTGCTGCTGCAGAGGGGTCTGCACGTGTGGGTAGAGTGGCTGGGAAGGGGCCCTGAGGTCCTGGACATAAGTGCAGAACTGATGCTGTCCATGTGCAGTGTGAAACCGAGTTAGAAAATGTAAGAATGGAAATTTAGGATGAAGGTAGCTGAGGTTCTGTGGTGGGAGCTTTCTGTGAGCTGTTCCTCCGAAGTGAGAGTGTCCTTAGGATGTGTGTTGCTGACTTCATCCGCCAGTCATTGACATATCAGCATGCAAGGGAGGTGTAGGGACTAGCAGTCACAGATGTCCCAGGATCTTTGAAGAGCAGAACTGCCTTCTCACACCAGACAGTTACATTCACTGGGGCACATGGATGACAAGTCAGATCAGCAGTGTGAAAGCTTAGGAAGATACCTGGTGTAGTGGTTTAGCAGTTCCCTGTCCCCCCCACCTTTTTTATAAACCCAGGCTGGGACTCAGAGACACTGGAAGTTGCTAAATGAAGCTTTCTATTTACAGCAATGCACAATATCCAAGCAGATATTGACAAGGTATAACAGATATTTACAGATATATACAGTGAAAAGGTAAAACAGAAACACCACAGCCCTCCTGGAGACCAAAATCAAGAGAGGGTAACCAACCACCCCCTACCACCTTTCCCCCCTTCCCCAATCCTATCTCACCACCTGTTGATGCTGCAGATAAGCTGAAGCAGATCAGCTCAGGGGGGTTAGTAGTAGGAAGTAGTTAGTAGTTTTACTGAGAATGAGCTACCAAGGCAAAGGGACAAAGGAGACCATACAGAGAGAAGCAGCCTCAGCCAGAGCAGTCAGAAACCATCTGATATCTAGTGTTTTGGATACAGCATTTTAAAAACAATTTTTTTTTCTTTCCCAGTAAAGGTCTGGGTGAAGTGACATGATGTGTTTCCCTCTCTCAGCCAATAGTCTTAATTTCTCCCTCAAATTCTCCAGTTAGTTCAAACCAGCACAGCTGGGCCAAGGGCTGCAGGAGGGCATTTTGCTGGCTAAGGATCTGCTTTTTCTAGCTTGTGAAATCACTGAACTGTCAAGGCTGGAAGGGACCCCAAGGGTCAGCCAGCTCCAAACCCCTCCCATGGGCAAGGACACCTCACCCTAGAGGAGGTTGTGCAGAGCCACACTGGAAAACTGGACTGGAAAACCTCCAAGGATGAGGCTTCCACCACCTCCCTGGGCAACCTGTGCCAGGGTCTTACCACCATTGTGGTGAAGAACTTCCTAACATCCAGTCTGAATCTACACACTGAGTTTTGCTCCATTCCCCTCAGTTCTGTCACTACCTGACACTCCAAATAGTCCCTCCTCAGCTTTTCTGTAGCTCATTTCAGATTCTGGAAGGCCACAATAAGGTCTCCTCAGAGCCTTCTGCTCTCCAGACTGAACAATCCCAACTCCCTCAGCCTGTCCTCATAGCAGAGCAGCCCCAGTCCTCTTATCCTCCTCTGGACACCTTCCAGAACATCCATTTCCTGCTAGTTATAGTTGCTGCAGAACTGGATGCATTGCTCCAGGTGGGGTCAGAGCAGAGAGAGCTTCACATTTTTACTACAAAACCCTTGCCTAGTGATGGGGAAGTACTTGGTGAGCCTGGCAAATGTGTGCTCTGCAGCCCTAAAGCATTTAAATGTGACCTTCTGACAGCCTGTGGATCTTCTGAAGGTGCCTCATGCCTTTGCTATGCAAGGAACTAGGAGTTTAAACCTCCTGAAACAATATGGCCCAGTCAGCAGGAACCTCTTTGAACGTGCTGTCATTAAAGCAGGTTTTCTTTTTGTGCACTGCAGTGATTCCTGCGCCTTCCCCAAACAATCTTCTCCCTGTAGCTTGAAGAGTATTTGCAGAAATGAGTCCCAATCCCTAGCCTGGATTCAGGGCTTTCCAAAGGTGCCCTGCTGCCTTCTCATTGCATGGCAACCCCCTGCTCTCCAGGAAATCAGCTGCATCCCATGCTCTGAACACTGAGTGCTGCCAGATGTGATCCCCTGCATCAGCCACTGATGGATGCCATTAGGCACACTGCCAGCCCAGCCTCAGCTCCCCAGTTCCACAAGTGCCTTGCTCCCTGTGTCATGCAGCTTGTGTTTGCTCTCCCTGTGTGTGCCTGAGGAAATCTTGCTGGGGCCAGCTCTGTGGCTGCATCACCTCAGTGCTGTGGGGCTCACAGAAGAGGGGGCCTGATGCCTGTGCTTGTGCTCTTGCTGTTTCTTATTGCAGTGCAGGGAGCTGGGAAGGGGAGACAAGGGAGTAGGCTTAGGCTGCTGCTACAGACTCGCTGTGGGTCTCTTGCAAGCTGCTTTCATTGTGACACCCCAAAGCACTTCTGTGGCTAATGCAGTAGAATGGACTCCTGCAGGAGAGCAGAAGGTTGGGGTGGGAGTGCTGGGCTGGTAGCCTTAAGAAGAGGCAAAGCAGCTCTGGTTCCACACTGATTCCCAGGAGCAGCTCTGGCTTTGTTTTCCTGAGCCCCATGGCTTTTGCTGCCTGTGATGGTTTGGCAAGTTCCCCACCCTCCCACACTTTTGAAATCACCCAGACTAGGCTCAGCCAGCTGGAAGTTAATAAATGAAGCTTTATATTTACAGCTCAGCACAACAGACAAGCAGATATTTACAACAGATTACAGATATTTACAGATACATATAGTAAAAAGGTAATACAGAAACACCACAGCCCCTCCCAGAGAGCAGAGTCCCCAAGAGGGGTTCCCAACCACCCTTCCACCTTCCCCCCACTACTCAGTCTTATCCCAGTATCTGTCTTACATGCCAGGTAAACAGGGAAGATCAGCCAGGGGGAGTTAAAAGCAGGAATTGATTCGTTGGGTTACACAGATCCAGCTGGAAGGCAGGGAGAGAGATCAGCAGCCAGAGCTCAGACCAAAGCAGCTCTGCCTTACCTAGGTTTTGGTTCTTTATACTGGTCAGCAAACCCATGAGTGGAACAGACATAATTTTGTTTTCCTTTCTCAGCCTATAATCTATTTTTTTTTATTAAACTCCTCCAGTTAGCCTCCAACCAGTACACTTCCTCTGCTGCTGGCCAGGTGGTGGCTCTAAGCAACCAGAAAAGGCTGAGAAATGAGGTGAAGGAGAGTAGGTGGCAAAGCTCTCATCTTTCCTCCAGGGGTGGGTAGCTGGTGAGTCTGGGGCCAAATGGTGAGAGGTGGTGTCCCAGGAAAAACTGAACGCTGTACCCAGATCAGCTTCATTTTTAACTTCCAGGATTTAATCAACAAACAGATATAATTAAACCTCAAGCCTCATGTTGGGTAAGCCAATTAAAAAATGTAGTGGGTTTGCAGTTACCTGCCCCTCCCCCCCACCTTTTATAAACCCCAGCTAAAGCTCAGAAAACACTGGAAGTTAATAAATGAAGCTTTATATTTACAGCAATGCACAATATACAAGCAAATATTTACAAGATATAACAGATATTTACAGGTAATACAGACACCACAGCCCTCCCAGAGACCAAAATCCCCAAGAGAGGGTAACCAAACCCCCCCTACCACCTTTCCCCCCTTCCCCAGTCTTATCTCACCACCTGTTGATGCTGCAGATAACCTGAAGATCAGTCAGAGAGATTAGTAATAGGAAGGAGTTAGGAGTTTTACTCTGAATTAGCTAAAAGACAGAGAGACAAAGGAGAAAGCAGCTGCAGCCAGACACAGCCAGAATCACTCTGCTAATCTGCTTGTTTTGAGAACAGTTCTTAAAACAACTTTTTTTTTCTTTCCTCAGTAAAACTCGGTGAAGTGCCACACTGTGTTTAACTCTCTCTCAGCCAATAGTCTAATTTCTCTCTCAGATCCTCCAATTAGCTCAAACCAACACACATGGTGCCAGTGCAGCATGGGGAGCTGGGCAAAAGGCTGTCTCCCAGAACAGCTGGCAACAGGAGGAAAAGCTTTGCTACAGGTTACATCAGAGCCTCAGCCAGGGCTGCCCTTCTGAATCCCTGCCTGCTTGGTTGGGAATGGTTAGTCCAGTTCCCTGGGCATGGCTCATCCCATTCAGGCACTCTGCTCTGAGTTCATGGAAACTCAAAGTATCTACAAACTAATAACCTGGCCTGCAGCAGCTGTTCTGATTGATTTCCTTCTCCCTCATCCTGCCTCAACAGCTCAGGCCAGGCATGCAGAGATGTGGTGCTAAGGGACATGGTTTAGCACCAGCCTTAGTAGCAGATAATAGTTTGACTCCAAGAGCTTGAAGATGTTTTCTAACCAAACCAACTCTGACACTGATCTGTTGTGTATGCAGCAGCTCTGGAGGTGCCACATGTGTAGAGAAGGAGCTCCCAGAGCTGCTCTGGGTGATAGCAGCAGGACTGCTGCATGTGTGCATGAGCTCTGTGGATGTGGTGCACCAAGAAACAAGGCAGTAATGTCTGGGAGTTGCTTACTCTCAGATTGAGGAGCAGGCAGCTTCACCTGCAGCTAAAGCTCTTTGCTTTCCACTTGATTTTAGCTGAAGTCTGCAGCACTACACTGGCACACAAGTCACGAATGGCTTCAGCTAAAGCAGAGACAAAGCTGTGCTGAGTTCCTTTGTGACAGGACAGAGCTGTAGCCTGCTGGGTGCGAGTGCAAGCTTCTGCTGGCTGGGGAAGGTCATGACTGAACCATTCTTTACCTCTAACTGCTGGGGATGCTGCATCCAGAGTCACAGAATGGTCAAGGTTGGAAGGCACCTCTGAAGGTCATCTAATCCCCACCCCAGCTGCACATTTTCTGTAACACAGGCTCTGTGCAGCTCTGGAGCTTGCAGCTCAGTATTTAATAGCTGAACAGATGCTACAAGAGCATCTCCTGCTCCCTTGGAATTTTCTCTATCCTTGGCAGAAAGTACAATTAAGGGAAAGAAGAGGACAAAGCAGTGCAGGCTCTGCCTGCCCACAGCTGCAGAAGCAGTAAGGCAACATCCTGGAGGACTTGGGAAATAAGGAGGAAAAGCAACATTTCAGATGCTGATCTGCAAAGTGAGCCTCAAGTTGTCTTCAGCCGTGGATGACAGAATGACAGAATGGTCTGGACTGGAAGGGACCTCCAAAGCTCATCCAGTCTATTCCCCTGCACTCAGCAGGGACATCCTCCACTACAGCAGGTTGCCCACAGCCCTGTCCAGCCTCACCTGCACTATCACCAGGCATGGGGCCAAAACCACCTCCCTGGGCAACCTGTGGCAGTGTTCCAGCAGCCTCCTGGTGCAGAACTTGTTCCTCACAGCCAATCTCAATCTGCTCTGCTCTAGTTTGAAGCCATTGCCCTTGACCTGTCCCTGCAGGCCTCTGCAAGCAGTCTCTCTGCAGCCTTCCTGGAGCCCCTTCTGGTACCAGAAGGTCATTATTAGGTCTTCCCAGAGCCTTTTCTTCTCCAGGCTGTACTCCTGTCCTCTGGGTGTTTGCCTCAGCAGCTGATCCCCTTCCATGTCCTAGGATCACTTTGCTCCAGCAGTGCTCCCCAAGCCTCACACACCCACACAGCACCTATGGTTTGCTCCCCAGGAGAGAGCAGGTTGTGGTGGAATTCTCACTGCTTTCTCTCTGATAAAATCAACTGACTGAGCCTCTGAGCATTACCAAACCAGAGGGATCACCATCACCAGCTTCCTGCTCAGCTCAAAGTACAAAAATCCTCTGCATGGATTCCTGCTTTAGCCCTGGCAAGTTTCACAGCTCCAGCATGGGGAGATCACCAGAGCTGGCAGCAGATTTGCTCCCAAAGTGAATTGGGTTCAGTCCTGACTTTTATTAAAGAGGTTTTGGGTTGCTTTCTGTTTACCTCTTCAGGTACTGGAAGGCTGCTCTAAGGTCTTGCTGGAGCCTTCTCTTCTCCAGCTCCCTCAGCCTGTCTTTGTAGCAGAGCTGTCCCAACCCTCTGGTCATTTTCATGACCTCCTCTGGACCCCATTAGATCCAGGTCCTTCCTGTGCTGAGCGCTCCACAGCTGGGCACGGGGCTTGTTCCCCTCCATGCCTGGGCACGGGGGGGCTCATTCCCTTCCACACCTGGGCATGGGGCTTGTTGACCTCCACACAAATATTTAGTAAGAGCTTGAAGATTTCTACAGTCTGAAGGGATATCAGAAGGTGACAAAGGATTCTGCTGCTTCAGTCCAGTTCTACTTTGCCTGGGAGGTCGAGCATGTGAATTTGTTAAACAGGCCAGTTTCTTAAGCAGGAATTTCATTTTGTTAGTGTGGTAGTTCAGGAGTTCCCTTCCCCCTACATGTCTGAATTCACCCAGGCTCAACTCAGGCAGCTGGAAGTTGAGGACTGAAGCTTTCTGTTCACAGCTCAGCACAAGATACAAGCAGATATTGACAACTGATTACAAATATTTACAGCTAGATACAGTAAAAAAGTAATACATAAACACCACAGCCCTCCCAGAGAGCAGAGTCCCCAAGAAGGGCTCCCAACCACCCTTCCACCTTCCCCCCTAACCACTGATCTTGTCCCAGTATGTGTCTTACATGCCAGGTAAACAGGGAAGATCAGCCAGGGGGGTTAGAAGCAGGAATTGATTAATTGGGTTACACAGATCCAGCTGGAAGGCAGGGAGAGAGATCAGCAGCCAGAGCTCAGACCCAGGCAGCTCTGCCTTGTCTGTGTTTGGGTTCATACTTCTGTATCAGTTAGCAAACCTATGAGTGAAGGAGACATCACCAATGTTTGCCTTTCTATTTCCTTTCCTTTCTAGCCTGTAATCTAATTTCTCATTTTAAAATATCCCACTTAGCCTCAAACCAGCACAGTTAGGTACCAACATCCAGGCTGTGTCGATTTTTTTGTCGCCTCCTGATAGGTCAAACTAAGCTGCTTCTTGTCTCTGAGCTTTTAGATACTTTGGACACCCTGGGTTTGAAAAACTTCTTCTGCATAGACAACTAACTTCTGAATCTTCATCTTGTCTCCCCAGATGAGGTTAGGACTGGGACATACAGGCAGCTCTTTCATCCTGAGCAACTGATATCTGGTAAAGAAGATGCTGCAAATAACTATGCTCGAGGGCATTACACGGTTGGGAAGGAGATCATTGATCTGGTTCTGGAGCGCATCAGGAAGCTGGTAAGAGGCTTTAGTTTTTTCTCATTGAGGATTCACTGAATTTTTTTTTCTCCCCTCAGTGTTAGAGGGCAGGGATCCATCCAGAGGGACCTGGCCAGGCTGCAGAGCTGTNGGGTGTGAGGAGAAGCTCAAGATGAGGCTGCAGTGTGCACACACAGCCCAGACAGCAACTGTGTGCTGGGCTGCAGCAAGAGCAGCTGTGGGCAGCAGGGCAAGGGAGGGGATTGTGCCCCTTGGCTCTGCTCTCCTCACACCCCACCTGCAGCACTGTCTGCAGCTCTGCAGCCCCCAGCACAAGCAGCACATGCAAGGGTTGGAGCCAGTGCAGAGGAGGCCACCAAGATGCAGCTGAGAGGGCTGCAGCAGCTCTGCTCTGAGCACAGGCACAGAGAGTTGGGGCTCTGCAGCCTGCAGAGGAGAAGGCTGCCAGGAGAGCTTGGAGTGGCCTTGCAGGGGGCTGCAGGAGGGCTGGGGAGGGACTATTGACAAGGGCTGGGGATGAGAGGAGGAGGAGGAGGAATGGGTTTGAAGTGTCAAAGGGGAGATTGAAAGTGGATGATAGGAGGAAGTTGTTTGCAGTGAGGGTGGTGAGACACTGGCACAGGTTGCCCAGGGAGGTTGTGGAGAATGGGATCTTGATCCTTTTCTGTGCTCCACAACCTCCCTGGAAGTGTTCAGAACCAGGCTGGATGAGTCCTTGAGCGACTTTTTCTAGTGAAAGGTGTCCCTGCCTGTGGCACAGGGGGGTTGAAACTGGCTGAGTTTTGAGTTCCCTTCCAACCTTAACCATTCTATGCTTCCTGCACATCTTTCTGCAGCCTGTTTTACAGGATTTGGAAGTTAGATTGCCAAAAATACACAGCCCTGCAAATTGTGCTTCCATCTACTCCATGGCAGGAGAATCTGTGGACTTAGTCTGCATCTGGTTTTATTCTTAGCCAGCTGGGGATGGTTGGATTATTCCTGTCAGAGATGACTTTCAAGTGGTCTAAAATGCTGATGAGGCTCACAAACCTTTATTGTTTCATATTCAGCCTCAGAAAGCCAGGGCTGGGAATTAGGATTTGCATAGTTCCTGGTGGAAGAGGATTGGCCTCTTGCTGAGGCTCTTGCAAGGAAGTTTACACAGGAGTGTTTGCTTCTGAGGCTCAGACTTTTGTTTGCATTTCCTGCTGCTATGATTCCTGAATTAATTTGATGGTAATAACAGCAGAGAAGTAACAGAGGAGGTTGGGCTGGTTTAGGCTCCCCAGGTCTTTGATCATGTGGCAGATGTATGAAGATGTCAGCTTAGAAGCCTGGAGTTGCCTTTCCAAGGCTGCTCTGTGTCCTGGATCCCTGTCACCAAGCTGAGGAGCACTCAGTGCCCACACAAGTGCAGCTGCTTGCAACAGGCAGTGCTGAGGCTGGCACCTTCTGCAGCTCAGGCCTGGCCTTGCTCTCAGTGCCTTGCTGCCACCATCTCTAATGAAAGCTGATTGCAGCAGGCTCTACCTGAAAAACGTGGTGGGAAAGCTGCTGGAAGAGTCCCTGTCAGCCCTGGGAATCCAGCCAAGGTGTGGCACTTCTGAGGACAAGGCAGTCTGGTCCTTCACCTGAGGAGAACAAGCTGCAGTGGCAGTGGAACACCTCCTGGCAGCTCACTTGCTGGGTTGAGCTCGGTGCAGCTCTGGCAAGATGGCAGCAATGGCTCTGGGCTGCAGCTGCTCCATTTAGAATCACAGAATCAGTCAGGGTGGGAAGGAACCACAAGGATCAGCCAGTTCCAACCCCCCTGCCATGCCCAGGGACACCCTACCCTAGAGCAGGCTGCTCACAGCCTCTGCCAGCCTGGCCCCAAACACCTCCAGGGAGGTTGTGGAACACAGAATCACCCAACGTGATCTTTGATCACGTTGGGTGATTCTGTGCTCCACAACATCCCTGGGCAACCTGTGCCAGTGTCTCATCACCCTCAACCTGTGCCAGGGTCTCCACCACCCTCCCTTGCAAAGAACTTNCCTCACGTCCAGGCTGAATCTCCTCACCTCCAGCTTTGCTCCATTCCCCCCAGTCCTGTTACTCCCTGAGAGCCTAAAAAGTCCTGTGCAGGCAGAGAATGTCAGCTCAAAGGGATAGGTTCTTGGAATGTCACTGCTGCTCTTGGTCATTGTTGGTAGCCTTGGCCTGGGAATTTGGGCTAGGGGAGTTGCTCTGCAGCCCCCAGCACAAGCAGCACATGCAAGTGTTGGAGCCAGTGCAGATGATGATCAGCCAAGATGCAGCTGAGAGGGCTGCAGCAGCTCTGCTCTGAGCACAGGCACAGAGAGTTGGGGCTCTGCAGCCTGCAGAGGAGAAGGCTGCCAGGAGACCTTGGAGTGGCCTTGCAGGATCTGCAGGGGGCTGCAGGAGGGCTGGGGAGGGACTATTGACAAGGGCTGGGGATGAGAGGAGGAAGAGGAATGGGTTTGAAGTGTCAGAGGGGAGACTGAAAGTGGATGTGAGGAGGAAGTTGTTTGCAGTGAGGGTGGTGAGACACTGGCACAGGTTGCCCAGGGAACGTTCTCTGCTTCTGTGCTCCATAATCTCTTTGGACAGGTTCAAGACCAGGTTGGATGAGGCCTTGAGCAACCTGTTCTAGTGGGAGGTGTCCCTGCCTGTGACACAGAGGGGTTGGAACTGGCTGAGCTTTGGGGTCCCTTCCAACCTAAACCATTTGATGATTCTCTGATTATTGGCAGAGGAATCAATTTCAGTGTCACTTTGGGAAGCTGGAACAGGAGGTGTGTGTCAGATGGGGATTGGCTGTGTCCAGCTGGGGCTCTCAGCCTCTCCCCTCTGTTCTCTCTTGCAGTCTGACCAGTGCACAGGCTTGCAGGGCTTCCTGATCTTCCACAGCTTCGGGGGAGGCACTGGCTCAGGCTTCACCTCGCTGCTGATGGAGAGGCTCTCGGTGGACTACGGCAAGAAGTCCAAGCTGGAGTTCTCCATCTACCCAGCGCCGCAGGTGTCGACGGCGGTGGTGGAGCCTTACAACTCCATCCTGACCACCCACACCACCCTGGAGCACTCCGACTGCGCCTTCATGGTGGACAACGAGGCCATCTACGACATCTGCCGCCGCAACCTGGACATCGAGCGCCCGACCTACACCAACCTGAACCGCCTCATCGGCCAGATCGTGTCCTCCATCACCGCTTCCCTCCGCTTCGACGGGGCCTTAAACGTGGACCTCACTGAGTTCCAGACCAACCTGGTGCCTTACCCCCGCATCCACTTCCCGCTGGTCACCTACTCGCCCATCATCTCTGCAGAGAAGGCTTACCACGAGCAGCTCTCCGTGGCCGAGATCACCAACGCCTGCTTCGAGCCCTCCAACCAGATGGTGAAGTGCGACCCTCGGCACGGCAAGTACATGGCCTGCTGCATGCTGTACCGCGGGGACGTGGTGCCCAAGGACGTCAACGCCGCCATCGCCGCCATCAAAACCAAGAGAACCATCCAGTTCGTGGACTGGTGCCCCACTGGCTTTAAGGCAAGTCCCATCTCCAGACTTCTCCTCCTCTGCTGTGGGCTTACGGAGTAGATTTTCTCGTGGAGATGTCACGCGGGTACCTGAGTTGTGTTTTGACAATCGCAGAGAGGCCTCCAAGCTCATCCAGCCCAAGCCTCCTGCAGGTTCAGCACTAAACCATGGTACTGAGCTCCAGTTCCACAGCTGCTGGAAACATCCCCAGGGATGGGGACTGCAGCACTGCCCTGGGCAGCCTGTGCCAAGCTTTGGGAACCCTTTCAGTGCAGAAATATTCCCTAATATGTCCTGAACCTCCCCTGGGGCAGCTTGGAACCATTTCTTTTGCTCCTGTTGCTTGCCACCAAGGAACTGCTCCCTCCTTGCTCCAAGTTCCTCTCAGGTACTCTACCCTGTTGAGGCCTCACCTGCAGTACTAAGCCCAGTTCTGGACTCCCCAGATCAAGAAGGACAAACAACCGGAGAGAGTCCAGCACAGGGCCACCAAGATGCTGAGGGGACAGGGACAGCTCTCACCTGAGGAGAGGATGAGAGAGCTGGGGCTGGTTAGCCTGGGGAAGAGGAGGCTGAGTGGGATCTGAGCAATGCTTATGAATATGTCATGGGTGAGTGTCAGGGGGACCAGCAGAGCCTGCCCTCTGCTTGCTTCAGGTAGTTGTGGAGAGAAATGGGGGCAGGCTCTCACACAGAGCCATTTCCTTGGGCGTGAAGCATTGAACTCAGCTGCTGCCTTGTTTGGCTCTAGTCCCTGCCAAAGGCTTCAGGGCAGCTCACGTTCCCTTGTGCTTCTCCTGCAGGTTGGCATCAACTACCAACCACCCACGGTGGTTCCTGGGGGTGACCTGGCCAAGGTGCAGCGAGCAGTGTGCATGCTGAGCAACACCACAGCCATCGCTGAGGCCTGGGCTCGGCTGGACCACAAGTTTGATCTGATGTATGCCAAACGTGCCTTTGTTCACTGGTATGTTGGAGAGGGCATGGAGGAGGGGGAGTTCTCCGAGGCTCGCGAGGACCTGGCTGCGCTGGAGAAGGACTATGAAGAGGTGGGCACAGACTCCCTGGACGGAGAAGATGAAGGTGAAGAATATTAACTGGACGAGGGAAGCGATTTGCAAGGCTCTGCCATCTTACTGCCTCCTGGGTAGGGGTGTAAATCCTGTGAAATCCTTGGAATAAACTTCTTTTAATCAAGAACATTTTGTAGTGTCCAAGCGCTCTACGTTCCTCAGCGGTCAGCCCAGGAGGGAGAAGTTCTTTGAGAGAGAGGAATAAAATGATCATGCTCCAGCTAGGTGAGACCTTGGCTCAAGGCAGTGCCTGTTGAAGGAGCAGGGCATGTTTCCCTCCACCCCTGTGGCATGTTCCCCCTCCCAGGGCATGTTCCCCACCACCCCCGTGGCATGTTCCCCCCAGAACCAAGACTAGGAATGTGCTTGAGCTGCTGCCACAGGAGTAGTTGTGTTGTTCAAGGCTCTAAAGCTGCTGTCACAGGAGGCAGTGGGAGCTGACCTCGTGTTCCTTTTAGAGATGGAAGAGCTTTCAGAGCCAAGGCTGCTGCATTGGTTTCTGCCGTTCTGACTCAGCCGTGGGCAGTAGCTAAGATGTGGTAAGCTGAAAGGGCAGGAGATGCCCAGGTAGGATGTGCCACAGCAGGAGGAACCTGCCACTTCTGTCAGACCCTGGGTGCTGCTCTCCCACCACAGGAGCTGCAGGTCCCTGTCGGCCTTTTGGCCCAAGCTGCCTGCAGCACAATCTCTGGGTGAGGGCTGAGGCTGAGTACTGCCTTCCCCTGAACCAGTCATAGCAGAAGGACTCAGTACTGGGTTCAGATACTAAATTCACCTCCCTCTGTGTAAGCTGATGGGGCAGGGCAGGACTGGGATAATCAGGTTACCCTCAGCTGTGGGCAGCCTGTCTGAAGCTTTCTGCATGGTCTGAGTGGGAAGCTGGGGACACAGGACAGTGATTCACCACCCAAACAACCTACTGCTAACTGTCCTGGAGCTGAGTGACTGAGGACTCTCCCACAGGAGTAGCAAGGGTGGAACAGTCAAATATGCTAAGATGCCAATGGACTGCTGAATGTGACTGAGATCCCAAAGTCTGACTCCAAGACTAGATTGGAGCCAGAGAGTTCCTATTTCAAGGTTACTTGCATGCCTGATCTAACAGCAGAGCATGGTTCAGGCCATGGCTGTGGTGAAGATGCACATCCATGCTTGGAAGTGCCTTAACCTCCTCTTGTGTGGCAGCCTGGGGTGCTTGGGTACTGCTGCAGGAGCTGACATCAGCACTGGGTGGTGGCTTGGGAGGATACCACTCGAGTTGAGATCAGGCTGCTGCTGCTGTTGAAGGGTTAACCACAGCCTGGGCTGCCAGGGCTGATCACTGCTTTGCTCAGGATGGCAAAGATTGTGCTGAATGACTCTGTGCTTGCAGGGCTGATCACTACTTTGCTCAGGATGGCAAAGCTCTTGTGCTGAATGACTCTGTGCTTGCAACTCTTGGATTGAGTCAGACTGATGTGGAATTAACCCCTTGGAGACGGCAGCTACCAATTTCATAGAGCTGGGGAGCACAGTCTCCAGGTTCTGTGACCTAGCTGAGTGCCTCAGATGCTTGCCAGCCAGGGCCTGTGCAGAAGGTGCAGGCAGTGCAAATCATCCCTGCTGCCATCCAGCTTAGCTGAGCACCTCCTGAAGTTTCAGGGAGTCTCATTTGCTTTTCCTTGCTTTCATGTCCCATGGCAGATATAAGGGGAGAGAATTTCAAGTCTTGTTGCCTAACTTATTTTCCTGTTGGGTGATTAAGCAAATGTGCTAGGCACAGCCCAGGAGACAGTCACATCCTTGCCAGGCAGAGCAGCTTCATTTCAGAGCACAGACTCATCTTCCATGCAGTGGCAGTGCCCACAAGAGGAATATGCCATGGGCTGTTTCATGCCTTGCAGATTGTCCAGATCTTCAGGGTGAAATCCTGTACTGCTGGCAGGCCATGAGGAATGCTGTGGTGCCAGCAGCAGAGTTTCCTGCAGGAGTGGATTTCTGCACTGGCCTTTAGTGTGATCCTTTAGCAGTGCTTTGGCTTTTCCATCTGCAGGTCTCCATTCTGCTGTTGGAGGCTGCCGTGCTCAGCTTCCTGCTGGTGCTGCCTGCTTTTCTACTGCACATGTGGATTGCTCTCATTTAGGGCACTGCTGCTGTGCTGGGGATTGGCTGGCAGCTTGTTGGTGTTTCCTCTGGGCAGACGGAGCTGAGTCTGTGCAGGGCACAGCAGTCTGTAGCATCCCTGTGAAAACCTTGTGCCTGTTGAAGGCTGAGCCCTGGGAGAAGCCAGGCCTGCCTGGGCAGCCCCATGCTGCAGGCACTGGAGCTGAGGTGCACTGTGCTTGGAATTTTTAGAAGTAAGCTGTGGTGCTGCTTGAGGCAGTAGAAAGCTGGAGCATGGCAGGTGTGACAGATGCTTAGAGGGCTGGAGCAGCTCTGCTATGAGGACAGCAGATCAAGGGAAGTTCTCCTGCCCCTTTGCTCTGCCCTGCTCAGAACTCATCTTGAGCTCTGCCTTCAGTTTGGGGCTCCCCAGTTGCAGAGGGACAGGGACCTGCTGGAGAGGCTCCAGGGGAGGGCTGTGAGGATGCTGAGGGTCCTGCAGCACTACCTGGGGAGGAGAGGCTGAGGGACCTGGGGAGGAGAGGCTGAGGGACCTGGGGCTGCTTAGGCTGCAGTAGAGAAGACTCAGAGGGTATTGGATCAATATTTGTAAGTGTCTGAGGGCTGGGGGTGAGGAGGGGGGGGACAGGCTCTGCTCACTGCTCCCTGCCATAGGCCAAGGAGCAATGGATGGAAGCTGCAGCACAGGAGGTTGCAGCTCCACACAAGAGGCAACTTCTTGCCTGGGTGGGTCCCAGAGCAGTGGCACAGGCTGCCCAGAGAGGTTGTGGAGTCTCCTTGTGTGGAGCCTTTGCAGACTCTGTCTGGATGTGTTGCTATGTGCCCTGAGCTAGCTTGTATGGTCCTGCTGTGGCTGGGGTTGGACTGGATGAGCTCTTTGTGTCCCTTCCAACCCCTGACATCCTGTGAGCCTGTGAGATGCTGCAGAAGGAGCTGTTGGTACCTTTAGGGTGAGGCAGTGATGCTCTGCTTGCTCCACCTGCTGCAGGTGCTCCGAGTGGTGAATGATTGAATGTAAGGCCTAAAACCATTTGGAACAACTGAGAAACGACCCAGGCACTGCCTCGGGGCTGAGGAGAGCAGTACTGGGTGGGTTACTCCTCAGCCTCTGTGATACTGAAGAGGCTGGCAGGGTGTGCTGAGAAAGGCTGAGACACTGCCATGGGGGCAAGAGCACAGAGCCAGCCCAGGAGATGAAGGGAGGAGCTGCTCCCCACTCCTCCCAGGCCAGGCAAAGTCAGGTACATGCTAAGAGCAGGAAGGAAGATGCTGAGAGGGCTGCAGCAGCTCTGCTCTGAGCACAGGCACAGAGAGTTGGGGCTCTGCAGCCTGCAGAGGAGAAGGCTGCCAGGAGACCTTGGAGTGGCCTTGCAGGATCTGAAGGGGGCTGAAGAAGGGCTGGGGAGGGACTATTGACAAGGGATGGTGATGACAGAAGGAGGAGGAATGGGTTTGAAGTGTCAGAGGAGAGATTGAAAGTGGACGTGAGGAGGAAGTTGTTTGCAGTGAGGGTGGTGAGACACTGGCACAGGTTGCCCAGGGAGGTTGTGGAGCACAGAAGTACAGAATGGGATCATGGATCATAGATCCCATTCTGTGCTCCACAACCTCCTTGAAGGTGTTCAGGACCAGGTTGGATGAGGCCTTGAGCAACCTGTTCTAGTGGGAGGTGTCCCTGCCTACGGTGGGGGTTGGAACAGGCTGAGATTTGAGGTCCCTTCCAACCTAAAACCATTCTGTGATTTTCTTCTGTGACAGGAGATGCTCTGTCACTTGTCAGCTGTGGGACTGCTGCTGCAGACCTATTGTACCTTGTCAGCAGGCAGCTGAGATGCTCCTGGTGGGCCTTAGGAAACACTCTTGCCTCAGCTAGGGGCACTTAACTCCCTGCAGTCATCCACAGCCTGAGCTAAGATGTGGTGCTAGTGATTTTCCCAGATGTGGAGCCAAGATAACTGCAGCAGGAAAATCCTGCTAAAACTACTCTTGCCTCAGCTAGCTGAAGAAATCCTTAAACATAATTAGTGCCTGGATGGTGGAGTTCACAAATGAGTGCTTCATCTGTCGCCTGGAACATGGAGGAGATCCTACCCTCAATTAAAACCTGAGTGGAAGCCTGAAAAGTTGCAAAGGCTGAGATCAGCTCCCTTTAAAAGAAAATCCTTTCTTTGCATGCTGCTGAGTGCCTTTCTTGCCTCTCTTCCCTGGGAGGAGCTCCCCATAGCCCTGCTTGTGGAGTTGCTCTGGCAGCAGTGCAGGCAGCAGCCAGTGGTAACTACCTCTGTGTACCTGTGGGGTGACACAGCCTCCTCCAGTGCTGAGACTGGCAGCTAACAGCCATCACCTGATGCAGAATGATTTCTGTGACTCACCAAGTGGAGGAGGAGGAGGAGGAAGTGAGCTGGAGCCCGTGGTGGATTGGTTTGAACTTTGTTGCCAGTTGCTGGTCTTATCTGTGGGATCTGTTCTGGTGCCGTTCCAGGGGAATGCAGTGCAGCACAATCTGATTTCCACCCCCTCTGCCCTCTGCATAAGCGAGGTAAATACCTGGTGCTGTTCACGTCTGCATTGCACAGACCCTGGTGGAGTTTTCTGCCTGGGGAGCAGCCCACAGTGTGAGTGCAGGATGGGACCTGCCCTGGCTTCATGGGCAGCTCAGCTGCTCCTGCTGCCACCTCCCCCCAGAGCAGCAAAGGCTCCTCTGCCCCAGGTACCTTCAGCCCTGTCAGACAGGTGACAGTGACACCAGCAGAGCATCACAGAATTGTGTGGGCTGGGAAGGCCCTCTAAGATCATCCAAACAGCAACCCAATACCACCATGGCCATTAAGCTGTGTCCCCAGGTGCCATGGCCACCTTGACCACCTCCAGGGATGGGGACTCCACCACCTCCCTGGGCAGCCTGTCCCAGTCCCTGACCACTCTTGCAGCATGAACTCGTTCAGCAGAGCTCTTGGAAGCTGCCAGTGGTCAGTGAGACTTCGAAGGGGCAATCAGGGGATTCTGTTACTGTGGTGGGAAAAGCAAAAGTAAAGTTGCAAATCAGACTGCTCCTGGCAGTGCCTTAGGAGAACAAAGCAGCAAATGGAGAATGTGAGACACTGGCACAGGCTGCCCAGGGAGGCTGTGGCTGTCCCCTGCCTGGAGGGTCCAAGGCCAGGCTGGATGAGGCTCTGAGCAGCCTGTGCTGGTAGGAGCTGTCCCTGCCCATGGCAGGGGGTTGGAACTGGATGAGCTTTAAGGTCCCTCCCAACCCGTTCTAGGATTTGGTAGTGAATGTTCTCTGCTTTCCCTTCCTGTCTCCACAGTGCAGTGGTGAGGAGTCAGAACCATGCTGTCTCCTGGGCAGCTCAGAGTGACTCCTTGTGAAAAGGTGAGGAGCAAGTGACAGAGCAGAGGCAATGGCGGTGCCAGGTCACTGTGCTGCCAGGATGCAGCTCTGATGGACAGGGGTAGGAGTTCTGATTGCCTTGCCCAGGCCTGCTGCTGGTGTGCTGCTGCCACTCTGGCAGGGAAGGTGTCCCTGGCTCTGCTGTTTGGTCAGACCCGTGGGAAGGTTCTAGCTGGAGATCTGATGTGAAGTGCAGTGCTGCAGGGCAGCTGCTCCCTGCCCTTCTCTTCTGATGTTTTCAAATCCCTCTGTTTCTGCCTTTGCCTTCCTGTAGGAGATGTTTGACAGAAGCAAGGCTGCAGCTGGCACAGCTGTTTCCATGGGGTGGCCTTTCCACTTCTAACAACCAAAGGTTCCACCTCTTTAGCAGGTTGTTCAGCCAAGGCTTTTGTGTCCTTGAATTCACATTTCCTTGGGAGCCTTAAAAGCATGGGAAGCAAAATCAGCCCTAAGCATCCCATCTCTGGTGTAGGAACTGTGTAAATGACACAGAGGAGGTAGAATGCAGGCTCCTGGAGGGGATAAGCTGCTGGGTTAGAGGACTCCAGGTCTCATGTCAGCATGCAGGGTCCTGCATCTGAGTTAGGCCAGTCCCAGGCACAAATGCAGGCTGGGTGCAGTGGGGGTTGAGAGCAGCCCCCTTCAGACTTGGGGGTGTTGGGTGCTGAGCAGCTCTCCAGGAGCCAGCAGTGCTCTCATGCAGCTCAGCAGGCAGCTGTGAGCTGCAGCCAGAGCAGTGTGGGCAGAGGGCAAGAGAGGGGATTCTGCTCCTTGGCTTGGCTCTGCTCTGCTCAGACCTCACCTCCAATCCTGCCTCCAGCAGGAGAGCACAGAAGCTGCTGGAGTGAGGCCAAAGGAGACCACAAAGATGATCCCAGGGCTGGAGTAGCTCTGCTGCGAGCACAGGCTGAGGGAGCTGGGGGGGTGCAGCCTGGAGAGGAGGCTCCAGGGGAACCTCAGAAGTGCCTGAAGGGATCCTGCAGGGAGGCTGCAGAAGGACTTTTCCTGAGGGTGTCTAGAGCCAGGCCAAGAGGGAATGGTTTGGAGCTGAGGCGGAGCAGGGTTAGAGTGGAGCTGAGGAATAAGTTCTTCAGTAGGAGGGTGGTGAGGCTGGAAGAGCTTGCCCAAGGATGTTGTGGCTGCCTCCTTCCTGAAGGTGCTCAAGGCCAGGATGGATGAGGCCTTCACCAGCTGAACCTAGCTGGGAGGTGTCCCTGCCCATGGTGGGGAGGTTGCAGTAGATGCTCTCTGAGGTCCCTTCCAGCCTGAGCCACTCTGATCCTGTTTCACATTTATGAGGTTTTCTCTTTTATTTAATGTTTGAAAGCAGGGACCAGGCTTAGGAAGAGACTGTGGTGGAGCTGAAGAACAATTTTGCATCCTACAGCAGAACTGCACTGGAAGTGCTTTGGGGATGTTCTCTGTGCCAAGGTGGCAATGATTAATCCCTTCCCTCCATCTGAACTCGAGGGGAGGACTGACTGCAACTTCAGGCTGTGCAAAGACACAGATCTACAAATCTCTTCTAAGAGCAGGGCAAGAGGATGGAAGATTTGTAGCTCCTCTGTAATGGAGAGGAGGAATGAGAGCATGGAAAAGTGGGAGAGAGGACACTGCTGAGGGTGCTGCTGGCTGCTGAGAAGCTGAGGGATACCAGGAGACTAAATGTATGTAGAAAGGGAAAGAGTCACAGGCTCACAGGATATCAGGGGTTGGAAGGGACTCCAAGAGCTCATCCAGTCCAAGCCCCTGCCAGAGCAGGACCATCCAAGCTAGCTCAGGGCACACAGCAACACATCCAGACAGAGTCTGCAAAGGCTCCACACAAGGAGACTCCACAACCTCTCTGGGTAACCTGTGCCACTGCTCTGTCAAAATGGTGCCTTGTGTGGAGCTTTGAGCTGTGACTCTTCCAACCTTTGGTTCCCTGTTCCAGCCCCCACTTTCCGTGCCCAGCTTGCTGTGACAGGCTATGGAAGTATGGGAGGTGTTCTTAGCTTCTGTGGCAGTGTCCTCTTCCCTCAGGGATTCAGGACCCTTCCAGCAGCATGTTTCAGTTTCTGCAGCCTTGTTAGAGTTTCCCTGGACTGGGGCACACACACACACACACATCAAAAAAAGAAAAAAAAAATTAAATTCTTCTTTGCCAATGTTTGCTAGAAAACAAGAGCTGTAAATGCTCAGGGTGAGGGGCTGGGAAATGTTCCAGAAACACCCAACAAGTGCATTTGCCTAATTCTTAGATCCTCAGAAATGCAGGAAGACTTAGGTTGAAGTCTTAAGTGACTCTGAGTAAGGAAGAGTGGTGCAGCCCATTTTAAAATGCAGTGCTTCAAGCTTGGTCCTGCTTTAAGGCCACTTCAGGCTTCCTCTGTGACACCTTTGAGGTGTCTGTGGCAGCACTCTCAATTCTGACCCTGTGTGCAGCAGCAGTTCATAGAATGGTTGATGCTGGAAGGCAGCTCCAAGCTCAGCCAGTTCCAACCCCCCTGTGCCACAGGCAGGGACACCTCCCACTGGAACAGGTTGCTCAAGGAATCATCCAGCCTGGTCCTGAGCACCTCCAGGAAGGTTGTGGAGCACAGAAGCACAGAATGGGATCCAAGATCCCATTCTGTGCTTCTGTGCTCCACAACCTCCCTGGGCAATCTGTGTCAGTGTCTCTCCATCCTCACTGCAAAAGCTTCCTCCTAACATCCAATTTAAGTCTCCATCTCCCCTCTGCCAGGTTAGACCCATTCCTCTTCCTCCTTCTCCTCCTGTCATTCCAAGATCATCAGGACTGGAGAGGCTGACAAAAATAGAACGGGGAGACTTTTACAGGCCTCAGTCTGTCCATGTGGCTGCAGTCAGAGCTCCAGGAAGGCTCATCCCAACGTGCTGCATTAGCACTGCTTAGGCTTGCTCCCACCTCAGCTTCATCCCCCTTGGGAGGTGGTGGTGGGACACGGTGCTGGGGGTCTGTCTGCAGCAGTTCCCAGGGAGCTGCACTTCTCTGCTCTCTGTTAGGGCTGAGGAGGTGAGATGCTGCTGCTGGTCCCTATCTGCACAGCACTGAAGAGCTGCTCGTTGGAATGGAGAGCTTGGGGTGCTTGGGCAGCTGCTGCCTGATCTTTGAGTCAGGTTCACTTCTCCAAACAGCATCTGAAGATGAGTTGCCTGTGCTCTGAGCTAGGGGCACCAGGGCTCCTCTGCAGTGTCAAGGAGATGAGGTGAAGGAAGGTAACAGGAGCAGGGAGCTAGAATCAAATGAATTCCCTAAGTGCCTGTTGAAGGCCTAAGCTGTCAGGTCCAGAGTTCTGCATTTGCCTTCCAGAAGGTTGAATTTGCACCAATTCTTCTATCCAGAATGGCTCAAACTTTCTGGGAACCTGTCCTTGCCCTGCAGTGGAGCTGTGCATTTCTCTGGGACCTTCTGAGCTTGCTGGTGGTCGATGTTCAAGCTGAGGAACAAGTTCTGCACCAGGAGGCTGCTGGAACACTGCAGCAGGTGGCCCAGGAAGGTGGTTGAGGCTCCATCCCTGGAGATATTCCTCATCCGTGCAGCCTGTGTGTGTGTATGTGTGTGTGTGTATGTGTGTGTATGTGTGTGTGT
>VWZI01001733.1:36485-55048 GCA_013396835.1 Psilopogon haemacephalus | reverse complement strand
TCTTACACCTTGCTAAAAAAAGTGCACAGCAAATGTGGTGTTTCTCAATGTTTACGCTCTGGATACAAAGGCTGCACTTAATGAGTTGTTCTAGGGTAATTTTCTTCTTCAGGTGCAACAAACAAGGAAGTAGCTGCCTGTTTTCCCTAGTTTTGGTTTCATGACTTACCAGCATGGACTAAATGAATTTAGGATGGGATGTGCCTTTTGGTACCTGGGACACGACTCGAATGCAGTTTTGGAGATAACAGAGCTTGCACAGCTTCACACCTGACAGGAAGTTGCAGCTGTTTTGGGAATACACGATGAAACTGGGCCTCCACTGAGGCTTCTTACAGTTGAAGCTTTTTTTTTTTTTTCCCTCAACACCTTTAAAAAGAAAAAGCCTGCACAGTAGTAGTGGACATGTCGATAATGTCATTAAGTTTACAGAGGGCTGGAAATTTCCAGTGCCTATGGAGAAAGTTCAGACATCATTTCGATGTGGGAGAAGCTGTCCCAGACAAAAAAAACCAAAAAAGTGGGAGTGCCTCTCCCGTGGCTTTGCTAAGGAGAAGATTGCAAACTCTGTGCTGAACATCACCGACTTGAAGGGAAATGATCCTCTGCAATTTTCTTAATAGGGCTTTGATCACACTGCAAACAGTTGCCTGTGGAAGAAGCCTTCTTGCGGGAGCTGTCTGGTTTGCTGCTCTTAGGTGTGCTGGTTTGAACTAATTGGAGGATTTGAGTGAGAAACTTAGACTACAGGCTGAGAGAGGGAAACAGATGATGCTACTTCCCTCAGAGCTCTACTGAGAAAGAAAACAAAACAAAAAAACGTTTTAAGAGTTGTAACCCAAATATAGATAAGTCAGAGTGCTCCAGGGCTCTCGGGGCTGTGGCTGCTTTCTTGCATGGCTCCTTTGTCCCTGCCTTTTGTACCTAATTCTCAATAATTCCACTAACTTATTTTCCTACTGCTAAACCCCCTGGCCAATCTGCTTTCACCTATCTGCTGCATCTACAGCTGGTGAGATAAGATTGGGGAAGGGAGGAAAGGTGGTAGGGGTGGATAAAGACCCTAACCTAACCCTAACCTTTTTCCTACTGCAAATCCCCCTCCGCCTATCTGCTGCATCAGCAGCTGGTGAGATAAGATTGGGGAAGGGGGGAAAGGTGGTAGGCATGGTTAAAAACCCCTCTGAGGGACTTCGATCTCTGGGAGGGCAGTGGTGTTTCTGTATTACCTTTTCATTGTCTATATCTGTAAATACCTGTTATGCACTGTAAATATCTGCTTGGATATTGAGCATCGCTGTAAACATAAAGCTTCATTTACCAACTTCCAGCCATTCTGAGTCCTAGCCTGGGTTATATCAAAGGCACATTGGGACAAGGGAAAACAAGCTGTAGCCAAACCGGGGCAGATTACCTGTGAAGCTGCAGCATTTCAGCCATCTGGTGGTACTGGAACTTTCTTAATGAAATTCCAATATCTGAAGGGGGCCTACAGGAGGGCTGGTGGAGGGATTATTCACAAGGTCTTGTAATGACAGGATGAGGGGGAATGGGTTCAAATTGGCAGAGGGGAGATTTAGATGGGATGTTAGGAGGAAGTTCTTCACAGTGAGGGTGGCCAGACACTGGAACAGGTTGCCCAGGGAGGTTGTGGCTGCTCCCTCCCTGGAGGTGTTCAAGGCCAGGCTGGATGAGGTCTTGAGCGACCTGATCTAATGGGAGGTGTCCCTGCCTATGGCACAGGGGGGTTGGAAGTGGATGACCTTTGAGGTCTCTTCCAACCTAAACCATTCTATGATTCTAAGTTTTGGGAGAAGCCTTCTTCCCTTCAGAAGCTTGGGAGGTGGTTTCACCATTATGCCACGGATGACCTTTTCCTATGGCTGCCGTCGATGGCGAAAATAGGTCTTGCTTCATTAGAGTGTCACCTCTACCCTCTAATTCAGACACTACTTCCTGGCATTTCTGTAGTGCCTTTAATTTAAAGGTAACAATTTAATTAAGGTGGGGAAGCTACCCAGCAAAGTTAACGAGTCAAACTATCCCACTCGAGTTGGGGGGGAACCCAAGTTGGAGAGTGTCGCTGGCAACGCAGTCGCTGGCAGAGTCTTGGCTGCCGCTTGTTGATCCTTGAGGTTCTCCATCCCTGTGACACAGTATGCCAAAGGCTTTGGTTTGCTGTTTCTTTCTTTTTCTTTTTTTTTTTTTGGTCCTGCAAATGCCTGTAACTTGCTAATAACTATATTTGTGTTAATTAGCCTCTCGTTACAACACACAGTTGCAAATCAAACGCCGTCCTTTGAAGATACGCACATGCAAATGGTTCGTTGAAAGCTGAAAGTCAAGTTTAAAGCTACCTTAGTGCCAAGCTTGCAGCTGAAGGGTTAGGAAAGGTTCAGCACCAGCTCCACTGCAAAGGCATTCAAGAGGTGAAAAGCCCCCCCCAAAAAAATGCTTGTTTTCACTTTTCGTGTCTGTGATAGCGATAGAGTACCTCATGGCATGCTTCATGGTGAATGATCTTGGTGCTCTCTGAGGTCCCATATGTGCAGTGGGGTGGAGGGAGGGCTTTATCCCCATTACAGGCTCACAGGATGTCAGGGGTTGGAAGGGGCTCCAAGAGATCATCAACTCCAAGCCCCCTGCCACAGCAGGATCAGACAATCCAGCTCAGATCACAGAGGAACATATCCAGACAGGCCTTGAAAGTCTCCAGAGAAGGAGACTCCACAACCTCTCTGGGCAGCCTGTGCCAGTGCTCTGGGACCCCTACAGTCAAGAAGTTGCCCCTTGTGTTGAGCTGCAACCTCCTGTGCTGCAGCTTCCATCCATTGCTCCTTGTCCTATCCCAGGGAGCAAGTGACCAGAGCCTGTGCCCCCACACTCCTGACCCCCAGCCCTCAGATCTTTATAGACGTTGATTAAATCCTCTCTCAGTCTTCTCTTCTCCAGACTAAGCAGCCCCAGGTTCCTTAGCCTCTCCTCATCAGGCAATGCTCCAGTCTCTTCATCATCCTGGTAGCCCTCTGCTGGACCTTCTCCAGCAGCTCCCTGTCCCTCTTACACTGGGGAGCCCAAACAACACTGTGCTCAGTGCTTACAGTTTCAGGCAGGAAGCCATTAAGTGGCAGTGCAAGCTCTTCATTTTTTTTGTCTCTTGTTGAGCTAACCACAACTTAGGGTTCAGCTGAGGAAGGAGAATAATGTTGGAAACCATCAGGAAAGAATATTGGCAGAGCCTACCTGAGCCAGCAGTGCCAGCAGCTCACTCATGTGAGACCTGCCAAAAGGATGCCAATGTTTTGCTTGGACCCTAGGTGCCTGCTGCTGGTGCACAGTTCAAGAAGTACTCCACTGTGAGCAGAAGCTAGAGGGACCTGAGCCTCCTGCACTTCCCAAGCAGGTGTTAGCCAAGCACTCTGCAGCACAGTGGTGGGGGCTGTGTTGGTAGCACCTACCTCTCCAAGGTTGAGTGGTGGCTTCGTTGCATAGTCAGCTGCTTCCTGTTAGCTGCTGCTTAGGCAAGCTGGTGGGATTTGTTCCAGAGTATTTTACATTTCCAGTGAAGACTTATTATGTGTAAGCAGAGTATTTTTCTTCCTTGTCATGTAGGTTTGCCAGATAGTTTGTCACTATCTTTGTGACTATGTGCAGACTTTCCTGTTCGACTCCCAGAGACTCTTTCCTGCCTGTTGATTAATTGAATCCCCAAAGCATCCAAGGTGGTGAATGTGGAGTTAAGAAGCCTCCTAAACATTGAGTGTGTTCTTCAGAATACTGTGATCATCTTGCTAGTCCCTTGATCTCTGAGACTGTCAACATCAGAAGCTTCTCGGGTCGGCAGTGTGGGAATTCTGCAGTAATTCCTTTAGGGGTTTTCTACTACCACCCCAAGCTGTAACGGGGCCAGATTCCATCAGTCAGCTCGTTTTGAGTTGTTCCTATTTATTCCTTATTCCCTCTGGTACACTGTCCATCTGAAGCAAACAAGCTGCTGATTAGGTCATGTGGTGGGCTGCTAAGTTCACCAGCTGTTGTCAAAACCTGGTGATTTTCCTCCTGATCTGAAGTCCCATAGCTCTTGTTTTGAGGATCTGATGTTCTAATGTGTCACCTGGACAAATTTTTTTTTTTTTTTTTTTTTTTTTTTTTTTAAGCCTTGAAGTTCCTTCTAGCTGTTAAGAAAGGTTCAGGAGGTTCAATAGGGAACCATCAGTTTGTTTTACAGATAGAAATGAAGAAAGGCAGAGATGAGAGCTCCTGCTGAGTGGTTTGTTTGCATCACCTTGTGATGACAGGATGAGGGGAAATGGGTTTAAACTGGCAGAGGGGAGATTTAGATGGGATGTTAGGAGGAAGTTCTTCACAGTGAGGGTGGCCAGACACTGGAACAGGTTGCCCAGGGAGGTTGTGGCTGCTCCCTCCCTGGAGGTGTTCAAGGCCAGGCTGGATGAGGTCTTGAGTGTCCAGATCTAGTGGGAGGTGACCCTGCCTATGGCACAGGGGGGTTGGAACTGGATGATCTTTGAGGTCTCTTCCAACCTAAACCATTCTATGATTCTATGATCATTGATTTATGTATATTCTAGACCAGGACATAGCTGTGCAGCTTCTGCTGAATCAGGTGGGGCACCCAAGGTGCTCACAAGCCTTGTTTAGCAAGACACATAAGAGGTCTATCAGCCAGGGGTGGGAGGGCCTGAAGGAGATAAGAGGAAGTGTTGGTTACTGTAAGGGGCCCTGGGAGATTAGCACATAGGATGTGTTTGGTAGCAGCCTAGCCAAAGAGTGAAGAGGGATTAGAGGGTAGCTTTCAGCAAGTGTTTGCAGACAGCATCAACCAAACACGATGAGCACCCTGGGAGAAAGCTTGAAGTCAGGACTAGGGGGAGTGGAGCAAAGCTGGAGGTGGGGAGATTCAGACTGGATGTGAGGAAGAAGTTGTTGAGCATGAGAGTGGTGAGAGCCTGGAATGGGTTGCCCAGGGAGGTGGTTGGGGTCACATCCCTGGAGGTGTTTGCAGCCAGGCTGGCAGAGGCTGTGGGCAGCCTAATGTAGGGTAGGGTGTCCCTGGGCATGGCAGGGGGCTTGGAACTGGCTGATCCTTGTGGTCCCTTCCACCCCTGACTGATTCTAAGTTGTCTTTTGGAAATGGATGATGGAGGATGATGCTCATCTGCTGGCTGAGAGAGTTTTCTGGAAACTGTCACTAAGGATGTAGTGTGATGGAGTGTCCCAGAAAAAAAGAACCTGTGTTCAGAATGAGTTCTACAAAGGAGCTGTGAAATGCCTGAGGGGCCAGGGAACTTAATGGGAGCTGAGCAAAATGTGCTTGGGCTTGGAGACCAGAGAGGTGAACATCTAGTGGTTTCCAGGGAAGTTTGGTTAGAGAATTTGGGCCTTTCTTGAAAACTTGCATTTTTGGTTAACTAGTCTGAAAGTCAAGAAGCAAATCTGAAACTGACACAGGCAAAAAAAAACAACCAAACAAAAAAATCCCCAAACAAAAACAAACAAAAAAACCCGACACCCAAGCAAACTGCATTTTTGGTTAACTAATCTGAAAATCAAGAAGCAAATCTGAAACTGGCACAGGCAAAAAAACACCCAAAAAACAAAACAAAACAAACCCAAAGACAAAAAAACCCCAAAAACCAAACCAAACAAACTGCAGTTTTGGTTAACTAGTCTGAAAGTCAAGAAGGAAATCAGATGCTGGCACAGGCAAAACCCCCAAAAACAAACAAAAAACCCCACAAAAACCCCCAAACCAACAAACAACAAAACCCACCCCCTCCCCCCCCCAAAAAAAAACCCCAAAACCAACCAAAAAACCCTCACAACACCCCCAGAGTTAAAAAAGCTGAATCAAAACCCAAGCGCAAACCCATAGTTCTGAGGTGCTAACTACTCCTTTGGAGTTTGGCACCATTAAAAATAGTCCCTGTGCTATTCGTGGCCTGGATGAGCACTTGAGTTAGACCTGACATGCACAGTGGGCATCTCAGGCAGAGATTTTTTCCCCTTTTTTTCTTTTGCCACTGTGTTTTCGTTGTTGTTTTCTGGATGTTTCTGTCTTATGTAACTCATCTATTTCTGTAGGGTTGCAGGGAAAGGAAGTGAAAGGGAGGGAAGGCTCATTTCCATCCTTCTGGTTTTACAACAGCCTGAATCATCAGGGAAGAGAGAATGTGAGGGATCCTGCAGGACTGAAAGGATCCTGTAGGGCTCCCACCTGGAGTACTGTGTGCAGTTCTGGAGCCCCCACTGCAAGGAGAATGTGGAACTGCTGGAGAGAGTCCAGACAAGGGCTACGAAGATGCTCAGAGGGCTGCAGCAGCTCTGCTATGAAGACAGGCTGAGAGAGTTGGGACTCTGCAGCCTGGAGAAGAGAAGGCTTCCAGGAGACCTTAGAGTAGCCTTCCAGTAGTATCTGAAGAGGGCTACAGGAGGGCTGGGGAGGGACTATTCACAAGGTCTTGTAACGACAGGATGAGGAGGAATGGATTTAAACTGGCAGAAGGGAGATTTAAACAGGATGTTAGGATGAAGTTCTACACAGTGAGGACGGTGAGACACTGACACAGGATGCCCAGGGAGGTTGTGGCTGCTCCCTCCCTGGAGGTGTTCGAGTCCAGGCTGGATGAGGGCTTCAGCATCCTGATCTAGTGGGAGGTGTCCCTGACTGTGGCACAGGAGGGTTGGAACTGGATGAGCTTTGAGGTCTCTTCCAACCTAAACCATTCTATGATTCTATGATCGTCAGTAGGAACACAGCAAGGCTGTGTTGCTGGTGAACAATCTTATCTCCTCCAAGCTTTTCAATAACTTTCCTATGTTTCTGCTGGGGGCCAACAACTGCAGTGGCTGAGCAGAACAGCAGAGGGGAAAAGAATTAGATTTATCTGGAGAATAGCTCTAGCAGCAGCTTGGAGCTTGGCTGGCAGAAGGAGAGAACCTCATGCTGGAATGAAAATCCTTTTCAGACCTTGGCATGTGATCAGGGTTCTTTTAAATGAATTAATTAATAAATTTGAAGGCTGCACTGAACCAGAAGTGGAGTAATCCATTTTGCTCCTTGTTCGGGCTTCTGCCAATAATTATGTAAACAGCAGAACACAGTTAATAGTTTGTTTCCTAACTTCTCATCCTCTTTATTTCTACTGGCAACCACGTAATTTCTCTCTCAGAACGTGAGCCCTGTGGAAAACAGCAGAGTTGGGTGAGCTGCCAGAGCTGCCAGGGCTCCTATCTGTGTGAAGCCTGCAGGGCTGGGATTAAACCTAGCCCAAGGTTGACTTTGATTCTATGGCTGGCCTGTGATCATAGAATGGTTTAGGTTGGAAGAGACCTCAGAGATCATCCAGTTCCAACCCCCCTGTGCCATAGGCAGGGACACCTCCCACTAGATCAGGATGCTCAAGACCTCATCCAGCCTGGCCTTGAACACCTCCAGGGAGGGAGCAGCCACAACCTCCCCGGGGCAACCTGTGTGATCTGCACCCTCTGCATATTCTCATTCCAGAAAAGTGATCTGTGCCGGTTTGAACTAATTGGAGGATCTGAGTGAGAAAAACAGACTATAGGCTGAGGGATGCAAACACATGATGGCATTTCACTCACAGCTTTACTGAGAAAGAAAAAAAAAAAACTGTTTTAAGAGTTGCAGCCCAAATATAAATAAGTCAGATGGTTTCAGACTGCTCTGGGCTGTGGCTGCTCTTTTTGCATGGCTCCTTTTCCTTGCCTTGTGCAGCTGATTTTTCAATAATTTTACTAACCTCTTTCCTACTGCTAACCCCCCCTGGCCGATCTACCTCCACCTATCTGCTGCATCAACAGCTGGTGAGATAAGACTGGGGAAGAGGGAAGGTGGTAGGGGTGGTTAGAAACCCCTCTTAGGGATTTTGGTCTATGGGGAGGGCTGTGGTGTTTCTGTATTACCTTTTCGCTGTCTATATCTGTAAATATCTGTTATACATTGTAAATATCTGCTTGCATATTGTGCATAGCTGTAAATATAAAGCTTCATCTCTCAACTTCCAGCTTTCTGAGTCCTAGCCTGGGTTACATCAAAGGGTGGAGGGGGCAGGTAACTGCTAAACCACCACATGATCCTTTGGGAGAGCACGCCAGCACAGCACCACAGATCTGGAAGGGGAAGCAGGGGGCCTTGCCTTGCTGTTGGTTTGCAATTTTCACCTCTCTCTCTGGGCTGTCACCTCTGCATTTCATGATTTGTGCCTGGGTGGTAGCAGTGACCTTGGACATCCTGCGTTTGTGCTGGCACCTACAGTTGCTTGAGCACATTCTTCTGCCAGGTGTGCAGTGTGGGAAGTGCAGCTTCTTGTTTGCACGTGGCAGACTATGACAGGATTTTATTTTTATATATATATATACACAAACACATCTCTATCTCTCTCTCTCTCTCTATATATATATATATATATACATAAAATTTGTTTTCATAAGGTGGAATCATGGAATGCGGTGGATTAGAAAAGACCTCTAAAGGTCATTTAGTCCACTCCCTCTAAGCAGGGACATCCCTGTGGCCCTGGGCAGCCTGATCTACTTGGAGATGTCCCTGCTTACTGTGGGTCAATTGGACAAGATGACCTTTGAGGCTCTCTTCCGACACCATGTAACCTGCTAGTCCCCAACTTGGAGCCCCGTCAAGCCTTACCTTGAATATGTCCAAGGATGGCAACTCCACCACCTTCCTGGGCACCCTATTCCACCACCCTCATAGTAAAGAGCATCATCCTAGTGCCCAAGGAATAATCTAGACACTGGATTCTCATTTTCACTTGGCCTTGACCATGCAACCTGTGAATCCCTGACTTGGAGCCCTGTCAAGCCGCACCTTGAATATCTCCAAGGATGGAGACTCCACCACCTCCCTGGGCAACCTGTTCCTCTACCCTCATAGTAAAGAGCATCTTCCTAGTACCCAAGGAATGCTCAAGACACTAAATTCTTATTTTAACTTGGCCTTTAGTGTTGAATGTTTTCCTCAACAGGCTTGTGCACGTAAACTTTCTCCCAGCTGGACCTACTGTGGCTTGCCTGTCCCAATCAGCACGAGTTCAAGTACGTGGTTGGACTTGGATGATCTTGGAGGTCTCTTCCAACCTGACTGATTATGAGATTCTGTAATGTGATTGTGTAATGCAGCACCTCTGCTATGAGGAGAGACTGAAAGATTTGGGGCTGTTCTGTTTGGAGAAGAGGAGGCTCCCAGGTGACCTTATTGTGGCCTTCCAGGATCTGAAGGGGGCCTACAAGAAAGCTGGGGAGGGACTTTTTAGGCTATCAGGGAGTGACAGGACTAGGGGGAATGGAGCAAAGCTGGAGGTGGGGAGATTCAGATTGGATGCGAGGAGGAAGTTGTTCAGCATGAGAGTGGTGAGAGCCTGGAATGGGTTGCCCAGGGAGGTGGTTGGGGTCACATCCCTGGAGGTGTTTGCAGCCAGGCTGGCAGAGGCTGTGGGCAGCCTGCTCTAGGGTAGGGTGTCCCTGCCCGTGGTAGGGGGTTTGGAACTGGCTGATCCTTGTGGTCCCTTCCCACCCTGACTGAGGCTATGATTTTATGAACTCCAACACCCAGAGTGCACCTTCTGCCCTTCCCTTGCTGCCTCTCCCCCAGCAGCATCTCTTAGTTGTTAAGGGAATGAGCATTGCTTATTTCATTTACTTCTACGCTCATTTAATCTACTTTTTATAGCGTGCAGGTGCTGGATGCACAGCAGCACTTTTGCAGCCCTTCCCTAGCTGCTGTGTGCCTGCTGGCTCTGTGGTGCACTGTGAACTGTGCAGGAGTGCTGAAGAGGCAATAAAAATTAATGAGTTTTCTCTCCTTGCCTGTTTCATTATAGCAGGGGCTCGGTAGAACTGCTGAAATTTAGGGTCACTTGCTATTTCCTTCATAAAACATGTACTTCTGGGTGATGGTAATTTGCACCTCTTCCATGTTGGCAAATTCCAGCTTGGCATAAATGGGATATTGCTTCCAGTTCTTTTGTAGGCTTAGCTGGGTGACCAGCTACGTGTGACCAGTTTTGGAAGCTAGTGCAGCATTTTATTTGTGCTTTAACACCCATGAAATTGGGTAGGACTTTCACTGCTGAAATGGGGTTTGGGTCATACACTGAAGTGGCCAGGGTGGGAGGCAGTGGAGTAGTGGCAATCTTTCTGACCCAGGCTGTCTCAGAAGTGATGCAGGCAGAACTGCTGCGCTACGTGCAGCTTATTTCATTGAACCATAGAATGGTTTAGGTTGGTAGTGACCTCAAAAATCATCCAGTTCCAACCCCCCTGTACCATAGGCAGGGACACCTCCCACTAGAATAGGTTGCTCAAGGCCTCATCCAACCTGGCCTTGAACACCTTCAAGGAGATTGTGTGGCATAGAATTACTGAATGTGATCTTTGATCACATTTGGTGATTCTGTGTTCCACAACCTCCCTGGGCAACCTGTGCCTGTGTCTCACCACCCTCACTGTAAAGAACTTCCTCCTACCATCCAGTTTAAACCTCCCCTCTGACAGTTTAAACACACTACTCTTTGTCCTGTCATTACAAGACCTTGTGAATAGTCCCTCCCCAGCCCTCCTGTAGCCCCCTTCAGATACTGGAAGGCTACTCTAAGGTCTCCTGGAAGCCTTCTCTTCTCCAGGCTGCAGAGCCCAAACTCTCTCAGCCTGTCCTCATAGCAGAGCTGCTGCAGCCCTCTGAGCATCTTGGTGGCTTCCTCTGGACTCTCTCCAACAGTTCCATATCCTTCTTGTGGTGGGGGCTCCAGAACTGTACACAGTGCTCCAGGTGCTGGTGGAAAAATGTTTGAGTTGCCTCTTAGTGCCCTTTCCAGAAATTATTTGCCTATCCTGTCATGCTTCAGTAAAGCTCTTAGAAGCAAAACCACGTTTCTGAGTTGGGTTAAAATTACTTCTGCCCTTAAAGGTGTTCTAAGATGCATCTGATGTTAATGCACCTCATTGCTGTCTACAACTATGCTGTCTAAAGGGAGATTGTAGCCAGGTGGAGTTGGTCTCTTCTCCCAGGCAGCCAGTAACAGAACAAGGGAAGTTGTGCCAGGGGAGGTATAGGCTGGATGTTGGGAGGAAGTTCTTGACAGAAAGAGTGATTGGCATTGGAATGGGCTGCCCAGGGAGGTGGTGGAGTTGCTATCCCTGGAGGTTTTGAAGCAAAGCCTGGATGGGGCACTTAGTGCCATTGGCTAGGGCTGGGTGATAGGTTGGACTGGATGATCTTGGAAGTCTCTTCCAACCTGGCCTGGCCTGGCCTATCTTATCTTATCTTTCTGGCAGCTGTTCAAGGTCTGGGGGGGTTGTGGATCAAGAGGGATTGCAACAGTAACCGAAGAAGAGTGAGGTAAATGACTTTTTACTCTGCATTTCATCGTTCCTGTTAAACTTTTCCTTTTCTGATCTGGAAGCGACTGAAAATTGATGATGCTTCTGTAGTCATGTTCAGAAATATGTAATGGTATAAACGTCAAACCCTACACCGTTGCAAGCTTCCATTTGCCTCACAAGTGTCCATTTAAATCACTTGCCTTGCTGAGAGCCACTTAACGAGGACAAATTAGCAGCAGAGGTGATGTTAGATGGAAAACAGGAGTTATGTGAGCGGCTGGCTGGAGGTTTGTGTCCGCAGGCAGAAGGTGAGCCAGGGTTTAGCATCTTGGTTTAGACACTTAGTCAAGCTCTGTTGTACCACCCCTTGATGTTTCCCATGGGAATGGGAGCAACGTTCGTCACCGTTCAGGAGTTGTTGGACTTTGTTTGGGTTTATTTGCTCCGAGACTTGAGTACAACTGAAGTTTGTACTGCTTCAAGTGGTTAAGCTGGAGGTGTGCAGCACCTGCATGTCTTACAGGTGGGAGCCATCAGTCCACGTGTGGTGAGATGCTCGTGTGCTGACTCTGGCCTCTCCTGCTCTGGGATGCATTTCTTCTAACAGATTTGTTTCCCTTTAAATCTGGGCTAGCCTCTTTCCAGTCCAAATTGCTATGTGGTGTGTGGTTAGCTGAGGGGAAAGCAAGGCATTTGTTGTCTGCTGGAGGATCATGCCGTGTCAGCTCTTTGATCCCCTGTAATTTGGCCATGGACCACTGCTCAGTACCCTGGCTGCTTAGCCTGCAGCTGCATGAGCCCCTTAAGTTCAGCACGGGTGCTGAGAGGGTCTTCACTCTCCCTTTTTTCTTTCCTCCTGTCCCTCCCTCAAGGCTCTCACTTGTGTGTAACCAAATGAAACAGCGGCACCAGCCCCAGTGGAGAAGAGCTCCTCTGTTCCCAAGCTGTCCCTCTAGAATCTGCACACAGATTTCATCATTTGCACCTGCCATTGCTGGCTGCCGAGATGACCTCGTGTGCCAGCAGCCTCTGCTGAGAAGTGTTCCCTGTTTCTTCGTAGTGATAAGGACACTTAATTCCTTGCCAGCCTTCTGAAGCCTGCCTTTGTCCATGAACCACCCTGCTTTATGTTTTTTATGGGGTCCAGCTGAAGAGTGCTTTCAGAGCATGTAATGAAAGCTAGAAAGGGCAGCGTTATGAGATTCCTGTTAAATACACAAAGCAAAAGGCAGCAACCCAAATCACCCCCAACTGGTGTCGAGCAGTAACTGTGCAAGGATGCTGAGTCACGCGAGGCAGCAGCAGTCACAGAATCATAGAATCAGTCAGGGTTGGAAGGGACCACAAGGATCAGCCAGTTCCAACCCCCCTGCCATGCCCAGGGACACCCTACCCTAGAGCAGGCTGCCCACAGCCTCTGCCAGCCTTGCATTAAACATCTCCAGGGATGTGGCCCCAACCACCTCCCTGGGCAGCCCATTCCAGGTTCTCACCACTTCCATGCTGAACAACTTCCTCCTCACATCCAGTCTGAATCTCCCCACCTCCAGCTTTGCTCCATTCCCCCTACCTGATAGCCTAAAAAGCCCCTCCCAGTCACTTGTGGAATGCTGCAGTCGCTTGTGGAACGCTGCAGACTCCTCTTTGAAACCTGTTGTAGGTTGGCAAAGCCTCTCTTGCTGTTTCTATTTAGGTTTGCTGGGCATTGTGCTTTTCCTGGGGCAGAGAGCTGCTGCCTTTGCCCCATGTAGGACCTGATGTGCCAGGCACACCAGCCTCAGCAGCTGCCCTGTTCTGAGCAGGAGCAGAGTGCTGCAGCACCACAGGTGTGAAATGGCCACCAGGCTGCCAGACTTGCCAGCTCTGCTTGCTCTGCCCAAGTCTTTCCACCATGCTTTTCACTGTCTGATGGACACCTTGGAGGCAAACCAACACTTTGTCAGTGTGGAAAACTGAACCCACTGCCTCCGTCACTGCCAACAGGATGTTTCCTTATCTCATGAAGCTACCTCGGTTAAATATTTCACAGCTCAAAGTATTCCCTTGCTTCAGTGCAGAATTATTTGGTCCCACACAGACTTTGGATCCAGTCTTTTTCACAGAATCACAGAAACATTCAGGTTGGCAAAGCCCCTCAGGATCACCAAGTCCAACCTCTAACCTTACTCTACAAGATTCACCTTAAACCACAGCCCTAAGCACCACATCCAAACCACCCTTAAACACATCCAGGCTGGGTGACTCCACCACCTCCCTGGGCAGCTCATTTCAGTGCCTTTAGAATCATAGAATGGTTTAGGTTGGAAGGGACCTCAAAGCTCAGCCAGTTCCAACCCCTTGCCATAGATCTCCCGCTAGAACAGGTCACTCAAAGCTTCATCCAAACTGGTCTTGAGCACCTCCAGGGAGGTTGTGAAGCACAGAATGCAATCTTTGATCGCGTTCTGTTCTTCTGTGCTCCACAACCTCTCTGGGCAACCTGTGCCAGTGTCTCACCATCCTCACTGTAAAGAACTTCTTCCTAACATCCAGTTTAAATCTCCCCTCTGCCAGTTTAAGCCCATTCCTACTCATCCTGTCCTTACAAGACTTTGTCAATAGTCCCTCCTCAGCCTTTCTGTAGGCCACTTTCAGATACTGGGAGGCAACTAGAAGGTCTCCTGGAAGCCTTCTCTTCTCCAGGCTGCAGAGCCCCAACTCTTGATTTCTGTCACTGAAAATCATCAAGACAACTCTGTGCACTGGAGATCTCTAAAAGCCCTGCTGAGACTAAGCAGCTATCCATGGCATTTGGTTCCTTTTGGGGTTTGTTGCTGCAACCCCCTCTTTGTGAGTAGTTTTCACACAGGCGGTGGATGCTGCCTGCCTGACTTGTGAGTGTCACAGAAGTAACTGTACCCATGCAAGGGTGGATCTCTTGTGTCACAACTAGAGAAGTTTGGTGGAACTGAAGCAGGGTGCAGCCAGCCCTCTCGCTGCTGCTTCTGCTGCAATCCCACAAAACATTAATTAATCGTTTTGGGCTGTTCTCTGTCTGCCCTTGACGACTGCTGAAGGCAGTTAAGTTATGTACAAGCAGGCTCAAACAATAGGAAATATATGAAACGTGAAGCCTTGCTTTGTGCTCGTGTGGGAACATTCATCTTGCTTGGGTGAGGAATGTTCACCTCACTGTTTCCGAACATTGTGTTCAGCAGATGAGCAGTTTCCTCCTCCTCCTCCTGGTTTTAGTTTCTCCTTTGGAGAAAGGGGGCTGAGAGGCCATGCTTAGATGGACTGCTAGAGTAATTACCAAGAAGAACAGACCTGCCTTTAAAGATGCTGTGGTGCAATTTTATTGTTACTGGGTGGAGGGAGGGGTGGGGGGTGGGAATGAAAATTGGCTGGGTTCTTATTTTGTTTTTTCCACGGTTCAGCCTATTGACATGTAGATGAGCAAGAGTCACATTGGGAGAGAGCTGCCTGTGCCCTCAGCTGGGGGGAAGACTGGAGAATGCAAGGGAACCTCCAAACCGCCCCCACCCCCAACCCTACACCCAACCTCCCAAAAATACCCCAAACCCTACACCTGACAGCCTCCTGTCAAACAGCATATTTGCAAAGGTTATGAAAATTTCCTGTCACTACTGAGTTGTTTTTTTACTCAGTTGATTAGGTTAAAACAGTTGAGAGAAACTTCCTTGTACAGGCATGGGCATCGTTTCACACATCCTAAGGTAATGAGAGTAAATTGTGGGGAAGCATCATTCCCTAAACAGCTGCTCTCAACCCCATTTCATGGAAACTTCAACAGCAAAACAAATACAAAGCCTTAAAAAAATAAAAAATTATATATATAAAGGAGCACCCTTAAAAATAGGGAAGAGGTTAAAAGGAGACTGTGTCTAATTCTGTTAGCATTGTGGTCCTAATTTGTCGCTTCTGGTGACTTGAATTCCTCACAAATTGCTGGTTTGCCTGCAGATCTATAATTCCCACATGCTGTAATTTTGCCCTTAGAGATGTTGGCCACTGGCAGCTCTTCTCTTTTCTGAGCTGGAATTTTGAACGTTTCATACTCCTCTTTCTGTTTACCCTAGGTGGGGACCCTTGCCCCTCAGGCAGGACTGAGAGAGCTGCCTCCTGTGTTGAAGGAGGAGCACTGAGCAAGCAGTGGCAACGAGCAGTGTCCTGGGGTGCAGAATGTGCCTATTGCATGTGCAAAGAAGGTGCAAGGATTGCTTGTGGAGAAGCTGAGTTGTAGTAGGAGCCCTGAGAAAGCAGTGAGCAGTGTGCTGGGTGTAGAATGTGCCTATTGCATGTGCAAAGAAGGTACAAGGATTGCTTGTGGAGAAGCTGAGTTGTAGTAGGAGTCCTGAGCAGGCAGTGGCAATGAGCAGTGTGCTGGGTGCAGAATGTGCCCATTGAAGGTGCAAGGATTGTTTGTAGAGAGAAGCTGTGTTGTAGTAGGAGCCCTGAGCAGGCAGTGGCAATGAGCAGTGTGCTGGGTGCAGAATGTGCCCATTGAAGGTGCAAGGATTGTTTGTAGAGAGAAGCTGTGTTGTAGTAGGAGCCCTGAGCAGGCAGTGAGCAGTGTCCTGGGTGCAGAATGTGCCCATTGCATGTGTAAAGAAGGCGCAAGGATTGCAGATTGCTTGTAGAGAGAAGCTGCTGTCCTTTCTCAGCTGTGTAACCATCCAGCAGCAAGACGTGTTGGAGAACCAGGCTGTCCTCTCCTAGAACGCTTCAAAACGTGAGCTTGAGAACCACTGCACAAAATTTTTGCTCTGGGAAATCCAAGAATCTCCCAAATAACGTGCTGTGCTCTGCTCTTCAATTCCTACCTGCCTAGTGGAAGGGTCAGATGCTGCTGCCAGCCTTTGGCTGGGTTGGAAGTCACTTGCTGTGTGCTCTGAGCTTCAGCTATCACCCAGCCTCTCTATTTTAGGCTGCCTGTTTAATTGCTGGGTCGCACAGTGGGAGATTGTATCATTTATTGTAGAGTCTGAAAACTTTAAATGCTGGGATGAAAGGGGAGATGGCTCTGAGCTGCGCTTTCATCTGGTTTGCATAATTTCAGTCGGGTTTCATCTCAGTGCTGTTTGGTTGTGGAGTTTTTGGTGGTGTTTTTTTTTTTTTTTTTTTTTTTTTTTTGGGCCCCTGAGAAATTAAACNAGTGAGATGCACTCTCAGGCACAGAAATATTTCTTTTTTTTTTTTTTTTTTTTTTTTTTTGTTGTTTGCTTTTTGCCTCACTTTGGTCTTCTAGGCATCTTCTGTCTCGTTGTTGTTGCAACTGTTACTACCCTCACAGCCTTAGTATGGATTCCTCAAGGAAGAGGACGTGAGGAAGTTAGCTGCAATTAACCCAACTATTCAGATCTTTAAGGGCTTTTGATGTAACTTAACCCGCGGATGGAGATCGACTCAAAGACTGCTTTGAGCTCCAGAGATTTTTGGTTTTTTTTGACTTTCCCGTTTCAGCAGGGTTTTGACGCTTACTAAAGCAGTCGTGGATGATGCTTAAGCAAATCTGAAACGCCTGGGGAAGTGCAGGATGTGCACTAATGATGTATTATTTCCACTTACAGTTAGGAATTGCAATTAAGGGCACTGTCGTGCTGTGCTCCGTGCAGTGGAGTGACAACAGCAGCTGTTGGGAGGGCACAGCTCTGCTTAGCACAGGGATCCCCTGCACCAGACCTGTGTGCACCAGATCCTTCCTGATGGATAATGGGCATCTCTCTGCTGTTGGCAACCCTCAGCCAATAAGGCTGCTGCTGAATAAATTAGTGGGGGGGGGTTCTGTTTTTGTGGTGGTTTAGCAATTATCTATCAGGTAGTGATAGGACTAGGGAGGAATGGAGCAAAGCTGGAGGTGGGGAGATTCAGGCTGGATGTGAGGAGGAAGTTGTTCAGCATGAGAGCAGTGAGAGCCTGGAATGGGTTGCCCAGGGAGGAGGTTGGGGCCACATCCCTGGAGGTGTTTGCAGCCAGGCTGGCAGAGGCTGTGGGCAGCCTGATCTAGGGTAGGGTGTCCCTGGGCATGGCAGGGGGGTTGGAACTGGCTGATTGTGGTCCCTTCCAACCCTGACTGATTCCATGATTCTATGACTTGAAGAGGAAATGGATGCACCTCCAAACACTTTAGGAGGCTCTGGAGCTAGTCTGCATCTAGCTGGAGCAATAGAGACAAAGATTCCTTCTCCTGGAATAACTTGCTTGGTCGTTGCTGAAGGCTGCCTTGGATGTTTGTAGTCAGTAGCATTGTGAAGTTTGCCTTGAAAGGCAAATTAGTTACAGTGTTCTGCAGGGAGGAGAAAGTGAAGCAGAAGTAGATATTCCTCTTTCCCTCCCTCCTTCCTTTCCAGGTGCTTTTGCCTCCTCTCTAAGCATGCCCCTGGCCACACAAGGAGTTGCTTTGGCAGGTGACTTGGGGAGAAGCAGCAAGTAGGGCAGGGCAGGCAGCTGATAAGCGAAGGTACTGAGAAACAGCTGATGAGATAAGAGAGACAAAGCAATTAATTTTTTCTGTGGAGGTAAAACCCCAGACAAAGGAATTGTCCTTTTAACAGGTCAGATGGCCATAGCAGTACCTTAAAGCAAAAGTCAGAGGAGTTTCTGTCCTTCTAGCTTCACAGGTGCGGGCTTGTTTCATGGAAAAGAGGGTCTGCAATAGAGCCATGGAATCCTTTAGGCTGGGAAAGACCTTCGGGATCAAGTCCAACCCTTAACATGGCACAGCCAAGCCCACCACTAAACCACGTCCCTCAGCGTCACATCTACAAGTCTCTTAAACACCTTCAGGGGTGATGACTCCACCACTTCCTGGGCAGCCTTTCCCAGGGCTTGTCAACCCTGTTGGGCAAGAAATCTTTCCTCATCTCCCAGCTAAACCTCCCCTGGCACAACTTGAGGCTGTTTTCTCTCCTCCTATCAGGATACCTGTCAGAGGGACAGAAAGGATGCGGCGTGTCCTGGTGTTCTCCTTGCATTTGTCTCTTTAGTCACCTGCATCCCTTAGAGTCTTATGTCTGAGNGGGGGAAGTGTCTTTTGGAAACTTAGCACCTTATGGATGGATATGAATTGCTACCATCACAAGGAAGCTATTTGAGTTTGCGATGGAAGTTTGGTTTGGGTGTGATTGAGTTGTATGGGCTTGTTGCTTTTTTTTTTTTTTTTTTTTTTTTTTTTCTTTGTGTAG
>VWZI01001733.1:5076-30632 GCA_013396835.1 Psilopogon haemacephalus | reverse complement strand
GAACAGAACAGAACAGAACAGAACAGAACAGAACAGAACAGAACAGAACAGAACAGAACAGAACAGAACAGAACAGAACAGAACAGAATAGAATAGAATAGAATAGAATAGAATAGAATAGAATGAAGTGCAATGGAAGCAGTTTCTTTCCAACAGAAGGTATCTTTTGAGTTAGTCTCTCTCTAACTTAGACTTTATTTCCCTCAGCCCTGGCTGCTTTGGCTGCACTTGAGGAAGGAAGGCTTCTCAAAGATGCAGTTTTACTACAGGTTTCATAAAAAAACTCTGAGCCAGGGAAATGAGGGAGTCCTTGTCACGTGAGCTTAGCGTTTATTAGGTGTGCAGGAAATGACAATGGCAAAGGATTTGGGACATTTGCAGCCTCTGGGAAAGCCTGGAGAGTGCCGCTCCAGGATGCAAATCTTCTGGGAAAGCCTGGAGAGTGCTACTGCAGGATGCAAAGCCATAGGAAAAGAGGGATGATTGCTTCTGCTTTCAGGAAATGACTTTTTTTGTTTGTTTGTTTGGGTTTGTTTTTTTTTTTTTGTATAATAAACTGGCACGAACTGACTTGTGGGACCTTCCCAAGCCTTTCCTTGCAAAAGATGAGGCCTCCTATGAGCTCTGTGCTGTGGTTAACTCTTGATCTTGTGATCAGCTGTCCTGACTCTGAGGTGCACCTGTCATTAAGGAATTAATGCACATTTCATGAGCAGAAGCTTAACAAATTAGAGCCTTTCACTGTTTATAGTTAAGGGTGGTGGGGGGAACCCAAGCTCCTCCTTTAGCTAGCTGTGTATTGCAGTGTCTCCTGAAATGAGTGGAGCCTGTGTCCTTTTCTTCTGCTGCTGCATTGGTTAATTATCACTAATTAAAGTGTAGCAATTTTAAAAAGCCTGGCTCTTGAGAAATGAAGGATTCAATATTACCCTGTTGGTTTTATTTTATTTTTTTTTTCCAACCCAAAAAAAGTTTCTATGTAAGATGAAGTAAAGGTTTTTCTGGGTGGGGGTGGAAAGTGCAATTATGAAGTGGGTTTTTTTCCTTTTTTTTTTTTTTTTCCCCAGGTTCCTGTACTCATCTATTTTTTAAGAAATTCATTACTGACTGCCCTGAGGGGCAGTTGGTGGAATTTGATATCACTTTGAAATGCACACAGGGAATTTAGGAGTTAGAACTGCATTTGTCACTGGGTGATGTTGAAGTAGAGCATCTAATGGTCCTAGCAGGAGAAGCTAAAGATCATTGGCAAAGGAGGATGAAGCTGCTCCAGTGGATGTTATTGTGACCTTTCAGTATCTTAAGGAGCCTGTGAACAAGCTGGGGAGAGACTCTTTAGGCTGTCAGGTAGGGATAAGACTGGGGGGAATGGAACGAAGCTGGAAATGGGGAGATTCAGACTGGATGTTAGGAAGAAGTTGTTCAGCATGAGGGTGGTGAGAGCCTGGAATGGGTTGCCCAGGGAGGTGCTTGGGACCACATCCCTGGAGGTGTTTAAGGCCAGGCTGGATGAGGGTCTGGCCAGCCTGATCTAGTGTGAGGAGGGTTGGAACTGGATGATCCATGTGGTCCCTTCCAACCCTGACTCATTCTATCATAGCAGTCTAGGCTGAGGCTTGGGGGGGCAAAGGGGCAGCTTGAGTCTCTTTCTAAGGCTGTGCTGCTTGCTTATACATGAGCTCAGACGTGTCCACATCTCTCACTGTGCCCCTTTCCCCATCTTTAAAAGACACTGATCTAAATGAGAAATGCTTGGTGCTTCCTGGCTGAAAAGCACTGTAGAAAAGATACTTCTGTGTGCTGGAGTCTTGGTAAACTCCCAAGTGCTCATTACTACAATTTCATTGCCACACTTCTCACTATCGACCACACTGGCTCTGGTCTGATTGCCCACAGGAAACGTTTCCTTTTCCTCAGTCCCACTGTTCCCTTCGGAGTGGCAGCAAACGTTTGCTGCCTCCTTTTTCCTTGTCACAGTGAGAACACAGGCAGACCTGTCAGCTTGTCACTGCGGAATCAACCCTCTGATCAAAGGCTTTTGTGTTTGCAAGTATCAGAGGCTCAGCAGCCTCTATCACCTGCCCACCATCTGCAAGCAAAGTTTGAACGGGGAAGATTGACAGCGATGGAGAGACAGGACCCATTTCATTTGCGCCCGTTTCAAGATGATCTCAGGATCATCATTGCCCAGGAATTTTCCTCCTGTGTCTATTAAGAAGCCTCTCCATTGTTGCATGAACATCTCTGTGCTGGTTTGAACTAATTGGAGAATTTGAGTGAGAAATCAGACTATAGGCTGAGAGATGAAAACACAGGATGTCACTCCACTCACAGCTTTAGTGAGAAAGAAAAAAAAAATTGTTTTAAGAGTTGCAACCCAAATATAGATAAGTCAGAGTGCTTCAGGCATCTCTGAGCTGTAGCTGCTTCTTGCATGATTCCTTTGCCCCTGCCTTTTGTAGCTGATTGTTAGTAATTCTACACTAACTTCTTTCCTACTGCTAATGCCCCTGGCTGATCTACCTCTGCCTATCTGCTGCATCAACAGCTGGTGAGATAAGATTGGGGAAGGGGGGAAAGGTGGTAGGGGTGGTTGGAAAACCCCTCTTAGGGATTTTTGATCTCTGGGAGGGCTGTGGTGTTTCTGTATTACCTTTTCACTGTCTATATCTGTTATACATTGTAAATATCTGCTTGGATATTGAGCTTCGATGTAAATATAAAGCTTCATTTATTAACTTCCAGCTGTTTCTGAGTCCTAGCCTGGGTTATATCAAAGGGTGGGGGGGCAGCTAACTGCTAAATCACCACAGTCTCTCTTGAGACCTGATCCCCTTTTAAGTTCCCCACAGCTATTACCACCTCTATTTCCAGAGGGACCAGCCAGCCTTCCTGCTATCTTCCAGCAGTTTATCCAATGCTGTGGGGCTCGCTGCCTGCTGCCCTCCCTGGCAGTTTCGCTTCCTTACACCAGAGCACCAATTTGACAGCGATGGAGAGATGGGATGCTACTTGATGAAAGCAAGCATGTCTGTTTATTGAGTGCAAAGCACCAGCTGATATATTCTAAAAATCAAAGCTTTGACATTGTGTCAAATAATAATTGCTTAGTGCAACTGTGTACAGCAAGCTATTGGCTAGTAACATTTTATGGGGGTGCAACTCCTTATTTGGACTAAGCTTACATTCTTGTTACTTGGCATTGCTTAGTTCCCAGACAGTAGCTGTCTCTAATACAAAAACATCTGCCGAGGTTCTACTCTTTCATGTCTTTTCAGTCCTTCACATTTATCTATCCGTGCTCTACCAGTAACTTTACACTAGTTCAGTTGCACCCTGTACCCATGGTTTTCGTCCCACTAAACTCTGTGCATCATTCTCTCAATATTCTGAGCAAAAGCTAACAAAGGAGTTCCCTGCAGAAGGTGGTTAAAATGGCTCTGCTTTACCAAGAGAGAAATAAAAGCTGCCCTAAATCAGGGAGACTCTCTCCGCTCGTAACAGCAACAACAAAAATGTTCCTGTCTGGTTTGTTTTTGTTTTGTTTTGTTTTTTAGTTGGGAGGCACATGTCATATAATTAATCTTCCTTCTCCTAATTTCCCTTTCATCTGGGGCTCTTCTAAGCACTTCACAAGAGCATAATAACCAAGCCCTGCTGTATCTGTGACACGCATGATTATTGTTATTATCTTCATTAGGCTAATGCAGTCTCCCAATGTTTGCATGATCAAATAACGTCGCCAAGGTTAAGAGCGACGTAGTGTCAGGACTGGGAACAGAGCAGCCCAGTCCTGGGTTGGATTCAGGTCTTGCTAACCTGGGTGTGTCACCACTCAGGCTGTGTGTCACTGTCCTGTACCATAGCCCTTCTCTGAGAGGTCCTGTGGTAACGCAGCTGGGGAGGGGGGGGGGCGGAAAACCCAACCCAACCCATGGCTGGAGAGGGTGTTCCAGCTTCTGAAACAGCTGTGACTGGCACAGAGTAAAACACTCTAGAAATAAACCAGGACAAGCTCTGTTTGTGCTGTGAATCATGGAAAAGACCTCAAAGATCATCCTGTTCCAACCCCCCTGTGCCATAGGCAGGGACACCTCCCACTAGATCAGGATGCTCAAAACCTAATCCAGCCTACCCTTGAACACCTCCAGGGAGGGAGCAGCCACAACCTCCCTGGGCAACCTGTGCCAGTGTCTTGTCACCCTCACTGTGAAGAACTTTCTCCTAACATCCCATTTAAATCTCCCCTCTGCCAGTTTGAACCCATTACCCCTCACTCAGTCATTACAAGACCTTGTGAATAGTCCCTTCCCCAGCCCTCCTGTAGGCCCCCTTCAGATACTGGAAGGTTGCTATAAGGTCTCCTCGAAGCCTTCTCTTCTGCAGGCTGAAAAGTCCCAACTCCCTCAGCCTGTCCTCACAGCAGAGGTGCTCCAGCCTTCTGATCACTTTTGTGAAGCTTTCCTGGTAATCATTTGCAGCCACATGGCAACAGCAGTGACTCCTTCCAATTAGAGAGAAGCCCAATAAGCTGCCAGGCTTATTTTAGTGCACTCTATTCTCACCCCTGCACACACCTTTCGTGCAGGTAAAAAGCTTTATTAAGAGATTTCACTGTGCTATCAGCCACGGAGCAATTGTAGAGCAGAGTAAATTCTTTCACAGGTCTTATTTAAGAAGCTGGACTCATTCATTTAAATATCTCCTGCCATAACCCCAAAGCTGCTTTCTTTTCTCTTTTCCCCAGCAGTGCCATGGGTAAGCCCTGGGTTCCTTAATCAGCTTTCATGCCCTGCACAGGTCTTACCTGAATACCTGGGTGCCTTACTAATTAACTGTACAAAGCCACTTGGCCAGGGCAGCTGGAGAAACTTAAAGACCACGTTGTTTAGAATGAAGAATGGAATAGGATGGAATAGAACGGAATGGAATGGGAGGGAATGGAATAGGATGGAATGGGACGGAATAGGATAGGATAGGATAGGATAGGATAGGATAGGATAGGATAGGATAGGATAGGATAGGATAGGATAGGATAGGATAGGATAAGCCAGGTTGGAAGAGACCTCCAAGGTGACCTTATTGTGGCTTTCCAGGATCTGAAGGGGGCTTACAAAATAGCTGGAAAGGGACTTTTTGGGCTATCAGGGAGTGACAGGACTAGGGGGAATGGAGCAAAGCTGGAGGTGAGGAGATTCAGATTGGATGTGAGGAGGAAGTTCTTCAGCATGAGAGTGGTGAAGCCCTGGAATGGGTTGCCCAGGGAGGTGTTTGGGGTCACATCCCTGGAGGTGTTTGCAGCCAGGCTGGCAGAGGCCTTGGGCAGCCTGATGTAAGGTAGGGTGTCCCTGGGCTTGTATATTGAATCATAGAATCAGTCAGGGTTGGAAGGGACCACAAGGATCATCCAGCTCCAACCCCCTTGTCATGGGCAGGGACACCCTACCCTAGAACAGCCCCAACTCTTTCAGTCTGTCCTCATAGGAGGAGTGCTGCAGCCCTCTGATCATCCTCTTGGCCCTTCCCTGGACCACATGTTCATATCCCTCTTGTAATAGGGACTTACTTGCCGTGTTCAGCAGCAGTGCCTCAGAGAAGCTTAAAGTGTATAGTTAACAGCGAGGGCCATTCAGGGATGCCTAAAGTTAGGGCAGGTATTTTTATCTGCAGCCAAAAGCTCTTTCATCTGGAACTTAAACCAAGATTTTTAGGTAACTTCTTGAAATAGTAGGCCTTTGAGGGTTTTTTTTCCAGATTTCCTGTAGTCTTAAAAGTGAGCTTGTTTGCTCTATCCAGGTTTTAATCTGGAGGATGCTCTATAGGCAATTCCAGCTTTGGCACTCACCTTCCTCTCTAGATCTAGGTCGCAGCAGGAGGTTTGTGCATTGGACATGAACTAACATTGCAGAGCTACTTGTAAAGATCAGGATGCAGCTTGGCAGGGGCACTGGAGATGTGCTTGTACACACCTATGCTGCCATGGAGCTCATTGCCTGAACTTTCTCTTAGCCTAGGCCCATCAGAGTGGATCTGTTGTGCTTTGACTGAGAAACAGAGAGGTCTGTGCAGCAGAAACCTGCCTGGAGGATTTTTTCCAGATTTCCTGTAGTCTTAAAAGTGAGCTTGTTTGCTCTATCCAGGTTTTAATCTGGAGGATGCTCTATAGGCAATTCCAGCTTTGGCACTCACCTTCCTCTCTAGATCTAGGTCGCAGCAGGAGGTTTGTGCATTGGACATGAACTAACATTGCAGAGCTACTTGTAAAGATCAGGATGCAGCTTGGCAGGGGCACTGGGGATGTGCTTGTACAGACCTGTGCTTCCATGGAGCTCATTGCCTGAACTTTCTCTTAGCCCAGGCCCATCAGAGTGGATTGACTGAGAAACAGAGCAGCAGAAACCTGCCTGGAACGTACCTGTTGTTCCCTGCCAGGCTGCTGTGTCACCTGGCTGCTGCTCTTCTCCAGTCCACTCTGTACAGGGTGCCTCTGCATCTGGCATCTCCCTTGCATTCAATAAAGCAGCCTTTGTAGTAGAAAAGAATGGAAAGCTCTTTAGAATTGCACACGAGTACACCAACGTGCCCTGGGCAGCTTGCGACGTTCCAGAATAGCTTCGAGGCATCGCTAAGGAGAAGCAAAATGCAAATGAGAAATGAGATGCAGTCGCTTGGAAGCGTGTCCAACCTCCAGATTTGATGGAGTTCTTCTTAACTGGAGAAATTAGCTGTCATAAGCTGTAAATCAGCAGTGACTAATTAGCCCAGTTGTTCGCTCACGTCTCAAATCTTGTCCGCCGCTAAAGCGTGTGTGGCTCAGAGAGGAGAGGGAGTGGGCAAACCAAAATCCTCACCTTTAGAGTCTGGTGGCACTAAAGGATGTAGGAGTTGCCTTCTGCTGGCATTTACAACCTTGGAATCTGCATTAGGGGAAAAAAAAAAAAACCAACCAAAAAACAACCACCAAATCTTTCTATATTTTCTTTTAGTTCAGCTTTCTGAGTCGTATTTTATTAGAAGGAAATGTGATGATCTTTCCAGGTCCCTTCCAGCCCCTGCCATTCTGTGATTTCTAGCCCTGGAGGCACAGCTGCTTGTGCACAGAAGGCACAGCTGATAGCACAGGCTATTTGGTGGGCTTCACGTTCCCAACCTGCTTGAAGATTGTGAGCCCAAGAGAGGCTGTGCTGGAAGATAGCAGTGCAACTGCTATGAGGACAGACTAAAAAAGATGGGACTGTTCAGGCTGGAAAAGAGGAGGCTCCCAGGTGACCTTCTTGTGGCCTTCCAGGATCTGATAGGGGCCTAAAAAAAGCTAGGGAGGGACTTTTTAGGCTATCAGGGAGTGACAGGACTAGGAGGAATGGAGCAAAGCTGGAGGTGAGGAGATTCAGATTGGATGTGAGGAGGAAGTTGTTCAGCATGAGAGTGGTGAGAGCCTGGAATGGGTTGCCCAGGGGGGTGGTTGGGGCCACATCCCTGGAGGTGTTTGCAGCCAGGCTGGCAGAGGCTGTGGGCAGCCTGATCTAGGGTAGGGTGTCCCTGGGCATGGCAGGGGGGTTGGAACTGGCTGATCCTTGTGGTCCCTTCCAACCCTGACTGATTCTAAGTGACTCTTTCCTTTTCTTAGAATCATAGAATGGTTTAGGTTGGAAGGGACCTCAAAGATCATCCACTTCCAACCCCCAGAATGGTTTCTTGATTTTTATCTAGCCAGAAAATCAGGAGAGCAGAGCTGCAAAGTCCATAGCCACATCCGTATACAGCCAGCAAAGATCTCCAAAATCTCCCCCCAAAAAAGGAGACTTTTGTAGATACTTGTTTTAATTTCCTTGCAGTTTGTGGCTCATGCCAGTTTCCTGACTCAGTGTCACTCTGGTCTGGTGCTATGCCAAGTTTTCCAATAAGGAAAATAAGGCAGTGGTGAGTCACTGGCTGAATTCGTATGCACTCGATTTGCTCTATCATTATCTGGACTGGTTTTATTTATTTTAATTAGTTCACACACAGACTCTCTGAGATATGTCTCATTGCATGAATTAGCAAGGCTTGTTAGTCCTCTGTCAAGATTAGAAAGCCAGAAGACAACCAAAGCTTTTGGGGGCAGGCACTCATTTTTTTTTCCCCTGCCATGCCATGCAGAAAGAGAGTACAAGGAGGGGAAGAGTCTCTGAGCTTTCTAAGTGTGACAATAATGTCCTTGGGTTTGGAGGCTCTTCTGTTTGGTCTGAAAACCTTTGGTTACATCTGATATGTCCCAAAAGGAGGTTTTTTTCCCCTGGTAAAGGTTGTTTGTCTTGCAGTCTGTGTTGGAGCAGAGGTATTGCTGTGCAAAGCAAAGCCCTGCTGAAATGGGGTCTGGACCAAGTCATAGAATCGTAGAATGGTTTAGGTTGGAAGAGACCTCAAAGATCATCCAGTTTCAACCCCCTGCCATAGGCTGGGACACCTCCCACTCTGTCCTGAGACAGAGGTGTGGGACAAGGGTCTGGCTGTCTTCTGAAAGCTGCTGATGGATCCTGCCATTTCAGAGAGCTATCATAAACTTTATGGGTTTGTTTGTTCGTTCTCTAAAATCGTAACAGCTTCTGATCTCTTCAGCCTGGAGAAGAGAAGGCTTCCAGGAGACCTTACAGTAGCCTTCCAGGATCTGAAGGGGCTACAGGAGGGCTGGGGAGGGACTATTGACAAGGTCTTGTAATGACAGGATGAGGAGGAATGGGTTTAAACTGGCAGAGGGGAGATTGAAACTGGAAGTTTAAGAGGAAATTCTTTGCAGTGAGGGTGGTGAGACACTGGCACAGGTTGCCCAGGGAGGTTGTGGCTGCTCCCTCCCTGGAGGTGTTCAAAGCCAGGTTGGATGAGGCTTTGAGTGACCTGTTCTAGTGGGAGGTGTCCCTGCCTATGGCACAGGGGGGTTGGAACTGGATGATCTTTGAGGTCCCTTCCAACCTAAAGCATCCTGATTCTCTTCTTAGTGATCTGCAGCAATAAGCCAAGGAACAACAGCTACAAACTGGAACAGAGAAAGTTTCACCTCAATGTGAGGAGAAACTTCTTTACAGGGAGAATGACAGAGCCCTGGAGCAGGCTGCCCAGAGAGGTTGTGGAGTCTCCTTCTCTGGAGACTTTCAAAACCTGCCTGGGTGCATTCCTGTGTGGACTACCCTGGGTGATCCTGCTTTGGCAGGGGGGTTGGACTCGATGATCTCTGGAGGTCCCTTCCAACCTCTAAGGTTCTGTGATCCTATGATTTTTGCCATTCCACATCAAGGGATCTCTCCAAGTCTCAATGAACGAGTTTGTTTTTGCAGCTCAAGCCGAAGTGCCAATTCCTTTCAGCCTCTCCTTTTAGCCATGCAATTTACCTTCAATCGAAGTCTTCCTTTGGCTTGTGGGAATTGCAAGGCTGATTAAGATAGGCTAAGGCAGGAGTGAAATTGAGGATCTCACTGTAAGGAGCTGTGTGGTGGGGGAAAGGAAAGGAGAGCAAAGCAACGTGGGGAGCTTAGCATCAGCCTTGCCCTGTCTCACTGTTCAGTTTTGGTGCACTGGATCCTAAATGGAGAATCTTCCATGTTTTGCAGTTGATTTCAGAGCTGTTGGGCTGACGCTGGCCTGGAATCCCAATGCTCCCCATAAGACAAGGGCTTCCTTCCCAGCCAGAGTCCTGGGAACAAGCCTACACTGTAATTAGGGAGATGAAGTATTTGATTAGGGTGTGGCTTTGCCAGCATTTGGCAGCAGTTGCTGCATTCACATTCTCGCTTGTTTTGTTTTCAACTTTTATTTACTTCTTTTGTTTTTTTTTTTAATCTAAGCAGGACTTGCTGTCCAGTGCTCCCTTCCCTAGAGGCCCTGGCCCTGTGCTAATGACTGCTTGTCTTAATAGATTCTACACCTGATGAGCTTTTGTTTTTTTTAAACCTCCTCCCATTCTTGCAGGCTCCAACTCCAGTGGAGTTGGAGCTCTGTTAGAGGAGCCATCATTTGTTACCACCTAGCCTCTGCCAGAGACAGAGAAGCTGGGGTTTAATAAATTTTCCTCTCCAAGCCCTTGGTTAATTGCATTCCTTATTTTTATTTTCTTTCCCCTGATGCTAATTGCTTGTTCCATGCCACGCAGGTAAGCCTGTATTGTTTGGGAGTGAATGAATGAATGAATGAATGAATGGATGGCTCAGATCCTTCCCCTCTGATGTTATAATAATGATAAAAACATTGACTGGAATATGTGGGTGTGACGGATTCAGGTAGAGAGCAGCCCTGTGGAGAGGGGCTTGAGGGTGCTGGTGGAGGAGAAGCTCAACGTGAGGCAGCAGTGTGCACTTGCAGCCCAGAGAGCAACCAGAGCCTGGGCTGCATCAGGAGAAGTGTGGCCAGCAGGGCCAGGGAGGTGATTCTCCCCCTCTACTGTGCTCTGCTGAGACCCCACCTGGAGTACTGCATCCAGTTCTGGAGCCCCTGGGACAAGAGGGATGTGGACATGCTGGAGTGTGTCCAGAGAAGGGCCATGAGGATGCTCAGAGGGCTGCAGCACCTCTGCTATGAGCACAGACTGAAAGAGTTGAGGCTGTGCAGTTTGGAGAAGAGGAGCCTCCCAGGGGACCTTATTGTGGCCTTCCAGGATCTGAAGTGGGCTACAAAAGAGCTGGGGAGGGACTTTTTAGGCTATCAGGTATTGAGAGGACTAGGGGGAATGGAGCAAAGCTGGAGGTGGGGATATTCAGACTGGATATGACGAGGAAGTTATTCAGCATGAGAGTAGTGAGAGCCTGGAATGGGTTGCCCAGGGGGCTTGTTGGGTCCACATCCCTGGAGGTGTTTAAGGCAAGGCTGGTTTCCTCAAAGCCTTCTCTTTTCCAGGCTGTAGAGTCCCAACTCTTGTAGCCTGTCACAGAATCATAGAATTAACGAGATTGGAAAAGACCTCTCCTCATAACAGAGCTGCTGCAGCCCTCTGAGCATCTTCATGGCCTCCTATGGACTGGCTCCAACAATTCCATGTCCTGCTTGTGTTGGGGACTCCAGAGCTGCACACAGTACTCCAGGTGGAGTCTGAGGAGAGCAGAGCAAAGGGGCAGAATCCCCTCCCTTGCCCTGCTGGCCACAGCTGCTCTTGATAGCTCGTGGGTGGCTGAGCTGAAGCCAGCTCGTTTGAAGCTTAGGGATCTGTGTGTGTACTGCAGTCACACCTTGGGGTTGCAGTGAAGATACAATCACAGAGACCTCAGAATAAACTCCTCTCCACCTAATCTTTTCACATGTCTCTGAACAGACAGGTGTGTGCACCACTCCTATGCATCCTTAATGCAATGTTTGAAGCAGGTCGAATATGGCTGGAGGCATGAGGAAGAGCCTGATGGTAGGAAGGTGACTTGTGCCTTTAATGGCTGGGAGGGCAGGCTTGGCCATCCCTGCTTAGTTACCTTCACCTGTAGGAGCTGCTCCTGGATGAACCAGGGAGCACAGCCTGGGAAGGAGAATGCCTTCACAAGGAGAGGTTATGTTAGCAACAAGCAGTGGAGGAAACAAATTGTCAGCACAGAGGCTGCTCTGGCTCTTTGGGAGCCAAAGGAGTGTGAGTCTGGGTTCTCTGTTTCCTTTGAGATGCAGGACATTTGCATGCACTTTGGCTGGCTCCAAGTGAGGAAAATGTGCCTGGTTTACTAGGTAAGGTGGTAGGCAGCATTCCATAGGGTATGGCAGCATGCCTCAAAGATCAAATAGATGATGTTAGTGATGGGGAAATGGTCAGAATGTAAGCAAGAAGATGTAAAAGTATCAAATGGATAAATGCTGAAAATGTAAGCAAGAAGATGTTAAAGTGTCAAATTGATTCTGAGCACAAGAGCCTAATCATGATGCGTTGTCTGTGGAAGTTCTGCCTTCTCCTCTGTCTCCTCTAAGTGGTGCAAGTCCAGGGCTGAGTGTGCTGGGCACACACACTGGATTGGTCAGTGCCTGCCTTGCATCGTGTGGGATGTTGTGTGCTGCCAAGCACCANCATTGGCATTGCTGGTGCAAGCTTTGGTGAGCTGAAACCCTGTGGCTTTGTCTCTGCTACTTTGCACAAGTGCACTCTGTAGTATGTAGCTGCCTTAGGAGCAGTTTGAAATCAGATCAGGATGGTTTGGTTTGGTGAGTGAAAAATGGGACTCTCTCAGAGCCTCTATAATTTTTCCCTATTAGAAGATGCCTTTAAAAGTGTGTGGGGGGGTTTTTTGTGCAATTAGGTTGGCTGATGGTATTGCAGCAGGTGCAGATGGTGCATTGGCATTGCTGGTGCAAGCTTTGGTGAGCTGAAACCCTGTGGCTTTGTCTCTGCTACTTTGCACAAGTGCACTCTGTAGTATGTAGCTGCCTTAGGAGCAGTTTGAAATCAGATCAGGATGGTTTGGTTTGGTGAGTGGAAAATGGGACTCTCCCAGAGCTTCTCTAATCTCTAGAATTTTTCCCTATTAAAAAATACCTTTAAAAGTGTTTTTTAAGCAGTTAGGTTGGCTGATGATATTGCAGCAGGTGCAGATTGGGCATTGGCATTGCTGGTGCAAGCTTTGGTGAGCTGAAGACCTGTGGCTTTGTCTCTGCAGCTTTGCACGAGTTAACTCTGTAGTTTGTACCTGCAGTTTGAAATCAGATCAGGATGGTTTGGTTTGGTGAGTGGCAAATGGGACTCTGCCAGAGTCTCTCTAAGGTATTTTTTTTTTTCTTTCAAGCTGTGTTTTTCATTGTAGCTTAGCTTATGAATGCTATCATGGAATGTTTTTATAGGTATATAGAGGCAGCAGTGGTTCCATGGAGTGCCCACATTCCTTTTAAATATAAAGGATAACCAAAGCACTCTGCACACTAGACCTGCTGTGGAGTAGCTCTTTAAATGGTGGTTACCATGGAGAACATCTGTACTAAGATGACCTTCTCTTCAGAGCATCTTTCAACCCCCTATCATATGACCTTCCAGGCTTGCCACCTTTGGTTGTAGCTCTGGTCAGGATCACAAAGATTTTTTTTTAGGCAGGCAGCTTTGCCTCCTGCATGATCTTGGGGCTATGGTTTAGGGTGAACCTTGCAGAGTAAGGTTATCAGTTGGACTTGGTGATCCTGAGGGTCTTTTCCAACCTGAATGATTTGGTGGTTCTGTGATCTGACCACCTGCTTCCCTGTCAGAAGCCTGAGCTATGCACTTCCAGGAACATTTGGTTTTCTCAAAACACCTTCCCTAAACCAGAGGTAACTTAGGCATCTAAATGTGGCTCTGCATTCTGAAAGCCTCAGAATCGAGTCTCTTAACATTCCGTGTTGGTGACATGGCCACTGAAGACTGGGAGGAAAGCAGATGCTGGATCTTGGAGTAGATCCTGCAAACCCTCTGACACTCTGGGTGGGTGAGGTCAGCCACATTCCTCTTCCCCATTTTGCTCAACATTCTCTCCCCATCTAACGCTCCACACCCTAAGACCTTTTATCCTCCCAATTGCCCTTAGAAGTCCTTTTCCTGCCCAGTGCCCACAAAAACCCTGTAACTGCCTTAGTGTCTTTGTTGGGTACTTAGACATCAGCCCCACCGGGAAAGTAACCTAGATGGGGCTAAAGTGACTTGTCATTCTGCTGTCTGGCTGTCCCCTGTGAGTCCTGTCTCTGTGCCCATCTTGATCAGCACTCCAGGCTGGGTGCTGCCTGTGTTTCATCTCTTTGAGTTGCAAGCTTTACATCAGCATTAGCAGTTCAGCTGGTAAGATGCTCTGGAAGGTTGGCACTGTGCTTCCCCTGCCTTTGCTCTGTCCTCAGATTGGTTTAGAAAGAAAAAGTGATAGCCCCAGTGGGTGCCATGTAATCATAGAGACAGCCCAAATGGCCACCACCAGCCCTGCTTGAGAGGCTGTCTCAGGAAGAGTGGTGCCTGTTAGCTGCTCAGGGCTGTTTTGAGATCCTCCTGGGGCACAGATATGAACTTTAATCTAAGAAAGGCCCTTTTGAACCACATGCTTCCCTTTCTGGGATTGCATCAGGTGTTGTGGGATACCTAGAATCATAGAATCAGTCAGGGTTGGAAGGGACCACAAGGATCAGCCAGTTCCAACCCCCCTGCCATGCCCAGGAACCCCCTTCCCTAGATCAGGCTGCCCACAGCCTCTGCCAGCCTGGCTGCAAACACCTCCAGGGATGTGGCCCCAAACACCTCCCTGGGCAACCCATTCCAGGGCTTCACCACTCTCATGCTGAAGAACTTCCTCCTCACATCCAATCCGAATCTCCCCACCTCCAGCTTTGCTCCATTCCCCCTAGTCCTGTCACTCCCTCATAGCCTAAAATGTCCCTCCCCAGCTTTTTTGTAAGCCCCCTTCAAATCTTGGAAGACCACAATAAGGTCACCTGGGAGCCTCCTCTTCTCCAGCCTGCACAGCCCCAACTCTTTCAGTCTGTGCTCACAGCAGAGGTGCTGCAGCCCTCTGAGCATCCTCGTGGTCCTTCTCTGGACATGCCCCAGCATGTCCACATCCCTCTTGTCCCAGGGGCTCCAGAACTGGATGCAGTACTCCAGGTGGGGTCTCAGCAGAGCAGAGTAGAGGGGGAAAATCACCTCCCTGGCCATGCTGGCCACACTTCTCCTGATGCAACCCAGGCTCTGGTTGCTTTCTGGGCTGCAAGTGCACACTGCTGGCCCATGTTGAGCTTGTCACCTGCCAGCACTCCTAAGTCCCTCTCCGCAGGGCTGCTCTCCAGCCAGTCAGTACAGTCCAGCCTGTAAGCACATCTCTACAAGCACCACCATCACTGTCTGGAGCCTGGCACCAGCTATCTTTGCTTTCCCATCATTTGAAAGCAGAAGGGAAAGTCTAAACCTCTGTCATTTTCCTCTTCTCTCCCCTGGTCTATCATTGCTTAATTGCATCCCCAAAAAAAATCTTATTAAAGTTTGGGGTGAGTCATTGCCACGGTGAGATGAAAACAGAGCTGGGCAAATTGAAAAGAGGAGTTGTCTTCCCATGTGAGCAGGCTGGGCAGGAGAGCTCCCACAGCAGGGAGAGACTCCTATCACTTCAGAGGTGGATTGCATTACCTGCTTGCTGCTGCTGCTGCCTCTAATTTGATCCCCTAAATCCCATCTCAAAACACCTCAAGTCCAAAGAGAATGTAAAATAGGCTCGGAGGGGGGAAATTCCTGCCAATTAGACATGCAGATCTCTCTTGAGCATCTGAGACCTTCTTCCAGGGCTCAGACAGGGCTTATAATTATGGTTCTACATTCTCCTATTGCTTTGCCTACAGAACCCAGCTCCCTCACCACCAGGGGAATGAAACTGTAGGCTTAATTCGAGGTGGCTGCAATTCAGTGCCCTAAATGTGCTTCATTTTTGGCTACAGTAGGTCAGGCTTGTGGTCCCTTCCAACCTAAACCATTCTATGAGTTACTCATGATTTACACATTATGATCTCTTGTGGCAGAAGGGCACCGTAGAGCTCTAAAGCCATTGTCACTGGGCAGGTAGTTTCTTTGCCATGGACTGGAAGCCTTCCTCTGCTTTACAGTGTAGGCACCATTGCAGTCCTGTGCTCTTAGAGGTAGTTTCTTTGCCATGGACTGGAAGCCTTCCTGTGCTTTACAGTGTAGGCACCATTGCAGTCCTGTGCTCTTAGAGGTAGTTTCTTTGCCATGGACTGGAAGCCTTCCTGTGCTTTACAGTGTAGGCACCATTGCAGTCCTGTGCTCTTAGAGGTAGTTTCTTTGCCATGGACTGGAAGCCTTCCTGTGCTTTACAGTGTAGGCACCATTGCAGTCCTGTGCTCTTAGAGGTAGTTTCTTTGCCATGGACTGGAAGCCTTCCTGTGCTTTACAGTGTAGGCACCATTGCAGTCCTGTGCTCTTAGAGGTAGTTTCTTTGCCATGGACTGGAAGCCTTCCTGTGCTTTACAGTGTAGGCACCATTGCAGTCCTGTGCTCTTAGAGGTAGTTTCTTTGCCATGGACTGGAAGCCTTCCTGTGCTTTACAGTGTAGGCACCATTGCAGTCCTGTGCTCTTAGAGGTAGTTTCTTTGCCATGGACTGGAAGCCTTCCTGTGCTTTACAGTGTAGGCACCATTGCAGTCCTGTGCTCTTAGAGGTAGTTTCTTTGCCATGGACTGGAAGCCTTCCTGTGCTTTACAGTGTAGGCACCATTGCAGTCCTGTGCTCTTAGAGGTAGTTTCTTTGCCATGGACTGGAAGCCTTCCTGTGCTTTACAGTGTAGGCACCATTGCAGTCCTGTGCTCTTAGAGGTAGTTTCTTTGCCATGGCCTGGAAGCCTTCCTCTGCTTTACAGTGTAGGCACCATTACAGTCCTGTGATCTTGCTCATCTGGTTTCTGATGCAAGTTCCAAAAAAATCTTCTTTCTGAGGCTATGTTTTCCATCACATCCCAGGCTCCTTGCAACTTTTGGTGGTTTCATGCCTCTCTGACATTCTGGCATGGCTAGTGATAGGTTGCTGTAGGCAGCTGAGGCACCTTTCAGAGCTCTGGATGTGGACACACATCATGAGATTAGGAGAATCCTACAGAACTGAAGGTGCTCAGAGCTGGCTCAGCCCAAGTAAGGTTTCTAGGCTGGGTTGCAAGAGAACTTTTTGTAAAAGAGTGGGACATCAGGAGGAGTAAGTCAGGCAGCTAAACCACACAGGGATTTGCTAAGGCAAAGGCAACCCATTTTTATTTTTTTTTTAGTTCATCAGGTATTGCCTGGGTAATGATATCCCAGTTATTAGTGGAGCAAGTGAGGCAAGGACAGGCGAGAAATGTCAGGGCACTTTGAAAATGGAGGCAAATCTGCCAGCCAGGAGGAAATTAAGAAGTGCCTGTTGAAATCAGAGTAGGAAAAGGCAGGCTGGGGAAAACTGTGTCAGGCTGGATGCAATCAGGCACTTAATAGTTGAGAAAATTACAGACACAGCATAATCGGGGTTGGAAGTGATCTCTGGAGATCATCTAGCACAAGCTAAAAGCAGGGTCAGCTGGAGCAGGCTGCTCAGGTCTGTGTCCTTTTGGGTTTTGAATAGCTTCAGGAATGGAGAATTCACAAGCTCTGTGGGACAGCCTATTCCAGGGTTTGACTGCTTGCACAGCAAAAAAAGCACTTTTTAAAATTTACGTTTAAAGAGAATTTTCCACCTTTCAGTTTGTGCCCTTTGCCTCATTTCACTCAACAGCAGTGTGAAGATCCCTTGCTCTGTGTTCTTTGCCCCCTCTCATCATCAGCTATTGATGCACATTGATGAGATTCACACCCTTCTCCATCCTGAGCCTTCTCTGCTCGTGGCTGAACAGCCTGATAGAGACTATGGGAAGGGAGGTTGTTGTGGGAGGTTGCACTGAGGTTACTGGGCGGATGCTGGTGGTCTGAAAGCCAGCCTGAGTAAATCATAGAATGGCTTAGGTTGGAAGGGACCTCAAGCGAGATGTCAGCACTCATTTACCAGCACTTAAAGAGCATCTCTGTGCCTGTAAGCCAGGGAATGCTTCCATGGCAATCTACAGAAGGGGGTAGTGTGGTTTAGTTTTACACCTGTGAGTAATCCAAAGATGGGGAGTTAGTTCTACACCTGCTAGTTCTGGTGGCAATGGACATTTATCTCCAGGCAGAAATATCAGCAGGGCTGCTGTGGTGCTTTCTGCAGCTGGGCATTTAGTTGGGGTCCAAATTGTGAAGATGATATTCAACAGAACCATAGAATGGTTTAGGTTGGAAGGGACCTCAAGCAAGATGTCAGCACTCATTTACCAATACCTAAAGAGCATCTTTGTGCCTGTAAGCTGGGGAATGCTTCCACGGCAATCCACAGAAGGGGGTAGTGTGGTTTAGTTCTACACCTGCTAGTTCTGGTGGCAATGGACATTTATCTCCAAGCACAAGTATCAGCAGATTGTCAAGCTGATATTCAACAGAACCACAGAATGGTTTAGGTTGGAAGTGACCTCAAAGCTCATCCAATTCCAACCCCCTGCCACAGGCAGGGACACTTCCCACTAGAACAGGTCACTCAAGGCCTCATCCATCCTGGCTTTGAGCAAATGATGAAGTACAGGTAATATGGATTGGGACAGATTAGCTTTCTCACTTTCCCCTTTCCTTCTCTGTATGTTTTTCTTTTCCCATAGTACTTCCAGTTTATGTCTGTGTTCTTGGCATTGTTCCCTGCCTTTTCTGGGAATTGTTATCTCTGGGTCTTTTATCTCTTTGTGCTTATCATTTAATGTGATCCTGGCAGCCCCAAAAGCTAAGCTACATGGCGAGTGAGTTCAGGTTGATGATTTGTTGATCCTTGAGACCTGCAGTGATCTTGCAAGGATCATCTAGTTCCAACCCCCCTGCCATGCCCAGGGACGCCCTACCCTACATCAGGCTGCCCACAGCCTCTGCCAGCCTGGCTGCAAACACCTCCAGGGATGTGGCCCCAAACACCTCCCTGGGCAACCTGTTCCAGGCTCTCACCACTCTCATGCTGAAGAATTTCCTCCTCACATCCAATCTGAATCTCCCCACCTACAGCTTTGCCCCATTCCCCTTAGTCCTGTCACTCCCTGATAGCCTCAAAAGTCCCTCCCCAGCTTTTTTGTAGCCCCCTTCAGATCCTGGAAGGCCACAAGAAGGTCACCTTGGAGCCTCCTCTTCTCCAGCCTGCACAGCCCCAACTCTTTCAGTCTGTTCCCATAGCAGAGGTGCTGCAGCCCTCTGAGCATCCTCATGGCCCTTCTCTGGACACCTCCATCATGTCCACATCCCTCTTGTCCCAGGGGCTCCAGAACTGGATGCAGTACTCCAGGTGAGGTCTCAGCAGAGCAGAGTAGAGAGGGAGAATCACCTCCCTGGCCCTGCTGGCCACACTTCTCCTGATGCAGCTCAAGCTCTGCTTGGCTTTCTGGGCTGCAAGTGCACACTGCTGGCTCATGTTGAGCTTCTCCTCCACCAGCACTCCCAAGTCCTTCTCCTCAGGGCTGCTCCCCAGCCAGTCACTGCCCAAGAAGCCAAAGCACAAACTTCAGAAGTTATGTGTCTAAACTACTGGAACTTGAAGCTTTGCTGATGCTTCACAGGTTTGAGTTGTGTGTTTTTCCAAGTCTGAAGGCACTCAGTTTTTTCTCTGCTTTCCTTGCAGGTGTGTTACTAGACATCCAGCAGCACTTTGGAGTCAAAGACAGCGGGGCTGGCTTACTGCAGACAGGTAACAGCCTTTGGTTGCTCACTGGTTTCTGTAACCTTCCTCTTCTCAGTCCTTTCCTATTTCTTCAGCTACAGCCCATGGGCACACTGGCTGTGAAATACACTTACTAGGAAGATGAGTGAACATGAGGGGGTTTTTTGATGTTTGATTTGCTGGTGGGCAGGAGGAGATCAGGGCTCAGCATGGCTTGAGCACAGAATGGACTAAAAGCCAACCTGATGATGTTATTGACAGCCACAGTCAAACAAGAGGCAGCTGCCTTCCCTAAATCAGAAAACTCATCGTCCACCAACCAGCAGGATCCTGTTGTTCTCACTTTTCTTAACTCTGTGGAGGTTGATGTGTGATGTAGAATGTCCTTCCTGTGCTCTACGGTGTGCTGAATGCACAGACTTTGGCAGTACAGCGTGGCATGAGCACATAATCCTCAGCAGAACAAGTACCTGAGGGAGCAGCCACAACCTCCCTGGGCAACCTGTGCCAGTGTCTCGCCACCCTCACTGTGAAGAACTTCCTCCTAACATCCCATGTAAATCTCCCCTCTGCCAGTTTGAACCCATTCCCCCTTGTCCTGTCATTACAAGACCTTGTCAATAGTCCCTCCCCAGCCTTCCTGTAGCCCCCTTCAGATACTGGAAGGTTACTCTAAGGTCTCCTCAAAGCCTTCTCTTCTCCAGGTTGCAGAGCCCCAACTCTTGTAGCCTATCCTCATAGCAGAGGTGCTGCAGCCCTCTGATCATCTCTGTGGCCCTCCTCTGGACTCTCTTTAACAGTTCCACATCCTTCTTGTTCTATGTCTACAGTGAGGATGGTGAGACACTGGCACAGGTTGCCCAGGGAGGTTGTGGCTGCTCCCTCCCTGGAGGGGTTCAAGGCCAGGCTGGATGAGGTCTTGAGCATCCTGATCTAGTGGGAGGTGTCCCTGCCTATGGCACAAGGGGGTTGGAACTGGCTGATCTTTGATGTCTCTTCCAACCTAAACCATTCTACGATTCTTGTGCTGGGGGCTCCAGAACTGCCCACAGTACATGACACACACTTAGTGTGTGTACTGCACACAGTTAGTGACGGGAAGCAGCATCAGTCAGTTCTGCCCAAAGTGGCTGTGGTTGTTGGTCAGGTTTTTGTTTTTTGTTTTTTGTTTTTTTCCTATGGGGATTATTTGTATTTATTTATTGCACTCAGAGGAGCAGGTCCTCGGCACATCATTAGACCACAGAGTGCCTGCAAGAAAATATTCGGGTGGAAAGCGACACTTGCCAAAGCATGTGTTTAATCTTCGTCCCCCCACCCTCGCTGGGTGAAAACCTTCTGCAGATGATTTACTGACAGGCAGGAAGAGCTCAGCTCCAGCAGGGCATTTCATTTGCTAATTGCAAGGAAGGTTATTTATTTCCCCAGCAAACAGGCAGGGCATCCGAAAAGGGAGTCGCTGAGGTATTGCAAGATTGCTGCCATGTCAAGAGTTCCCCAGCTGATAACTGGTTCCCGAAGAAAAAGCAATATTTTTCTGCTTGGTTTTTGTTTGGCTGGCTTTGGGAGGTGTTTTTTTGTTTGTTTAGGTGGTTTTTTGTTTGTTTGTTTGTTTGTTTCTGCTCTGAAACCTAAGGGCTTGACTTTGCCCCTGCGCTGTACTTAATCATGTATTACTCACGGTGCCATCGCAGGGAGGGAGTGCTCCCAAAATAAAACACTGCTTCATAGAATCAGTCAGTTCCAACCCCCCTGCCATGCCCAGGGACACCCTACCCTAAATCAGGCTGCCCACAGCCTCTGCCAGCCTGGCTGCAAACACCTCCAGGGAAGTGGCCCCAACCTCCCCTCTGGGCAACCCATTCCATGGCCTCACCACTTTCATGGTGAACAACTTCCTCCTCACATCCAATCTGAATCTTCCCACCTCCAGCTTTGCTCCATTCCCCCTGGTCTTCTCACTCCCTGATAGCCTAAAAAGTCCCTCCCCAGCTTTTCTGTATCCCCCTTCAGATCCTGGAAGGCCACAAGAAGGTCACCTGGGAGCCTTCTCTTCTCCAAACTGCACAGCCCCAACTCTTTCAAGCTGTGCTCATAGCAGAGGTGCTGCAGCCCTCTGAGCATCCTCATGGCCCTTCTCTGGACACCTCCAGCATGTCCACATCCCTCTTGTCCCAGGGGCTCCAGAACTGGACACAGTACTCCAGGTGGGGTCTCAGCAGAGCACAGTAGAAGGGGAAAATCACCTCCCTAGCCCTGCTGGTCATGCTTCTTATGCAGCCCAGGCTCTGCTTGGCTTTCTGGGCTGCAAGTGCACACTGCTGGCTCACGTTGAGCTTCTCCTCCACCAGCACCCCCAAGTCCCTCTCTGCAGGGCTGCTCTCCAGCCAGCCACTGCCCAGCCTGGATTTCACCTAAGTAAGGGTAGGGACACATAACTGAGAACTTATTAGATATGTTACTTCAGCTCAGCTAGTTTGTGTGCTGGCAGCTGGCCCACAGCCCATGCACCCTTAACCCTGGTGAAATAAAAGACACTGGCCCTACACCACCATAAACACTACTCTTAATCCTTTGGCTGTTCTCTCTCTGACCTCTCTAAGATGTGCAAATTGGATAAAGTGGATGCAGAGTGTAAAGGGGTGCAAGGTTGCTGAGGAAGCCTATGGTAGAGCTGGGACTAGGAGCGATGTCTCCAGGGCCTCTGCCTTAACCTTGAGCAGTTCCTTTGCAAGCAGAGGCAGAAATATCATTTTATTCCCAAGGGATGGTCCTGCTCACTAATTGAGTGATGTGAGACGAAAGGGTTGCTCATCCTGAGTATGTCCTCTGAATAAAGAGTGGATTAATCCTCAGGTTGTTAATCCTGCATCTAAATGAGCCCTAAATTAATTTGCAGTGCTAATGAGGGGGAGTGAAACGTGGCATTCCCTGGCAGCTGATATCACTCATCAAACAGGCTTTAACAAAATGCTAAAGGAAATCCTTGCAAGGGAGCAAGAAGGCTGCAGAGAGTGTGAGGAAGAGATGGTGCTGAGAACTCAAGCAGAAGGGAGAAAAAGGAATCCACCAAAGGCAATGTATTGACCCTGCATGCACACCATGACCTGCTCTTTGCAGGCACAGCCAATCTCATAGCTCTCCCACACCAAACATTCAAAAGCCAATTCCTGCACTCTCAGCTTCTGCTGCCCTCTGGAAAGCAAAAGTGACTGATTTCTTAGGAACTGCAAAGGCAGAAATGTGAATTCTTGCCTTCTTTTATGTTAATCCCCAGACCCAAGCTGCTCTTTGCCTAGGAGATGCAGTAAAAAAAGAAACCAAAACTGGTTACAGGAGCACTGTAACTCCTGCCTGGAAAAATCACAGGGATGCTCCAGCCTCATCCATAATGGAAAGGAGCAGAATGTGGTAGTATCTGCAGCAAGGATCTTGTGACAGCAGAGGACACACTGACAGATGGATCTCAACTGCTGCTTGCCCAGCAGCATTGTAGAGTAATAGGCATGCAGCTATGTTGATTCCCCAGCCTCAGTTATCTCTTGATGGTGCTGTGATTCTGTGCTGATCTTCCTTTTATAAAGCACTCAGTACACAGAGTTAATTCCCTCAACTGCCCTACAAGTCTGCATTCAAGCTTTCTTGTGCTTTTCATTCCCTACCTGCTGCTTTTCCCAGTTGGAGAAGAGATCAGCCAGGATTATCCTAAGAGGTGACAGAGCATCTCCTTGCCTACTTGATCTGTGCAGCTGTAGTCAGTCGATGCAGTCAGTAAACCAAAACCATACACATATCTCTCCTATGTGTGGAGTTAGGTAGGAGCAGCAATTTGGATTCACCAAAACCACAGTGTGATGGTTTGGGAGTCACCTGTCCACCTTTTGAATTCATCCAGACTAGACTCAGCCAGGCTATCAGGGAGTGACAGGACTAGGGGGAATGGAGAAAAGGCGGAGGTGGGGAGATTCAGATTGGATGTGAGGAGGAAGTTTTTCAGCATGAGGGTGGTGAGAGCCTGGAATGGGTTGCCCAGAGAGGTGTTTGCAGCCAGGCTGGCTGAGGCTGTGGGCAGCCTGATCTAGGGTAGGGTGTCCCTGGGCATGGCAGGGGGGTTGGAACTGGCTGATCCTTGTGGTCCCTTCCAACCTTGACTGATTCTATGATTCTACACTGGAGTACCTCCCGAGTACCTCCCAAGTACCTCAGTGTCCAACCCAGAAGGTGAGACAGGATGCTTTGTAGTTGCACTCTTCCATTTCTCCTCCCTCTCTACTCTGCCCTAGTGAGGCCACATCTGGAATATTGTGTCCAGTTCTGGGCCCCTCAGCTCAGGGAACTGCTTGAGAGAGTCCAGTGCAGAGCCATAAAAATGATGAAGGGAACAGAACATCTTCCTTACAAGGAGAGACTGAAGGAGCTGGGGCTGTGTTGCAGGGAGAAGAGGAGACTGAGAGGTGAGCTAATCAATGTTAATCAATATGTAAAGGGTGAGTGCTAAGAGGCTGGAGCCAGGCACTGCTGGGTGATGCCCAATGACAAGACAAGGGGCAATGGGTGGAAGCTGAGGAAGTTTCATGTGAACATGAACAAGAGGGGTTTTTTGTTTGACTTGGGCTTTTTTTGTGTGGGTGTTGTTTTTTTGTTTTGTTTTGTTTTGTTTTTTTCTGAGAGAGTGACTGAACCCTGGAACAGGCTGCCCAGGGGGGTTGTGGAGTCTTCCTCTCTGGAGATAGTCAATAACCCTCCTGGATGCATTCCTGCATGATCTGGCATTCACTGCCCAGCCTGGATTTGTGCCTGGGATTGCCTTGTATGTATATTTTGTGTGCCTAATATGCTTCATCCCGGGGAAGCTGCAAGTGTTGCCTCTTAAGAGAGTTATTTTAAGCTTGTTTGGGTTTTGCCTTGCCTCCCACACCTGAGCAGCTCTCATTCTCTTACCAGCACAAGCACACAAGGCAAAGAGCTGTAAGCAGCTATATTCATGCAGGGATGTGAGATAGGGGATAAAGAGGTCAGGCTTGGTCTGTGCCTGCTGAGAGATTTCCAATGTGATGCAGTACAGTTGGAGGCACTGCTGTTGGAGGAGGTGTTTCATTGGAGAGAGAGATCATTTGGATAAACCAAATAGTTGTGACAGAGTGTGAAGAAGCACTGGCAGGACTGTCTTGCAGTGAAGCAAAGGGCACTGATGGCAGCTGTGGTGCTACAGCAGGCATCTAGGAGACTCTGGAAGTATTGGAGCAGTTTCATAGTAGTGGAGATGTTTTGGTCCTTGCCCAGTCCATGGTTAGTTTGAAAAAGAGAAGGTTGAGGGGAGACCTCATTGCTGTCTACAACTAGCTGAAGGGATGCTGTGTAGAGGCTGCTGCTGGGCTCTGCTCACAGGTAGTTTTGGAGACAAAACAAGGGGGAATGGCCTCAAGCTGAGGTTTAGATTGCACATTAGAGAAAGTGTTTCATGGAGAGAGTGGTCAGGGACTGGAATGAGCTGCCCAGGGAGGTGGTGGAGTCACCCAGCCTGGATGTGTTTAAAGGTGGTTTGGATGTGGTGCTTAGGGCTATGGTTTAAGGTGAATCTTGTAGAGTAGATCAGACTTGGTGATCCTGAGGGGCTTTGCCAACTTGCACGTTGCTGTGATGCTTCTCTGATGTCCTGCCTTGAGTTCCAGGTGCCTTTTCCTCCAAACCAGTGCTTCTCAAACCTTTTTGGGATGTGTACCAGACCACTCTGCATCCTTGCAATCAGGCTTTTATAGTGGTTAATCATCAGATGATTACAAAAATAAACATCCTGTGCATCTGGCAGAAAAAAACTTGCAGAACACAGGTTGGGAACCACAGCCTGTAACTGCTCCAAGCTGCTGGAACCAGTGGTGTGTACCAAGCAGAAGCAGCTACATTCACAGAATCATAGAATGGTTTAGGTTGGAAGAGACCTCAGAGATCATCCAGTTCCAAGCCCTCTGTGCTATAGGCAGGGACACCTCCCACTAGATCAGGATGTTCAAGACCTCATCCAGCCTGGCCTTGAACACCTCCAGGGAGGCAGCAGCCACAACCTCCCTGGGCAACCTGTTCCAGTGTCTCACCACCCTCGCTGTGAAGAAGGCAGGCTGCAGGGAGTCCTGTGTGTTAGCCCCAAAGCCACTTGAGGAGGAGTGACTCATTTGTAGACACACAAATACCTGCCTTTGAAAATGAATTCCAGGGCAGCAATTACCTCCAAAAAAAAAAAAAAAAAAAAGATGAACATACATTCCTGATGGTATTTGGTAATGTTGCCAGCCTGCAGAACTGGATTCCAATTAACACCAGTAAGTCTCAATTGCATGAATGCTTCATTGTTATACCAATCCTCCCTATTAACAAAAAAAAAACAAAACAA
>VWZI01001732.1:46175-69762 GCA_013396835.1 Psilopogon haemacephalus | reverse complement strand
CCTTCCCCAGCCTTATCTCACCACTTGATGATGCTGCAGATAAGCTGAAGATCAGAGAGATTAGTAATAGGAGCAGAAATTAGTTGTTTTAGTGATTTAACTCTAAATTCAGCCAGCAAGACCAAGAGACAAAGGAAAAAAGCTGCCAGAGCCAGCACAGACCCAAGCCAGACTGGCCCTCTGCTAATCTCGTTTGTTTTGGGAACATTTCTTAAAACAATTTTTTTTTTCTCTCAGTGAAACTTGGTGAAGTGACACTGTGTTGTTTAACTCTCTCTCAGCCAATAGTCTAATTTCTCACTCAAATTCTCCAGTTAGCTCAAACCAACACAGTAGTGCATGCCTGTACTGATCAATGCTTCTGGTAACAATGGATAAAAACCAGAATTAAGCCCAAAAGCGTTTGGCTGCTGAATATTTGGATGAATTACCCTTCCTTTTCATCTTAGAAAAGGGCTTGGGTTTTGTTGCTTTGTGATGGTGGGGGACAGGGTGGGGTGCAGGTCCTCTCTTTTGGGAGAAGTGTTCTGCCTGTTCGGGTGACGAGACACTGGAACAGGTTGCCTAGGGAGGTTGTGGCTGCTCCCTCCCTGGAGGTGTTCAAGGCCAGGCTGGATGAGGTCTTGAGCGACCTGATCTAGTGGGAGGTGTCCCTGCCTATGGCACAGGGGGGTTGGAACTGGCTGATCTTTGAGGTCTCTTCCAACCTAAACCATTCTATGATGCTATGTAAAACAAACCCTTACCTTTAGGTCCGTTACCGCGAGCGTATCACGATTCTCCGAGGGAACCACGAAAGCAGGCAAATCACACAAGTATATGGCTTCTACGACGAGTGTTTAAGGAAATATGGAAATGCAAATGTTTGGAAATACTTCACAGACCTTTTTGATTACCTGCCCCTAACTGCCTTGGTGGATGGCCAGGTAGGTTGTTCTTGACAGAAGTTGGGTGTTGCTGCTGTTGCTGGATTTCCTCGTCTCTCAGCCTCTGAGAGTCTCTGTCAGATGTGCTAAATGCCTATAATAATGTGTCTGTAATAATGCTTGCATTTATGCTAAGCAGTTAGAATTGCACAGTGACTGTGAGTGAGTGAAGTAAACTTGATGCCTCTAAACTCTTGCAGATTTTCTGTCTACACGGTGGCCTCTCTCCGTCGATAGATACACTGGACCACATCAGAGCACTTGATCGCTTGCAGGAAGTCCCCCATGAGGTACTGCCAAACCAGTTCTTGAGATCCATGATTCAGCACATACTTGGTGTTTAAGTAGACAGCTGTGAAATGAAACTCAAAAGAACTTAGCGACGTGAAAGTGTCTGTCTTCCTGTTGTGGTCTCTTGAAGGAAAAAAGAGTTCTTGCCTGAAGAATCATGCCCCAGTGTGCCTGCAGGCTCAGCAGGAATGACTGAGTGAGATTGGAGGGAAGTAGTTGTTCTAATTCAGGTCAACTTCTTGCTAGGATTTCCAGTGTTAACTGCACCACCTGTTGTAGCTGACAGGCTTTTTTTAAGTCTCAAAGAGGAGTGCTGCAAGAAGTTGTGCTGGACTGGTCTATGTGCAGGCTTTTTCTTATCCGGTGTTCATTTTGCACTCTGAAATACCATCTTCATCTCTCGTAGGGTCCCATGTGTGACTTGCTATGGTCAGATCCTGATGATCGTGGTGGCTGGGGCATTTCTCCTCGAGGTGCAGGTTATACGTTTGGACAGGATATTTCAGAAACCTTTAACCATGCCAACGGCCTTACCTTGGTTTCCAGAGCTCATCAGTTGGTAATGGAGGTAAGCATGGTGGCTGAGGTGTTAGCTGGTCCGTGAGCATCTCTGTGTGTCAGAGATGTACATCTGATGCTGTCACAACTGATGAGCCAGCTAAGAGTCCTCCAGAAGCTCTACTCGGACAATATTCCTGTGCTGCTAAAGGAGTTTCTCAGTTTGACAGTGGAGTAACCATTCCTTTGGCCTTTTTCCTGAAAATATACAGTAATGTCTCAGAACAGACTTCAGTAGTAGATGTAAGATGAGACAGTAATGTCCTTAGGCTGGAAGAAGATGGATTTAGATGAGATGTCAGGAAGAAATTCTAACCCATGAGGGTGGGGAGACACTGGAACAGGTTGCCCAGCTTAGCTGTGGAGGCTCCAAGTCTGGCAGAGTTCAAAGCCAGGTTGGATGGGGCCTTGAGCAACCTGCTCCATGGCAGTGGGGGTGGAGGTAGATGATCTTTAAGGTTTCTTCCAACCCAACCTGTTCTATTATTCTATGATAGTTGTGTGTGGTGTTGTGTTTCTGTGTAGGGAAGAAGGTTCTTAAACACTGAGTTCTCTGGTAAGAAAATGCACCTAAAGAGGTGCTGCACTTCCTTTCACCTTGGCTGTGTGCTTTTGTTGTTAGTCTCTTTTTCCTGGCAGCTAAAATTTTAAAGTATATATTAAATAGGATTTATGTATTTATTTTCAATAGGTTTCATGTATTTATTTTCAGTAGGATTTATATATTTCAATAGGTTTTATAGATTTATTTTCAATAGGTTTTATAGATTTATTTTCAACAGGTTTTATATGTTCATTTCCAATAGGTTTTATATGTTCATTTCCAATAGGTTTTATATGTTCATTTCCAATAGGTTTTATATGTTCATTTCCAATAGGTTTTATATGTTCATTTCCAATAGGTTTTATATGTTCATTTCCAATAGGTTTTATATGTTCATTTCCAATAGGTTTTATATGTTCATTTCCAATAGGTTTTATATNATGTTTATGTTTATATTAAATAGATTAAATATACATTTTAATATAAACATTAAACATGTTTATACTCATATACATATTTAAATATATATTAAACATTTCATAAAAGTACATTAAATATATAAATATATATATAGTTATTATAGTATATATTAAATACCTTTTTAAGACGTATTTATATCTGTATTGTGCTGCAGATTCAGATTAGTCTGTGTACTCCACAATTGCTGGTTTAATGATTTTTCCCCTAATGCAATGAAGATTTCTTTCTGAGTTTTTATTCAGTGCCTCTAGCCCATGCTTACTAGGAAGAAGCAACATACAAAGGCCAAAATTCCTCTTTGACCCCTTTTCTGTCAAGAAGACAAATAAAGTCACAGCCTGAATCTTGTTTCAAGTGAGCCTACCAATGTGTCTTGGGGTTTAGCCCATTCAGGACTCAGCAGTCAGATGGTTCTCTGGGGTAGGACAAATGGACTTGGCTGTCATAATATCTTTGTTGTGTTTTTCCTCCCCAGGGGTACAACTGGTGCCACGACCGGAATGTAGTAACCATTTTCAGTGCTCCAAACTATTGTTACCGCTGTGGCAACCAGGCTGCCATTATGGAACTTGATGATACTCTAAAATACTCCTTGTAAGTATGCTTGAAAGAGAAGAGTTGCAGTGCTCGTGGTGGGAGGGCAGTTGCTGTAGGAAAGAGCATTTCATTGTGTTACGGTGTGGGTAACTGTAAGCTTTCGGGAGGTGAAGTACTTGAGTTATGGTTGGACTTGATCTTAAAGGTCTTCTCCAACCTTAATGATTCCATGGTTCTAGGAATTTAATTCTTGGCTTGAGAAATTGATTTACTTGTGCTACGAGCACTGCTTTGGGATGCAAAGTAGTTGAGTTATGAACTTGATCTTAAAGGTCTTCTCCATGAAGAGAAGGCTTCCAGGAGACCTTATAGTAGCCTTCCAGTATCTGAAAGGGGCCTACAGACAGGCTGGGAAGGGACTATTGACAAGGTCTTGTAATGACAGGATGAGGGGGAATGGGTTTAAACTGGCAGAGGGGAGATTTAGGCAGAATGTTAGGATGAAGTTCTTCACAGTGCGGGTGGCGAGACACTGGCCCAGGTTGCCCAGGGAGGTTGTGGCTGCTCCCTCCCTGGAGGTGTTCAAGGCCAGATTGGATGAGGCCTTGAGCTACCTGTCCTAGTGTGAGGTGCCCCTGCCTGGAACTGTTGGAGCCGGTGCAGAGGAGGCCACCAAGATGCAGCTGAGAGGGCTGCAGCAGCTCTGCTGTGAGGACAGGCTGAGAGAGTTGGAGAAGAGCCTGGAGAAGAGAAGGCTTCCAAGAGACCTTGGAGTGGCCTTGGAGTGGCAGGATCTGAAAGGGGATACAGGAAGGCTGGGGAGTGACCATTGACAAGGGATTGTAATGACAGGAGGAGGAGGAATGGGTTTAAAGTGTGAGAGGGGAAATTGAAACTGGATGTTAGGAGGAAGCTGTTTGGAGTGAGGGTGGTGAGACACTGGCACAGGTTTCCCAGGGAGGTTGTGGAGCACAGAAGCACCCAATGTGATCTTCTGTGCTCCACAACCTCCCTGCAGGTGGATTCTGTGCTCCACAACCTCCCTGGGGGTGTTCAAGGCCAGGCTGGATGAGTCTTTGGGCGACTTGTTCTAGTAGGAGGTGTCCCTGCCTACGGCATAAGGCTGAGCTTTGAGGTCCCTTCCAACTTAAACCATTCTGTGGTTGTAGACAATTCTTGGGTTGAGAACTTGATCTTAGGAGCAATGCTAGCAGGAGTAATGCCATGCAAACCATACCTGCAGAGCTGAACTGCAAACGTGGCAGGGCTGCGGTGCCATGGCGCGGTGCATTGCCGTGGTAGGGGTGCATTGCAGTGCGGCGGCAGGGCTGCAGTGAAGCAGTAGGGGTACGTTGCAGTGCCATGGTGTGGTGCAGGGCCGTGGCAGGGTTGCGGTGCCGCAGTAGGGGTGCAGTGCGGTGCCATGGCGGGTTGTGTTGTCACGGCAGGGGTGCAGTGCCATGGCGGGGTTGCAGTGCCATGGTAGGGGTGCATTGCAGTACTGTGGCAGGGCTGCAGTGCCATTGCGGGACGCAGTAGCGTGGTAGGGTTGCGGTGCCACGGCAGGGGTGCATTGAAGTGCCGCGGCGGGATGCGGTGCCACGGCAGGGGTGCATTGTGGTGCCATGGCGGGTTGCAGTGCCGCGGCAGGATGCGGTGCTACAGCTGGGTTGCGGTGCCATGGCGGGGTGTGGTACCGCAGCGGGATGCGATGCCGCGGTAGGGGTGCATTGTGGTGCCGTGGCAGGGTGCAGTGCGGTGCCGCGGTAGGGGTGCATTGTGATGCCAAGGTAGGGTTGCATTGCCGTGCCATGGCGGGTTGCATTGTCGCGGCAGGGGTGCAGTGCCATGGCGGGGTGCATTGTCGCGGCAGGGTTGCAGTGCCATGGCGGGATGCGGTGCCGTGGCGGGGGTGCGGTGCCGTGGCGTGGTGCCTTGTGGTGCCATGGTGGGATGCGGTGCCGCAGCAGGGGTGCGATGCGGTGCCATGGAGGGGTGCAGTGCCGCGGCAGGGGTGCAGTGCAGTGTCGCGGCAGGGGCGCGGTGCCANGTGCCGCGGCAGGGGTGCGATGCGGTGCCATGGAGGGGTGCAGTGCCGCGGCATGGGTGCAGTGCAGTGTCGCGGCAGGGGCGCGGTGCCATGGCGCGGTGCCTTGTGGTGCCATGGCAGGATGCGGTGCCGCGGCAGGGGGGCGATGCGGTGCCATGGAGGGGTGCAGTGCCGCGGCAGGGGTGCGATGCGGTGCCATGGAGGGGTGCAGTGCCGCGGCAGGGGTGCGATGCGGTGCCATGGAGGGGTGCAGTGCTGCAGCATGGGTGCGGTGCAGTGCAGTGTCGCGGCAGGGGTNGCCGCGGCATGGGTGCAGTGCAGTGTCGCGGCAGGGGCGCGGTGCCATGGCGCGGTGCCTTGTGGTGCCATGGTGGGATGCGGTGCCGCAGCAGGGGTGCGATGCGGTGCCATGGAGGGGTGCAGTGCCGCGGCATGGGTGCAGTGCAGTGTCGCGGCAGGGGCGCGGTGCCATGGCGCGGTGCCTTGTGGTGCCATGGTGGGATGCGGTGCCGCAGCAGGGGTGCGATGCGGTGCCATGGAGGGGTGCAGTGCCGCGGCAGGGGTGCCTTGTGGTGCCATGGCAGGATGCGGTGCCATGGCGGGATGCGGTGCCATGGAGGGGTGCAGTGCCGCGGCAGGGGTGCGATGCGGTGCCATGGAGGGGTGCAGTGCCGCGGTATGAGTGCAGTGCAGTGTGGCGGCAGGGGCGCAGTGCCATGGAGGGGTGCAGTGCCGCGGCAATGAAGGTGTGTGTGTGTGTTTCAGTTTGCAGTTCGACCCGGCGCCGCGCAGAGGGGAGCCTCACGTCACCCGGCGCACCCCAGACTACTTCCTGTGAGGAGCTGGCAGGCCTGTACAGTACCGCCGTGCCCCCCGCCCCCGCCGCGCCTTGAGCTGGAGAGAGAACGGGCAGAGCGACAGCAACTCCAAAGTGTCAGGAAAACAAACAAAAGAAGAAGAAAAAGTACCTAACGTTCAAAACTTTGGTTTTTTTTTTTTTTTTTTTTTTTTTTTCTTTTTTCCTTTCTCATGGACCAAAAGACGTGCCATACTCAAACCCAGAGCCTCTTGTCAGCAACTGTGACCACTTTTAGAATGAACCGAGTCCATTGCATGCTGAAGCGCCGCTGTCGGCCGGGAGCCGCTCCCGCCGGGGGCGCTGTTTGTAGTTCCTTTTGCTTTCTCGGAGAGACTGCAGATGATCAGACGTAGACATTTAACACCTCGTGAATACATTTAACTTAACCATTTAGCTATAGCTTTACTCAGCATGACTGTAGATAAAGGGTAGCAGCAAACAATCATTGAAGCTTAAAGACCCATTTTTGAGATTAAGTACCAAGGCCTCATCTTTGTTCTGAAACTGTTTTATTTTCAGGGATTTTGGTTAATTTTATTGTTTGGAATTTTTTTTTTTTCTTTTTTTTTTTTTCTCTTTGTCTGCACTCAGTTCCCTTTTCCACTCTCTGCCCCACCATATTGTCCCTTGTAATTGTCCAAGGATAGTGAATTACTTTGAACAGAACTGTTTTATTTTAATTTTTTTTTTTTTTCCTGTAAAACGATGTCGCTGCAGGACGGAGCTGCAGTGTTTTTTCATAATAAACTTGTGAACTAAGTATGGAAAACCCCCGTCAGATCCTAATTGCATCTCAGGTCAGCTTGTCTCACAAACTCACCTGGAGCTGGGTGGGCTTTAGAAGCTTGAGTAGAATTTGCCACTTTAAAATTAACTGCAACTGAAGCGATTGCAAAAAAAGCTCCTCCCAGGGATGGAATTCTAAAAGGGCAGTGCCTGGCCCAGGAAGGGAGCTGACTTAGCACTGCCATGTTGGCCTCTGCTGAAGTAGTCAAAAGGGAAGCATCTGGGGGCACTTCACTGATAGAGCATGGCTGTTCTCCAGTGTAAAGTCTGAGCCATTTACAATGTAGGTGCTAATAATGACAATTGTCTGAAAAAAAAAACACACTTCAAAAATAAAAGCAATTTTCTAAAAGTATGAACAGGAATCCCTTGAACTTCGGTGCGGTGTGCATGCCCCAGGCTGCTGTTCTGAGCTGGTGCTGTGTGCTCTCAAAATTGCCTTTCTCCTTTCTTTCACAGTTCAAATCCTGATTAATTTTGATCAAAGCAAATTCAGATTTCGCCCCCCCCCGCCACACACCTTTGGCATATCTTAAAATGGTTTAGTGGAAAACTCTTAAAGACTTTGGATTCCTTGGGCACAAGGTAGATGCTGCTGCAGCAGCACAGAGGAGCACCTCTCCTCCAAAGACAGGCTGGGAGAGTGGGGATTGTTCAGCCTAGAGAAGAGAAGACCTTAGAGCAGCCTTCCAGTGAAGAGGGGCTACATGAGAGCTGGAGAGGGGCTCTTTGCAAAGGCCTGCAGTGACAGGGCAAGGGGTAATGGCTTCAAAGTGGAAGAAGCTGGATTTAGATTAGACATTGGGAAGAAATTCTTTCCCGTGAGAGTGGTGAGACACTGAGACAGGTTGTCCAGAGAAGCTGTGGAGGCTTCAAGCTTGGCAGTGTTCAGAACAAGGTTGGATGTGGCCTTGAGAGTGCTGGTCGAGTGGGGAGGTGTTGCTGCCCATAGTAAGGTGATCTTTAAGGTCCCTTCCAGCCCAACCCATTCTGTGATTTTTCTCTTAATGCTGTTTGCTTTTAAGAGGAAGTCCAAATATTTTCCAGCTATCCCAGCTTGCTGCAGGCAAGGTTTCTAGGGCTTTCTTGCTTTTCTGCTGGAGGATCGGTGTCCTAACTTTGGAGGAAGGTGCTGCATTTCACAGAGTGTTTCTTCATCTGTCTTCTGAAAGGCTTGAGTGGTTGTTTTCCTTCAGACCCGTCCTGTAGGTTGGGTGCCAAATGGCTTCTGCAGAGTGCTCAGCCCTCTGCGGTTGGGTCTCTTTGCAGGAAGAAGTGAAGACTAAAAATAAACCCATCCCAAATGTCTTTTTTTAGTATCTCAGGAACTTTGGCTTTGATCACTCTTAAAAACTCTTTTGCCATGGAGCTCACTCTGAATTCCTTTCACTTGCCACTCTCCAGAGGCTTTTGTAGATGACACTTTTTGCCTTAATTGACACCATTCCTTCAAGAGTAATGTCTCTGCCCTGTTTTCTGTTTTCCCAGTTATGTTAATTGGGGTGGCTCACCTGCTCTGAGGAGTCAGCTCACTTGTTTCCGTGCCCAGATACAAGCAGCTGTTAGTGAAGCACATGGAAAATGTTCTGAATTGCCTCAGCTTCTGCACTTCCTCTCCCTAACTGGGCTATGAATGAAGATTTCACTGAGAACAGCATGTTGTGAACACAGCCTGGTGGCTCTGATGGACCTTGGCCACTGGCAGTGCTAACCAGCAAAAAACATGGTTGGGAGATTCAAGAGGATAAAAAAAATGCCCAAATATTTATTAGTTTGATTTATTGGCAGCTGACTGAATGATTCCTTCTCTTCAGACTAAGGGATGTGGACATGCTGGAGGTGTGCTGAGAAGAGCCACAAGGATGCTGAGAGGGCTGCAGCACCTCTGCTGTGAGAACAGACTGAAAGAGTTGGGGCTGTGCAGGCTGCAGAAGAGGAGGCTCCCAAGGGACCTTCTGGTGGCCTTCCTGCATCTGAAGGGGGCTACAGAAAAGCTGGGGAGGGACTTCTTAGGCTGTCAGGGACTGAGAGGACTAAGGGGGATGGAGCAAAGCTGGAGGTGGGGAGATTCAGACTGGCTGTGATTAGGAAGTTGTTGAGCATGAGAGTGGTGAGAGGCTGGAATGGGTTGCCCCTGCAGGGAGGTGTTTGGGGCCAGATCCCTGGAGGTGTTTTTGGCCAGGCTGGCAGAGGCTGTGGGCAGCCTGCTCTAGGGTAGGGTGTCCCTGGGCGTGGCAGGGGGGTTGGGACTGGCTGATCCTTGTGGTCCCTTCCAACCCTGACTGATTCTATGATTCTGTGATTGTAAATGAGCATAATGAGGGTTGGTGCTTGGCTTGGAGATGAGTGTGGGTATTTGCTACAGGCTGGTGGATTCTGTGAGCAGCAAAGCAGGAGGAGCTGGAACTCCCCATCTTGTGGCAGTGAGCAGGGACCTAGAACACGAGGTTGGAAGGCACCTGAAGGATCATCCAGTCCAACCTTTCAGGGTAATACAGCAGAGAGGGCCCAGCACCCAGGCCAGCTGGGCCTTGGGGCACTCACCAGCTCCCTGGGGAGTTTATTCCAGTGTCTGATGGTCTAAATGGTGGAAACATTTCTTCTGACATCTAGTGGGAATCTCACAGCAGCAGCTTGTCCCCATTGCTCCTTGTCTTTGCCATGGGCCTCTGCACAAAGGGAGTCTCCCTCTTCCTCACAGCTACCTTTATGTACTTGTCTGTGGTTAGGAGGTCTCTTCTAAGGCTTGTCCAGGCTGAACAAATGTAGCTCTCAGCCTTCCTTCACAGGCCAGTCCTGCCAGTCCTCTTAATTATTCTTTAGGCCTTTCTCTGGACCCTCTCCAGCCTGTCCCCATCCTTGCACAGTGGGGGCCAAACCTGTGTGCAGTGCTCAAGGTGTGGCCTGCCCAGTGCTGAGCTGAGTGGGACAATGACATCTTTATCCCTGCTTGTGACACTGATTAACACAACCCAGCAGCCTGTTTCCTTGCCACCACTGCTCACTGTCCACTCATGCTGACCCTTCTGTCCCCCCAGGTCCCTCCAGTGTTGCTCCCAGTCTCAGCTGCATTCCTGGGTTGTGTGTTCCCAGGTGCAAGACTCTGCACTTGACCTGGTTAAACTTTCATAGAGTTCCTGCTTGCCCACTCACCCAGCCTGTTGAGGTGTTCCTGGAGGGCTGCTGCTCTCCCTTCTGGGGTGTCAACTTCCACATTTGCTCCTGTGTCCACGGCAAACTTCATCAGGCTGCTCTTAACTCCCACTACCCAAGTCATTAATGAAGATACTAACCAGGGTTGGACCCAGTGTTGATCCCTGAGACAGGCTGACAGTCTGAGAGAGCCATTGCCATAGAGCTCATAGTGCACCAAGAGCCTGGGGCTGTGGCTTCACACTCAGAAACCAGACCTGAATCTGGAAGGCAAAGCAACTCCTGTGCGACACAAACCCAGAGCTGTTACACAAGTGCCAGGTTTATTTTGGGCCTCTCTCATGTAAACACTTTTCTCTGCTTTTTCCTCTCAGCCCTGCTGTCAGAGGAGCTGTGACTAAGGCACAGAAGGGGGTTGGAGGATAAATGCACTTCTTCATTCAGGGAAAACCAGGTCTGGAAGAGGAGGCAAGTGTGACCAAATCACAGGTTGGGATTTCAGATGAAATTCTGCTCCAGATTCAGTTGGCTGGAGGTGTGCCTCCACTCACCACTTCCTTATGCTCCTGTCGCACACTCAGTTGCCACTCTCTGATTGCTGCTGCTGCTGCTTCTGCCCGTGCATGGAAACTCAGGATGGGTTTTAGGGGGGTTAGCATAGGTTAGAGCAAAGTTTGACTGAAGAGAAATAGTTTTGTAGTGTTTAGTGGGGTTTGAAATGCTGTGTGTGGCATATATGAGCCTAGATCTTGGGGCAGAACATTTGCAGGTGATCATTTTGGAGTCTTGTGGTGAGTTTAAGGCACCTTCTGTGTGCTGCAGTGACCGCTGCAGTGTGGCTGCTCTGCAACTGCCAGAAGGTTGGAAATGGGGAAAGTGTGAAGTAAAAATTGCACTGGACTGTGTAGACATTTTTTTGGTTGCCAGTGAAGACACTGAAAGCCTTGCAGAGCAAGAGGTCCATAGACACTGAAAGCCTTGCAGAGCAAGAGGTCCATAGACACTGAAAGCCTTGCAGAGCAAGAGGTTCACAGACACTGAAAGCCTTGCAGAGCAAGAGGTTCACAGACACTGAAAGCCTTGCAGAGCAAGAGGTTCACAGACACTGAAAGCCTTGCAGAGCAAGAGGTTCACAGACACTGAAAGCCTTGCAGAGCAAGAGGTTCACACTTAAAGCCTTGCAAAGTTAAGAGGTTCCTAGACACTGAAAGCCTTGCAGAGTTAAGAGGTACACAGACACTGAAAGCCTTGCAGAGTAAGAGGCTCACAGACACTGAAAGCCTTGCAGAGCAAGAGGCTCACAGACACTGAAAGCCTTGCAGAGCAAGAGGTTCACAGACACTGAAAGCCTTGCAGAGCAAGAGGTTCACAGACACTGAAAGCCTTGCAGAGCAAGAGGTTCACAGACACTGAAAGCCTTGCAGAGCAAGAGGTTCACAGACACTGAAAGCCTTGCAGAGCAAGAGGTTCACAGACACTGAAAGCCTTGCAGAGCAAGAGGTTCACAGACACTGAAAGCCTTGCAGAGCAAGAGGTTCACAGACACTGAAAGCCTTGCAGAGCAAGAGGTTCACAGACACTGAAAGCCTTGCAGAGCAAGACGTTCACAGACACTGAAAGCCTTGCAGAGTAAGAGGTTCACAGACACTGAAAGCCTTGCAGAGCAAGAGGCTCACAGACACTGAAAGCCTTGCAAATTTAAGAGGTTCACAGACACTGAAAGCATTGCAGAGTAAGAGGTTCACAGACACTGAAAGCCTTGCAGAGCAAGAGGTTCACAGACACTGAAAGCCTTGCAGAGTAAGAGGTTCCTAGACACTGAAAGCCTTGCAAAGTTAAGAGGTTCATGAGTCAGCTGTGGTCTTCTGAGAAGTTATTTTGGTGCTGTAGTTCGTTTGGCTGTGCTCCTGCAAGAGAAGGCAGGAAGCCTGCTCTCTTGAGCAAGGGATCAGAGTTCTTTAGCGTATAGACAGGGGGGAAAATACCCAACAAACCAAAGCAAAAGAGGCTAAAACGACACTCTTGGTTTGGAATTAAGCACTGCTGCATGCCGTTTAAAGCCAGGGCTGTGGCTTAAAAGCTTCATTCTTTAAGATGGGTCGAACTGCAGCTTCAGATCTTTTAATTGCTACGTGGCTAACGACTGCCTTTGGATGAAGACTGAACTGATGCAGGTCACAGTTTGTGTGGGGCTCTGAGCAACCTGTTCCAGTTGCAGCTGTCCCTGCTGAGTGCAGGGGGTTTGGACTGGATGAGCTCTACAGGACCCCTCCAGCATGAATCATTCTGTGGTTCTGGACACAGCAGCCTTCAGAACACGAGGGCAGTGTCACCTGGAGCTGGGGAACTGTCAAGGCTGCAGTGTGCATGCTCCTGGAATTCCTCAGGACTGGACTAGGAGAAGCCATGGCTGAGCTGCAGCTGGTGCTGGTGGTGCTTCAGGGGGCAGAGTGAGAGCCCTTCCAGAGGACATTTTTGTGTTTAAAACAGCATCCTGCTGGGGTACAGTGCATGAGCCTGGGATCAGTGTTACCCTGATCTCGCTCTCGTCTCATTGCTGTGAAGGTGCCAAGACTTTGGCTGTGGTTTGCAATACATCAGCTAAACAAAAATAGAGGAGGATGTTCCAAGAGCTTCAAACCAGCATCAGTTCAGCTTTCTGACCTTGCTGATGCCTGCATCATCCCACCTTACACTGACCCGAGAGAGGTGATGGAGGAGGATCACCACGACGAGGTGTGAGTGTCCCTGAGGAAAAGGACCTGGAGGTCTGGGTTGATGGAAAGCTCAAGGTGAGGCTGTAGTGTGAGTGCAGCCCAGACAGCAACTGTGTGCTGGGCTGCAGCAAGAGCAGCTGTGGGCAGCAGGGCAAGGGAGGGGATTGTGCCCCTTGGCTCTGCTCTCCTCACACCCCACCTGCAGCACTGTCTGCAGCTCTGCAGCCCCCAGCACAAGCAGCACATGCAAGGGTTGGAGCCAGTGCAGAGGAGGCCACCAAGATGCAGCTGAGAGGGCTGCAGCAGCTCTGCTGTGAGGACAGGCTGAGAGAGTTGGGGCTCTGCAGCCTGCAGAAGAGGAGACCTTGGAGTGGCCTTCCAGTATCTGAAAGTAGGCACAGGGGGGCTGGGGAGGGACTATGGACAAGGTCTTGTAGTGACAGGATGAGGAGGAATGGGTTTGAAGTGGCAGAGGGGAGATTGAAACTGGACTTTAGGAGGAAGTTTGCAGTGAGGGTGGTGAGACACTGGCACAGGTTGCCCAGGGAGGTTGTGGCTGCTCCCTCCCTGGAGGTGCTCCCTCAGGCTGGATGAGGCCTTGAGCAACCTGTTCTAGTGGGAGGTGTCCCTGCCTATGGCACAGGGGGGTTGGAACTGGCTGAGCTTTGAGGTCCCTTCCAACCTAAACCATTCTATGATTCTATGTGGGCAGGTGATGAGAAGACTCCATTGTGCAGGCACTTCCCCAGAGCAGTGTAAATCAAAGGAAGCCTCTGCTGGCTGATCCTCTCCTTGACTTCTGTGTACACCTTCCTCACTGCATTTCCCCCAAACACACCTGGCTTTTTTTGAGGGGTCACTTTGTTTTCAGGGTTTTGGGTTTGGTTTTTTTTTTGGGGGGTGGGTGTTGTTTGGGGTTTAATTTTCATTAGCTATATGAACTGTCCTCTGGTTTATGGATTTAAACCCAAAAGTGCTGAACTGTCAGAGGGATGTGCTGTCTAATATGATGATTGCCTGATTGATTGATTGGGCTGAAAGGGCTTTGGCCTGGCTCCCAACTGCTTTTATTTTTCAGGAGTTTGCAGAACCATCCCCCACTGCCTCCCTTCCTCATCACAAAACCGACTGAGAGTGCCCTGTCCCTATCATAAATGAGTGCAAGAGTGGCCTGCAACCACTGCTGTCTGCTGCCCCATTTTACCAAGAGGAGGAGAGGCCCTGGAGGAGCTTTGTCTGAGCAGATCCTGCAGCGTTCATTCCACGCTTGACCCACTTTGCAGGCAGCTCCCATCCTTCTCCACTGCTGCATCTGTCCTCAGGGAAGAGGAATGCAGCCCACTGCTGCTGGAGCAGGAGAGGGGGTGCCACAGCTCCCTGCCAGCATGTTGTCCTTTCTCCCCCCCTCTGGCTGGTGGTGGGTTCCATGTTTCTGCTCTGAAGCTCATCTAGCTTAGTTCAGCCGTCTCAGAACGCTGCTAAGCTGGCCCTGGCCCCTTGCAGCCTCACTTAGAAATGCTTTTTGAGTTCGCCTGGCTGCTTAAACACGCTGTACGTGTTGCAAACCTCGCAGCAGCTTCTCTCCTATCATCTGGGGCACCCGAACCAGCCTGGAATCTGCGCTTTGGACCTCTGGAGAGCTCCGAGGATGAAGCCCAGAGCCGCAGAGCCCTTCACAGCCAAGCCTCCTTCGCCGCCTCTCCCGGGTGGCTCCGCTCTCCCCTTCGGATGCTCCTGATTCCAGTCCTCCTTAAGGCCGTTTTTAAAGCAGGTCCCCTCTGTGCCCTCCGGCCGGGGACCAGGGCTGGGGACCAGCCTGGCGGAGCGCTCCCCCGGCCCTGTTGGCGAGCGCTGGCGCCCCCGCCTGGCCGTGCCCCGGCTGTGCCCGTGGGGCTGTGCCCGTGGGACTGTGCCCGTGGGGCCGTACCCGTGGGGCTGTGCCCGTGGGGCTGTGCCCGTGGGGCCGTGCCCGGGTGTGGCTGCGCTGTCACAGCCTCAGGTGCACAGAGCGAACTGCCAGGGCAGGCAGCCCCAGCGGGCCGCAGGTCAGCAGCATCTTCCTCTGCACCCGCAGAGCCACAGAGCTGCATTTGGCTCCTCCTGAGCAGCCCCAAAGGTTTCAAACGCTCCAAGACAAAAATTTGCCTTGTTGTTTGGAAGTGGGGAGAGGATAAAAGGTAGGAAGTAGATAAAATAGTTGGAAAAGACCTCTAAGATCATAGAATCAGTCAGAGTTGGAAGGGACCTCAAGGATCAGGCAGCTCCAACCCCCCTGCCATGCCCAGGGACACCCTACCCTAGAGCAGGCTGCTCACAGCCTCTGCCAGCCTGGCCAAAAACACCTCCAGGGATCTGGCCACAAACACCTCCCTGCAGGGGCAACCCATTCCAGCCTCTCACCACTCTCATGCTCAACAACTTCCTCCTCACCTCCAGTCTGAATCTCCTCATTTCCAGCTTTGCTCCATTCCCCCTCATCTTGTCACTCCCTGATAGCCTCAAAAGTCCCTCCCCAGATTTTCTATAGCCCCCTTCAGATACTGGAAGGCCACCAGAAGGTCCCCTGGAAGCCTTCTTTTGTCCAGCCTGCACAGCCCCAACTCTTTCACTCTGTCCTCATAGGAGATCACTGAGTCCAGCTCTGAACCCAATAATATTACTGAGATGCTGCAAATCCACTGGCTGTGGCTGTGTTTCTATTTTTAATCCTTTAAAAAATATTTTCTTCCTCTGTCTTTAGTCTTCTAAACTATCTTGGATCCCTGTAGTTATGTAAGGGGGATAGGAATTTGTTAGAGGAAGAAAGAGAAGGCAGTAGAGAAACAGGAGAGCTGGTGTCTGCTGGGCAGGGTTTGGATGCTGAGCTGGGTTGGCCTGTGGGTGTTAACTGAACTCTCATCCCACCAGCAGGCTGTCCCTGCTGGGGCACAGCCTGCACAGAAAGCAGCAGAACCTTCTCAAAGATGCTCCTGCGATGCCACTTTTGATCGAGCAGAAATGCAACAACTGTGCTGAGAACAAGAATTCTCCTCCTCCTCTTCTGCTGTGTTGTGAGATGGCTTTAAATAAGTGGTTGAGCTCAGGCATGCCTTGCTGCCCTGAGTCACTGGTGTCTTCTGGTTTTGCACTGAGCCACTCACTGTGATGCTTTTCTAACTCGGTGAGGTGTTCCTCTTTTGCAGCATCTCACCCTCCTACATGTTGGCTTAGGGTCTGGTCCAGACTGGCCTGGTCACACCTTGCTTTCCACCAAATCATACCTGGCTCTCTTTCCTTCAGCAGCTCTAGGGATCCTCAAGCTCTTGCTCTCTCCCTGCAGCTCAGGGAATCCAGGCTGAGCTCTGTGAACTCCATGACCTTAAGGGTGTTTTCCAACCAAAATGATTCCACAATTCCACCTCATCCAGGCTGGATGAGGTCTTGAGCGTCCTGATCTAGTGGGAGGTGTCCCTGCCTATGGCATAGGGGGGTTGGAACTGGATGATCTTTGAGGTCTCTTCCAACCTAAACCATTCTATGATTCTAAGTTTCTCAACTTGTCAAAGGAGTAAAGTGGAGATCTCTCAAGCCTGCCTCTCACTGAGCTTTGACAATCTCGTGTCATGCTTGTGCTACTGAAAAACAATCAGTGTGTTATCTCCAGAGCCTCTAAACCACCACTGGCAGAAAAAAAACAAAAACAAACAACACCAGTTTGTGAGAGGGGAGAATGTGAGGTGCTCTGAGGGGTTGGAGAGGAGAGCAGTACAGTTTTTATAGAATCATAAAATCAGTCAGGGGTGGAAGAGACCACAAGGATCAGCCAGTTCCAACCCCCCTGCCATGCCCAGGGACACCCTACCCTAGAGCAGGCTGCCCACAGCCTCTGCCAGCCTGGCCAAAAACACCTCCAGGGATCTGGCCCCAACCATCTCCCTGGGCAACCCATTCCAGCCTCTCACCACTCTTGTGGTGAAGAACTTCCTCCTCACATCCAATCTGAATCTCCCCACCTCCAGCTTTGCTCCATTCCCCCTATTCCTGTCACTCCCTCAGAGCCTAAGAAGTGCCCCCCACCCCAGCTTTCTTGTAGACCCCCTTCAGATCCTGGAAGTTTTGCCTGAGAGAAACAGCCAGGAAGAGACCCCAGAGCTGTGGAGCAGTTGCAGGGCTGTGCCCTGGAGGCTGTGCCCTGGTGTTCAAAGCCCCCTCCCCTGCGGCTGCCTGGCTGCATCTGCAGCCCAGGGACACTGAGAATGTAGGTCAGAGCTCTTCTGGGTCTGGGAACTGTTAAATGAGGCTTGCAGTCAGCTCGGGTGCTGCAGTCTTTTCAGTTGTATGCTTTAGTGCTCAGCTTCCCCTTTCCTCCTCTGGGGGAAACATCCCTGCCTTGGAAGGCAGCAGTGGCTGAGCCGTGGTGGTGATTGCTGGGGACCGTCTTGTTAGCAGGGCCTGCTGTGACAGGACAAGGGCTGATGGTTTAAACCAAAAGAGGGAGGTTCAGAGTAGAAACAAGGAAGGATTTTTTTCCCCCTGAGTGCAGGGAAGGCCTGGCCCAGGTCACCCAGAGAGGTGGTACATGTCCCATCCCTGGAGCCATGCCAAATGAGGTTGCTTGAGGATTGTCGGTGCTGCAGCCACCACCTCTGTGCCTAACAGTCAACCTGGGCCTCCAGGTTCTTTTGGGAAGCAGTTCTTTTGGGCTTTTTTGTAGCCCCCTTCAGATCCTGGAAGGCCACAAGAAGGTCACCTGGGAGTCTCCTCTTCTCCAGTCCGTGATCCTGTGGTTGTCTCTGCAGCTCAGGATGGCACCGCTTGGGTTGAGGATTGTCGGTGCTGCAGTTGCCACCTTTGTGCCTAACAGACAACCTGGGACCCCTGGAAAGCAGTTCTTTTGGGCTTTTTTGTAGCCCACTTCAGATCCTGGAAGGCCACAAGAAGGTCACCTGGGAGCCTCCTCTTCTCCAGTCCATGATCCCATGCTGGCCTCTGCAGCTCAGAATGGCACCGCTTGGGTGGAGGATTATTGGCGCTGCAGTCACCACCTCTGTGCCTAACAGTCAACCTGGGCCCCCAGGTTCTTTTGGGAATCAGTTCTTTAGGGCTTTTTTCTAGCCCTATTCAGATCCTGGAAGGCCACAAGAAGATCACCTGGGAGCCTCCTCTTCCCCAGTCCATGGTCCTGTGGTTATCCCTGCACCTCATTGCGGCACTGTTTGGATTGAAGATTATTTGCGCTGCAGTCGCCACCTCTGTGCCTAACAGACAACCTAGACCCCCTGGAAAGCAGTTCTTTTGGGCTTTTTTGTAGCCCACTTCAGGCCACAAGAAGGTCACCTGGGAGCCTCCTCTTCTCTAGTCCATGATCCTGTGCTGGCCTCTGCAGCTCAGAATGGCACCGCTTGGGTTGAGGATTGTTGGCACTGCAGTCACCACCTCTGTGCCTAACAGTCGACCTGGGCCCCCAGGTTCTTTTGGGAAGCAGTTCTTTTGGGCTTTTTTGTAGCCCCCTTCAGGCCATAAGAAGGTCACCTGGGAGCCTCCTCTTCTCCAGTCCATGATTCTGTGGTTGTCTCTGCAGCTCAGGATGGCAACACTTGGGTTGAGGACTATCGGCGCTGCAGCCGCCACCTCTGTGCCTAACAGACAACCTGAGCCCCCAGGTTCTTTTGGGCTTTTTTATATCCCCCTTCAGATCCTGGAAGGCCACAAGAAGGTCACCTGAGATCCTCCTCTTCTCCAGGATGGGAGCCTTCTCTTCTCCAGTCCATGATCCTGTGGCTGTCTCTGCAGCTCAGGATGGCAACACTTGGGTTGAGGACTATCGGCGCTGCAGCCGCCACCTCTGTGCCTAACAGACAACCTGAGCCCCCAGGTTCTTTTGGGCTTTTTTATATCCCCCTTCAGATCCTGGAAGGCCACAAGAAGGTCACCTGGGAGCCTCCTCTTCTCCAGTCCATGATCCTGTGGTTGTCCCTGCAGCTCAGGGCAGCACTGCTTGGATTGAAGATTATTTGCGCTGCAGTCGCCACCTCTGTGCCTAACAGACACCCTGAGCCCCCAGGTCCTTTCTTTTTGGGCAGCTCCCGTTCTTTGCCCGGCAGGCTCGCCGAGGGGTGGGGCTCTTGTGCCACGGACTTCGCCGGCCTGCTTGCTATCAGTGCTGCGGCAGCTGCTTGGCCAGCAGATAAGGGCAAGCATCTGGCGGAGCTGGGGAGGTTCATTGTGCAGCATGTGCGGCGCAGCGGGAAGCGGCCGCGGTGCGATTCTGGTGTATCTGTGCGAGCCATCTGCCGCTTTGGTGGGGGGTGTGGGGGTGCTTTGCTTGCCTTAACCTCTCCAGGCTTCGGATGCAACAGCCAAACGTAAAGCCCGCAGGCAGACTCTTCTGCTTTTAGAGAGCTGCATCAGGTGTTAAAAGCTCATCCGCGGTAGCAGGTGGAATTGAATTCATCGCGGCCCCTAATTAAGCATGGGGTTTTAAAGCCTTTCTGCCTGTTCCCCTGATTTTATTGGCTTCAGCTCGTGGAGAGAGCAGACCCCATCCCCCTCTGCTGAGCCTGATCTGCAGTCTGAGAGCTTCTGCTTGCTGCTGGTGAGCCAAATCAGAAGCCTTGGTCTCTGGCAGCAGCAGGAAAGGGGATTTAGCATTCGCAGATGTGTTTTGCACAGATCACCTCCTGTCCTGGTTGGATCCCCAAAACCAAGGAGTTTTTGTATAAATAGTAAACCAAAAAAAAAGGAAGAACATTTAAAGGGAACAAAAGCACTGTTTCTTTTTGCAGTGCAATGAGTGAGCACTGGAGCATAAGATGGAGTGACTGAGGAGGAAAGAGGTGAGGGTGAGGATGGTACAATCAAAAGGTCACTTTAGGCATAGTCTGGAGGCCTCATACATCTGTGTTTACATACATACATAAAAAATCATAGAATCAGTCAAGAGTTGGAAGGGACCACAAGGATCAGCCAGTTCCAACCCCCCTGCCATGCCCAGGGGGGCCCTACCCTAGAGCAAGCTGCCCACAGCCTCTGCCAGCCTGGCCAAAAACACCTCCAGGGATCTGGCCCCAAACACCTCCCTGCAGGAGCAACCCATTCCAGCCTCTCACCACTCTCCTGCTCAACAACTTCCTCCTCACATCCAGTCTGAATCTCCCCTCCTCCAGCTTTGCTCCATTCCCCCTCATCCTGTCACTCCCTGATAGCCTCAAAAGTCCCTCCCCAGTTTTTCTGTAGCCCCCTTCAGATGCTGGAAGGCCACAATGAGGTCCCCTGGGAGCCTCCTCTTCTGCAGCCTGCACAGCCCCAACTCTTTCAGGCTGTGCTCACAGCAGAGCTGCTGCAGCCCTCTCAGCACCTTTATGGCCCTAGTAACTAGGTCTTAATAAATGGTGGACAAACAGCTTAGCTAATTACTAATGCTAGGACCTTTGAGGAACCTCTGTTAGCATCAAAGTCTGCAGTAGAAGCATCACCTGCCATCTTTGGATGCTCACTGAAGCTGTCACAAAGAGTTCCACTCTGAAGCTCGTGTTCTGGCAGCATATAGTAATTCAGGCTGCAAGAGACCACTGAGTCTGAGCCCAGTGGACCACGCGTGGAATTCAGATCCATTTTCAAAGCTTGATCTGGTGGCTCAGAGCCATCTTCAAGTGTGCTGCATGTAACAAGCTGAGGAGTATCCTAAAGCCAAGATTCCCAAGTCAGGCAGTTAGAGAATCTTAACTCCCTGCAGCCAGCAGGGACAGCTGCAGCTGGAGCAGGTTGCTCAGAGCCCCAAACAACCTGACCTGGAATGCTTCCAGGGATGGTGCTGTGGTGCTTCTGCCACCTCTCTAGGCAACTTGAGCCAGTGTTTCCCCATCCTTTGTGTGAAAAAAAAAATTCCTTCTTTAGCTCTAGTCTAATTCTCCCTCTTTTGGTTTGAAACCATCAGCTCTTATCCTGTCACAGCAGGCCCTGATGGAAAGTCTGTCCCCATCTTTCTCTCTGGCCCCTTTAGGTACTGAAAGGCCACCAGAAGGTTTTCCTGGAGCCTTCTGCCAGAGGCATAAGGAGGCCTTTGCCAGAGCAATGTCATTTTCTCCTCTGGAAAGCTGGTTCCAAGAGTTTTTTGGAATTTCTACAGAAACCTGTTTCAGTGGTATGACCTGGTGCAGAGCAGCTTCCCTGCCACCTGGGCTCCAAGAGCTGCTGTCTGGCTGAGCATCTGTATCTGAAGCTGCCGTCTCTCCAGAGCCAGCCCAACCAACAGACTACTTTACGTTAAACACTTCTGATGCTTGTGGTCTCACTGGTAACATCACTCAGGTAGGAAACTAAGCAAAGCAAGAAGACTTCATCCTTCCATGGCTCGGGGCTCTGAAATGAGAAAATCAAGCTCCTGAACCGAGAATTTCTCAGTCCTATATGTTCAAAGGTTATTTTCTAGTGGTCATGGCTCTCATTTGTTCACCCAGATGTGTGGTGCACAGCCTGTGACCCTCTGGGACCCCAGGGAAAGGGCAAGCTGTGATTTGTGCTATACTTGTGCTCTGCAGTGCACTGCTGTTGCAGGTGTTGTCTGCATTGGAATGGTGTGAAAATGTGCTCTAGTTCTAAAAAACATTTCTCAGCAAGTTTGGAAGTAAAGCAGAGTCCTAACCATGGGTTTTCACTGTGTAAAGATCTAAACTAAACCCACTTTGCTGATGCAAAAATGCAGTCAACAGCCTACCATGGAACAAATGATGTGTGTGAGAGCACAGGATACACCTCAGGCCTCACGGTTCCTCTGGTGGACTCACTGCTCTGCCTCCCTCACTGAGCAAAAGCCTTCAGATCTCTTCACAGAATCACAGAATGGTAGAGCTTGGAACAGACCCTTGGAGACGCAAGTCCAACCCCCTTAGAGGTCACAGAGCAGCTCATGCAGGTGAGTCTGAAGTCTCTCCACAAATGGAGACTCCACCTTTCTGGGCAGCCTGTTCCAGTGCTCCATCACCCCTAAATTAATTTCTTCTGGAAAAAAAAAAGACACCTGTTGCCCTCTAGCACATTCTGGACCTTGCAGATGTTGCCTGTGCTGGGGTACATCATTTGGGTAGGTGTTGTGACACAGCAGCAGTGCTTTGGCTGCATTTCAGTGGTTCCTAGCACCTTGCCTGCTGCTGGAGGTGGCTCCTTCTGCAGCCAGAGCTGCCTCAGTTCCTGCTGGGGTCCAGGGTTAGGTGTTCAGTGATTAGTAGTTAGATGCAAATCAATTTCTAGCACAGTGAACAGTGCTGAGCTGTTGTTCCTGTGTTTCCAGTGGAGGAGAGCAGCCTGTTTTTGCCGAAATTTGAAGCAGAAGAGATTTTCAGCTGAAGTGCTTTCTGCTGCTCGAGCAGCTGCCACAGATCACTTCACTGCATTTAGATGCAAGATGCTCCCAGGAACAGAAGCTGCCTTAGCCAGCTCCCTGCTTTGCTCTGCCTTACCCAGCTCCTTGCTTTGCTCTGCCTTAGCCAGCTCCCTGCTTTGCTCTGCCTTAGCCAGCTCCCTGCTTTGCTCTGCCTTAGCCAGCTCCCTGCTTTGCTCTGCCTTAGCCAGCTCCCTGCTTTGCTCTGCCTTAGCCAGCTCCCTGCTTTGCTCTGCCTTAGCCAGCTCCCTGCTTTGCTCTGCCTTAGCCAGCTCCCTGCTTTGCTCTGCCTTAGCCAGCTCCCTGCTTTGCTCTGCCTTAGCCAGCTCCCTGCTTTGCTCTGCCTTAGCCAGCTCCCTGCTTTGCTCTGCCTTAGCCAGCTCCCTGCTTTGCTCTGCCTTAGCCAGCTCCCTGCTTTGCTCTGCCTTAGCCAGCTCCCTGCTTTGCTCTGCCTTAGCCAGCTCCCTGCTTTGCTCTGCCTTAGCCAGCTCCCTGCTTTGCTCTGCCTTAGCCAGCTCCCTGCTTTGCTCTGCCTTAGCCAGCTCCCTGCTTTGCTCTGCCTTAGCCAGCTCCCTGCTTTGCTCTGCCTTAGCCAGCTCCCTGCTTTGCTCTGCCTTAGCCAGCTCCCTGCTTTGCTCTGCCTTAGCCAGCTCCCTGCTTTGCTCTGCCTTAGCCAGCTCCCTGCTTTGCTCTGCCTTAGCCAGCTCCCTGCTTTGCTCTGCCTTAGCCAGCTCCCTGCTTTGCTCTGCCTTAGCCAGCTCCCTGCTTTGCTCTGCCTTAGCCAGCTCCCTGCTTTGCTCTGCCTTAGCCAGCTCCCTGCTTTGCTCTGCCTTAGCCAGCTCCCTGCTTTGCTCTGCCTTAGCCAGCTCCCTGCTTTGCTCTGCCTTAGCCAGCTCCCTGCTTTGCTCTGCCTTAGCCAGCTCCCTGCTTTGCTCTGCCTTAGCCAGCTCCCTGCTTTGCTCTGCCTTAGCCAGCTCCCTGCTTTGCTCTGCCTTAGCCAGCTCCCTGCTTTGCTCTGCCTTAGCCAGCTCCCTGCTTTGCTCTGCCTTAGCCAGCTCCCTGCTTTGCTCTGCCTTAGCCAGCTCCCTGCTTTGCTCTGCCTTAGCCAGCTCCCTGCTTTGCTCTGCCCTCCCGACCAGAGCCAGTACCCCCGGGGCCTTTCTCCCCGTGAAAGCTGGCTGGAAGGCAAACACCCAACGTGGGCTTTCCGTGCCCGGTTTGAGTTCTTCCTGCCCGTCACCGCTCGGTGACAGCCGTGCCCGCGGGCCGCTTGTTTCCCGGCGAGGGCACGGGCCCGGCCGCTGGCCGCCACAGGCCTGACTGGCACC
>VWZI01001732.1:21455-35359 GCA_013396835.1 Psilopogon haemacephalus | reverse complement strand
GTCTGAGGAGAGCAGAGTAAAGGGGCAGGATCCCCTCCCTTGCCCTGCTGGTAATGCCTCTCTTGCTGCAGCCCAGCACACAGTTGCTGTCTGGGCTGTGTGTGCACACTGGCTCATGTTGAGCTTCTCATCCACCCAGACCCTCAGGTCCTTTTCCTCAGGGCTGCTCTCAGCCGCTCACCACCCAGCCTGGAGTTGTGCTTGAGATTGCACCCACCCAGGTGCAGGACCTTACACTTGGCCATGTTAAATTGCATGAGGTTAGCCTGGGCCCACCTCTTCAGCCTGTGCAGGTCCCTCTGGATGGATCCCTGCCCTCCAGCAAGTCAACTGTGCCACACAGCTTGGTGTCATCTGCAGACTTGCTGAGAGTGCACTGATTCCTCTGTCCATGGCACTGACAAAGATGTTGCACAGCACTGGTCCCAGCATTGACCCCGGAGGGATGCCACTTGTCACTGGTCTCCAGGTGGACATTGTGCCTTTGATCACTCCAATTTAGGCATGAGAAATGTTTCTTGCTTTATTTGCTAAACAGGTCAGTGTGGGAGACTGACTTCCTAGTTGCCAACTCTGCCTAAGAGATGAGAGCTGCTTCCAAGTTTATGCTTTCCTGCAGGAAGGCATCTTGGGTGCTTATAGGAATTTACACCTCACTTTTGGAAGTTCCCTGCAATGTTAATGCTTGAAATGTTCTTTCAGGTACGTAAAGAGAACCAGTGGTGTGAAGAGAAGTGAAGCTTTGTGCCTGACACTTGAACACTGTAAGGATTGTTCCAAATACTAGTTGCACTGCTCTGTTCATAATTGTTAATATTAGACAAATGCAGCAGCAAATGAAGTTGGTGTTAGCAGGATATTGTTCCCTTTGCATGTGTAGTGGTTTTTTAGTACAAATTTAAATCCTCTGGAGGTTTTTTTTTTTTTCCCTAGTGCATTTGGATGTCTTTTTACTTTACTCTGCAGTGAATAAAACTGAACCAAGTGTGGATTCTGTATGGGAAGTAGCACTTAAGGTTATCATTTTCATGACACTTCCAAACTGTTCCAAGTCCAGTTGCAGTGCTAAGGATTGATTCCATTGTAAATAAAGCCACCTGATTTTCTTCCTCAGGAAGAACAAAACACTTGTTTTTACAGGGTATTGGGAGCTGCAGAAAGGAGAACTAGACTGTGTTTTGGGGAGCTAGGTAAAGTAAAAATGTTACTGACTTCTTCCAAAAAAAACATTGTGGGGAAAGGTAGTGTCCTTTAAGGTAACTTCCCAGATGGTTCTTGTCCTGCATTCAAACAAAATGAGAAGAATAAAACCCAAGGAAAAAGTATTTGACCACTTGTCCTGTTAGTCTTGCCTTAGGTTAGTGAAAGTTGTGATCTAGAACTCAGCAAACTCCTGACAGCTCAGTCTGAATACTTCAACCATGTCTTGAAGACCTGCTCTAGCTGGTAGCAGATGAAGTGTGTTGCTTTCTGCACAGGGTAGGTGTGTGTTTATTACATGTTACTATGAAATGTGGAACCCAGATTTGACCAAAAATGACTGACATTACCAAAGTGAATATATTGACCTGTGCATGCCATTAGTGGGTTTTAGGCCACCTTAAACAACCTTTGTGATGTAGCTCTTTAAAACATGGTTCAGTGTGCCCACAGGAGATCTTAATGCCTCCTCTGTATGTGATACTTCAGCTTAGAGAGACTTAATGAGTGCATACAAAGTTAATGCAACATCAAGCTTAACTTCTTTGGACAAAGCCACTTGCAACTAGTTGAAGTAACTGGTTTCCTGATTTGATTTTAATTTTTTTATTTTACAGTTCCCTTATAGGGAGTAGGGGGATGGGTTTGTGGTAGATCTTTGAGGTGTGCTCTTAGCTTGTATTGCATTCCATTCTCTGTATAAACCTTAGAGTAGAATGAACCTTAATAAACATACTTATCTCACTTAATAGCAGCGTTTCACTTCTGAATTAATAAAGGGCTTTTAAACTTTGCTTTGCAAATGGTTCTAGTTATTTGTAACCAGGCAATCTTGCTGTCGCTGGAGTGTGCAAATAGCCTTGAGGCAGTGGTTAATTGAGGTAAAAACAGATGTGTAGCTTTTTAATTGATTAATGCAAGCCCCTAGTCAGTGGGCAGCCTCTCAAAGGAAGCTAAAGAAGCAATCCAGCTAATTTTTGATGGGTTTCCAGCCTTTAGGTAGTCTGCTGTGATGTAAGCATTTATAACTTCAGACCCGTGCTCTGGATCTGGCTGCTGACATCTTACTTGGGGTGCTTGTGTGCATGTTACATGGGCACATTATAGATACTCTCTTGACAGGGGGCATGAAACAAATACTTCAGCGCTGGAGCTGGGCATGCTGAAACCTTTCCAACCTCCTGTATTGTGAACAGGACACACTCCAGTTTAAAACTGCTGCTGGGGAAGATCTTCTGATGGCATTTCTGTAGCTGTATTTGCAGTTTGTTTATTCAGCTTGACCTGGATTCTTACAGGAAATAAACCCATTGGAAGTCAGTGCTCCAGAATGCTCCAGCTCATCCTTGGAGTGCTGCTTTTGTATTGAAACCTGTGCCCTACTTGTGCAGTGCTGGAAGCCCATAGAAATTCCTTAAGGTGCCTGTCACCAGACTGGGATCTGTGTTGGTCAGCAGCCACTGTCTCACAGGGTGCTTTGCTGTGCTGCAACGAAGAGACAGAGCTGTAGTTCTGTCTTCATTACCTTTTCTGCTTTGTTTGCCACACCTGCCTAAAGCACCCCTGTGGCCAGAGTTGCCACAACAGCTTGCCTAGAACCTAACTTTGAGTGGTCAAACAGTAGTGGTGGAGCTTCTGCTGAAGCTCTCAGCTCCTGATAGTGGACTAAGTGTGGAGGTGCAGCACAGAAGCAAGCAGGAAGGGCTCATCTGAGTGCTCCAAGTATTAGAGCATTGACAGACTTAATATCCTTAGTGCTCTTGGTAGTTAGGATTCCATGCAACTCATTTTCTCTAATTGAAATTCCCCTCTAGTGTTGTCTTGGACTTCATCCAGCCTCAAATTCTGTAGCTGCCTGCCATGTCAGTGTGAGAAAGCACCTTTTTGTTGATCTCAAGCTACACCCTCTCCGTTGACTTATCCTCTCTAGTCATATTAGTGTGTGGCTGCTCTTTGTGAAGGTGGTGAGATAATATGGTCTGCTGCAGCCTGCTGTGTGGATTCTCCTCTTCAGCTTTAACTGCCTGCAGCTATCAGAGCCCAGCTGGGTACTCTGAAATCATTGAAAGGAGGACAGACTGTCTCATTTTCAGCTGCTAAACTTTTTCTGTTCAAATCCTGCAGTGCTGCTCTAACCATTTTTGGTTTTTTTAATTTTAAGTCAATGGCATGATCAGGGATAGCTCCTGGCTAAAGTAAGTGGAGGGGGAAGAAGGGAAAGTTTCAGCTGGGACTGCAGAAGTTGTTTTCTCTTAGTCTGGGTTTGCTATTTCAGTCTTACCCACTAAAGACTAAAAACAGCTCATACATAGAAACCCTAAGGACAAAAAAAAAAAGGGGCAGGAATCCTAGAATCTAAGAAACACTTACGTGAGAGCTTGATAGGATTAGGACTTCCCAGTGGCTTACTTTTTTGAAGAGCCAGTCTGGCAATTAACTTTATTTATAAAGCTATAAACATATTTTGAACATAAAAGCCAAAAAAAAAAAAAAATTACAAACTTGAAGTAAAAAAAAAAATTACAACAAATGATGGAATGGTAATTGGACAAATGAAAGTACAGCTGCAAAACATTTATCCCTGCTACATACAGATAGTGGTTTTACTTGGTTTAGTGAAGTAGTACTTCCATGGCTTCTACATTCAGACTGATTTCAGGGATTCCCAATACCTGTTTCAGGAAGAGCTGAAATTGCTGTAAAGGAACTTAATAATAATCCTTGTTGTGATTGAAAATTCAAGGGCAAAGCTTCTGGTATAAAAGTATGGAGGCAAAACAGTCACCCTTTTTACGGCATTTCTGAAGACACTTTTTTTTGGCATTAAGGAAGTAGAAGTTAACTTAAAGTTTGGAAGTTAACTTTGTTTTGGCGTTGGCTGTCAGCCCTGGCGAGTGGGACACAGGTTGGTCATGGTCCCTGTTTTGTCTTGGGGATGGACAACTCAAAGGTCTCTTATCTTGTGGTTTTTTTTTTTCATGGGGGGAAGAAAAGATAAAAATGTTCTCAGTTACACCACTCCAAACTGACCATGTTGCAGCATGCCAGGCAGCCAGTCTGAGTTTATAGTGGGGTGGCTGAAATCCCAGGGCAGGGCTGGCTGTAACCCTGTACAGCTAGAGCAGGGCAGAGGGGCAGAACAAGGCCCTCACTGCTTCAGCTCTGTGCCTGTGGAAATGGTTCCTGTTGGCACTGCTCAAGGAAGGGCTGCTGGAGGAGGGCAGTGGGATTCACCAAGGAGGCTCTGCAGGAAGGGGTTGAGCTAAACTGCTGAGCAGAGGCTGTGGTGCAGAAGGGTCTTTTGCTGGGCAGTGTGCCCTGAACCAAGACAGGTACCCACAACACTGTGGAGAGTGGAGGTCTTGGTGGGTTCTGAAATGGGTGGTGGCTGCTGTGAATGGTACTCACAGGCTGCTCCTTGCTCAGGGCATGGTGTTTAATACTGGTCAGGACTTCCCTCTGGATTGCCTCTGGTGTTCTTTGCACACGTCTGCTTTTCCCTTGACGCCTTTCCTTTGCTGCTGGGTAACTGTGCTTGGACCAACTATGGAGTCCTTGTTAGGTATTCAGTTATGCCACCTCTACACCCTGTTAGGTGAGGCCACTACAGCTGCTTTGCCACCACTTCAACAGCACCTTGCAGCAGATAGGCTCAGGGTGACAGACCTTGAGCAGTGACACAGTTATTGAGTTTTAAGCTCTTCTGTTTTTCTTTTGTTTTTCCAATCAATTGCTAAGAGTCTATCAGCTGTGGGAAGTGCTGTTGGTTCAGCACTGCAGCATCCTGTTGTCTAAGCTTGCTACAATCAGTTCCAGCTGAGCAGGCTGCACATTGATCTGCTGCCACAGCGTTAACCCTCTGACTGCAGGAAGGATGTGACTTGGGGTACAGTTGGCAGTCACTTCAGGTAATGCTACTTCTCTGAGGGTTCAAGGATGCTTTCAGACTTTAGCTCTTTTCAAACTTTCCAGGTCTGTGCACGTAGCTTTCAGTGCTTCTGAAGTTACATTTACACAGGAGAGGAACAAAGCAATAGGTTTAACTACACCTGAAATTAAAACTTACACTACTATAAGCAAAAGTACCCGAATAGAAGGAAGTGAACCCAAAGCTGCTCTCCAGACTAACCATGTTTGGTTGACTTTAAAATTCTCAGTCTTTGAGGCATAAACATGTTTAAAAAGTGATGTTTAGTCAGATGTAAAAAAACCCCAAAAATATAGGGGGTGGGGGGGGAGGTTGTGCCAAGAAATACAAAAATATTTTGTGTGTTACAAAGGTCACCTTCAGTTTCTTGCAGTTCTACAGTAATATTGCTACAAGATTTGTATCCAGTACTCTAAAAGCTGTTCTGTAAAGTAGGAGAAAAATAGACACCCCTTTCCCCCTGTATGGTGATGGTTTTCCTCTTCAGCAGTTTACAGTAGATTTCCTTAAAGCAGGGGAAAAACAAAATCTGCACTGGACTAGATGATGGTCTCCAGGAGAAATCTGTAAACCTAGAAGTGATTTGAGAACTTAAATTACCTTGGGCTAGTTTGGGATTTACAGGGAGATCACAGTCTGTCCACAGGGTTTGTTGTTTGCCAAGCTTAACATATAAATAAAATGCCAGAAAGTGGTAAAGGTTTTCAGGCTGGGGAGAATGCAGCAACCTTTGGCATCGTCCTGGGGTTGGAGGGAGGACTTTGTGGAAAAAGCTAGAGTAAGGCTAAAAATGTTACAGAGCAAATGGTCAGGGGGGAAAAAGGGGTTTTGATCCCAGGTGCTGGGAATGAAAAGCAGGGTAGTGACAGGTGCTGGGACTCAAGAGCAGGGTAGTATGCTGTGCTGGTCTGCTGCCAAAATGCCCTGGGGGAAAGGAAGAGCTAACCCTGAGGGTAGAGCTTGCACCACTCCTCACTCCTGCAAGCTTGGGCCAGCCTGCCAGGGCTGGGGGCTGCCTGCTGCCACTGCCTGCATGTAGCAAATTGGGTTTTGAGCCTGTCAGCAGTGGACAATTCCTGACAGCACCTGACTGAGGCAGCAAAGGGTTGACCATCAGAGGTTCCTGTGGCTGAGCACCAGATCTCCTTGGGCTGTCTGGCTTATGCTGCCCTGCTGCACGCTCACAGAATGGGCCACATCTGCACACAGCTCTGTTGCCTGTAAACAAAATCTTCCTGTCCTCACAACAAGAAATCTCAAGAATTCACCTTGCTGGTTTAAATATTTCATTTGTTACCTGAGCAGCTCAGAAAGCCAGCATGCAGACATAAGGGCTCTGTAAAAATGCTCCTGTTCCAGCTTCCCAGCTCCGTGACCTGATGACTGTGGGAGGTCTGAGAAGTGACTGCACCTGAAAGCACCTCAGGAGGCAGGGAGGGGAAGGCAGTGTCAGACTGCTAGCGCCTACCATCTACTGCAGCAAGCTGGGAACTTTGTCTCTGCCTTCTGCCGTTCTTCAAGATAATGCAGGGGGAAAAACACCCAACCACCACCAACCCCTCAAAGACAAAGAGAAAAGCAGCACGGGGCAGGGACAAAAGGCTTGTTTACTCATCAGCACTTTCAAGTTTGGCAAGTACTTATTTTTAACCTTTCCTTGGAAACTGTTGTCTATCTTTTAACCCCCACCCTTCCCCCCTGCAAAAAGATATCCACGAGTTTCCCCGCATCCTTAGGTCAGCCTCCTGTGGCCTAACTTTGCACGTTTTTACAGTGAGATGGGGAACGTGGATGGGCCTCGAGTCCTTCTCAGTGGGTGGTGGAAAGCAGGTGGAGGAGAGCCAAGTGCCCAAGTGTCCCGACCAGCCCGGCAGGGCGCCTGGGACTATGTCCCCGTGGAGGCCATGCTGTACGCTGGGGACTCGGTGGGTGCAGAAGAGGACCTGGAGGCCAGTCTGGAGGAGCAGGTGGTGGCTTGGAGGTGAGCAGAGATGGGGAGAGGGTCTGGCTGTTCGCTGTGTGCAGAGTCAGCGGGGGCTGCGAGCTTGTCTGAAGGGAAAGCAGAGGAGATGCATTGGAGTGCGTCCAGAGGAGAGGGAGGGGAGTCTATAGCACTTCCATCGGAAGAAACTGGGCTGGCACAGCGTCCTTCTCCTTGTAAGTACCGAATGCACTTCTTTTTCCTCCTAAGAACAGTGGAGAGAGTTATCTGTGAATAAAGGGTGAGCTCAGGGTCGCACAACGGACATAAACCAGCGCTCGGGGCACGCAGCCAGCCGGGGACCCGCCACCCACCCCGGAACGGTTCTGCCTTCCCGGCCGGCGCTTGGCCCTTGCTGTCGGGGCGGCGGCACCGAGCCTGGGACCGGTGGCTGCGGCTTCGCTGCGCGGCTCTGCCGCGTCCGCTAGGCGGTGCCGTAGCAGCAGCCGCTGCACAAGCGGCGCTGGCGAGGCTCGGTCCGCGCACCCGCGGCTGGGCACGGAACGGGCGCGACGGGCGGCAAGGGCAACTCCCATGGGAAGGCTGACCCAGGGAATGAGGGGAGGAGGTCACAGGAGCAAAAACGGGGAAAAAAAACCCCAGTCAAAACCAACCTTGAAAAATCATCATCATCAAAATCCAAATAATAATTAAAATATATTAAAAGCAGTAAACCTGAGAAAAACCTCAAACCCTCAAAGTGATTAAAAAAAATTAAAGTTATGTTTTGTTTAAAAAAAAAAATAAAAATCATCATCATAAAAACGGAAACGACGAAATTCCTCAGCGTGGCTGCTGAGGACCTCTTTGCTCCTGGGGGCTGAGCAGGTGAAATGCGCTCCCCCAGGCCTCTAGAACTAAACCATACCCCTCTTGGGTGCCTGAGGCCGTGCCCACTGCTGCAGAGCACACGGATATGGGTACAGGACACGCATGTGCCCGCGGTGTGGGGTAGGGCTGGGGACGGGGCCACCAGGGGAGGCACACAGGAGGCAGCCGGTGCGGGGCTGTGCCGCTGGGACAGCCTGCATGGCAGTGGGCATCGCTGTGTGGCACCTGGCATCACTGTGTAAGTTATGTTTTGTTTACATGGCAGCTGGCATCACTGCATGGCAGCTGGCATCGCTGCACAGCACCAGGCATCGCTGCGTGGCACCTGGCATTGCTGTGTGGCACCAGGCATCACTGTGCGGCAGCGGACATCACTGCACGGCAGCTGGCATCACTGCGCGGCAGTGGGCATCACTGTGCGGCAGCTGGCATCGCTGCATGGTACTAGGTATCACTGTGTGGCAGCTGGCATCACTGTGCGGCAGTGGACATCACTGCACAGCAGCTGGCATCACTGCACAGCACCAGGCATCACTGTGTGGCAGCTGGCATCACTGCACAAGAGTGGGCATCACTGCATGGTACCTGGCATCACTGCGCGGCAGCTGGCATCACTGCGCGGCAGCTGGCATCACTGCGCGGCAATGGGCATCACTGTGTGGCAGCTGGCATCACTGCACAAGAGTGGGCATCACTGCATGGCAGCTGCCATCACTGTGCGGCAGCTGGCATCACTGCGCGGCAGCTGGCATCGCTGCACAGCACCAGGCATCACTGTGTGGCAGCTGCCATCACTGCACGGCACCTGGCATCACTGCATGGTACCTGGCATCACTGTGTGGCAGCTGGCATCACTGCACAAGAGCAGGCATCGCTGCACAGCACCAGGCATCACTGTGTGGCAGCTGGCATCACTGCACAAGAGTGGGCATCACTGCATGGTACCTGGCATCACTGTGTGGCAGTGGGCATCACTGCACGGCGCCTGGCATCACTGCATGGCAGCTGCCATCACTGCGCTCAGCAGGGCACAGCCTGCCCTGCGCACCGCTCGCAGCCTTTCCGCAGCCCAGCCCTCGGTCCGGAGCTCTGCGGCGCACATCGCCCAGCTTCCAACCCGCTGCCCCGGACTCGAGCCGTGTCCTCTGCTTCCCTCTTCCTCCTGCAGCAAAAGCCTCTGCTCGGCCACCTCAAAACACTCCACTGACGTTCCCCGGCGGTGACTCAGGGACACAAACTCTCCACAGAGACTCAGAGAGAAATGTCCTGGGACCGGCTGGGGTAAAACAGGGTCCGAGGCTCCCCGAAGTCCTGCTTTGGATAGGGCTGGGGTAAAACAGGGTCCGAGGCTCCCCGAAGTCCTGCTTTGGATAGAATCATGGAACGGCTGGGACTGGAAGGGACCTTTACAGCTCATCCAGCCCAACCCCCTGCACTCAGCAGGGACAGCTGCAACTACAGCAGGCTGCGCAGAGCCCCAACCGACTCCACCTGCAATGATCCCAGGGATCGCTGCACAGCACCAGGCATCGGCCAGCATCTCCCACCTCTCTGGGCCAGCATCTCACCACCTTCTGTAAAAGGTGTCAGACTAGTCCTGAGCCCTTCAGAAGCTTCACTGGTCTCTGGAGGGTAGATCATCATCTAAAGTGCCAACCAGGCTAAGCACAAACAAGCACCTCTGACACTTCAGCCGGAGGCTTTGCCGGGCTGGGATTACTGCTGTGATGTCTCCATTCAGAAGCAGAAGTACAAAAGAATGTCAACAGACAACTCCAGAGAGGGCCAAGGCAGGAGGAGGACCTGAACTGACCTGCAGCTGTGAAAGACTCAGTTCCAAGCCTTCATTCTGTGGAGTGTGACAATCAGAGCTGGTTGGCTGGGGAAGGATTTACTCACAAAAAGGACTTTCACAGCTAAGTGCCCCATCACTAGTAACTCCCCTACAGAAGAGAGGAGGAGGAAGGTCCAGAAGACAGCAGTGCCTGGGGAGCAGGGGCCAACCTCCCTTCATGCCCTGGAGGAGATACTCAGGGTCTCCACTTCATGTTATGATTTGGAGGTCTCAAAATTACAAGTCCTCTGTTAGCCTTGGCCATTATCCTTGGATTTGGCCACGGTTTCTCCACATCCCTTGACTGTTCTGCTGTTGAGTATTTACCCTGACCTCCAACTGTCATCTCGTGGGCCCAGACTACATCAACGACTCCTGGCTAGCCAGCCAGGCTCTCACATCTCATGTTGTCTTGACTTGCATTGAGGTGCTTCTCCTTTCTGTGCTTTCCCTTCTCTTTCACTGACAGAAGCCTCATTTCACCCACTCTGTGTCCTTGAGCATCTCAAGCGTAGTTTTAAACAGAAGAGGTCTCAAGTTCACAGAATCACAGGATGCTGGAGCTTGGAAGGGACCTCTGGAGATCATCCAAGTCCAATGCCTCTGCCACAACAGGGTCACCCCAGAGCAGGTTGCCTAGGATGGTGTCTGGGTGGGTTTTGAATGACTCCAGAGACAAAGACTCCACCTCCTCTCTGGACAGCCTGTTCCAGCACCCCACAACTCTCAAAATGTCACCTTAATAGCAGTGAGGGAACAGTTATAAAATTATAGAATCAGTCAGGGTTGGAAGGGAGCACAAGGATCAGCCAGTCCCAACCCCCCTGCCATGCCCAGGGACACCCTACCCTAGAGCAGGCTGCCCACAGCCTCTGCCAGCCTGGCCAAAAACACCTCCAGGGATCTGGCCCCAGACACCTCCCTGCAGGGGCAACCCATTCCAGCCTCTCACCTGTGCAAAACTTCCTCCTCACCTCCAGGCTGAATCTCCCCACCTCCAGCTTTGCTCCATTCCCCCTAGTCCTGTCACTCCCTCAGAGCCTCAAAAGTCCCTCCCCAGCTTTTCTGTAGCCCCCTTCAGATGCTGGAAGGCCACAATGAGGTCCCCTGGGAGCCTCCTCTTCTTCAACCTGCACGAACCCCAACTCTTTCAGTCTGCACAGCTCCTCTGCTGGAGATGCTATTAATGAGATGCTATTAATGCCTTCACAGCTAAGACAGCCAAAGGACCATCTCCCTCCTGCCCAGCTCCTCATTTGAGGAAAACATATCAAATGGAGAACTTTCTAACCTGCCTTCCAGCTCACTAATGAAGCAGTAGACAGAGTGAGGGCAGTTGTGAACCAGTCCAGTATCAGACATGGCTTTGCCTGGTGGAGAGCCAGAGAAGAGCTGCTGCTGTTGGTGAGCCCTGGTGACCCAGTTATGGAGCCAGGGAACTTGACAGCCCTGCTGAACCGAGCACTTGACTGGCAGGCTGCAATTTGCCAGAGCAAAGAAGCCTGAGAAGTCATTTTTGCCACAGGCATCTCGGGAGGAGCAGCTGCAGGATGGAGCTTCAGTGCCCTGGCTGAGGTGGCACAAGTCTCTCCAGCTGATCTGAAACTCACTGCTTTAAAATACAGGGCTGGGGGGAAAGGGCAGGTCTGACACTGCAGGCTGGTGGTGATAACCAGCTGGTGTGTGGCTGGCACACAGCTAAAGGGATTTATCCCTCTCCCTCCAGGAGCTCCAGCACCCAGGATAAGCAGCTGGTGTGTGGCTGGCACACAGCTAAAAGGATTTATCCCTCTCCCTCCAGGAGCTCCAGCACCCAGGATAACCAACTGGTGTGTGGCTAGCACACAGCTAAAGGGATTTATCCCTCCAGGAGCTCCAGCACCCAGGATAACCAACTGGTGTGTGGCTAGGACACAGCTAAAGGGATTTCTCCCTCCAGGAGCTGCAGCACCCAGGATAACCAACTGGTGTGTGGCTAGGACACAGCTAAAGGGATTTCTCCCTCCAGGAGCTGCAGCACCCAGGATAACCAACTGGTGTGTGGCTAGGACACAGCTAAAGGGATTTATCCCTCTCTCTCCAGGAGTTACAGCACCCAGGATAAGCAGCTGGTGTGTGGCTAGCACACAGCTGAAGAGATTTGTCCCTCTCCCTCCAGGAGCTGCAGCACCCAGGATAACCAGCTGGTGTGTGGCTGGCACACAGCTAAAAGGATTTGTCCCTCTCCCTTCAGGAGCTCCAGCACCCAGGATAAGCAGCTGGTGTGTGGCTAGGACACAGCTAAAGGGATTTATCCCTCCAGGAGCTCCAGCACCCAGGATAAGCAGCTGGTGTGTGGCTAGGACACAGCTAAAGGGATTTATCCCTCCAGGAGCTCCAGCACCCAGGATAACCAGCTGGTGTGTGGCTAGGACACATCTGAAGGGATTTATCCCTCTCCCTTCAGGAGCTACAGCACCCTGGAGCAGTTTGCTGTGGTAATGAGGAGAAGGGTGAAGGCTCCAGAGCAGGAATGCCTCATTTTAAGCAGTGAACCTCTTCTGGAGTGGAAAGCCTCTGGCAGAAGCTGCTCTCCACAGGTGACCTGGAGCACTTGAAGTGGCAGCAGCATGTTAGTAAGGGGAAGTGCAGACCAGCTGGGGCTCATGGCAGGTGGAGAGGCAGAGGTTACACACTTAGAGCGTGCCAAGGTCTCGGAGTGCTCCAGCAGCCTGGGTTAATTGGGAAGCAGAGGAGAAGCTGAATGAAGAGAGTTCAAATGAAGGTAGAGCAAAGTTGGAGGAGCCACCTGCAGAGCTGCAGCCGTGCCCTGTGCTGTGCTGCTGGCCTGCTGGTGTGAGTGATGCCCTTCCTTGGACATTCAGGGTGGAGAATTACTGAGCCACCACGGGAGCTCTGGCCAGATCCTTCACCAGCTGGTCCTTGGTAACATCACCGAGTGTGCAGCAGGTGTGTAGGGAAGTTTGGTGCAGCCCAGCACTCTGAGGTGGTGGCAGGGAGAGCAGCCACAGAGACCTGGGCTCGGGCTGCCAGCAAGGTCATCAGCCAGCTGCTGTCAGGGCACTGCAGGACTCTTCTTCGGGGTTCAAATTTGGGTGGACCAAGTGATGTTGGACACTTGAAGCTGCAGTAAGCATGTGAAGTGATACTCCAGCTTCTGCCAGAGTCCTCAGTGCATTGGTACAAATCAGTTTGGTTGCAAGAGACCTTTTAGTCCAACTGTTAGCCCAACACTGCCAGGTCACCTCTAAACCAGGTCCATCAGCACTGCATCTCCACAGCCTTGCAACCCCTCTGGGGATGGGGAGTCCACCACTGCCCTGGGCAGCCCGGGCCAGACCTTCTGGGGAAAAAGCTTGTCCAACCTAACCCCACCCTGGTGCAACTTGAGGCCATTTCCTCTTGTCCTATCACTCGTTCCGTGGCAGAAGAGACCAATCTTAGACCTCTGTACAGGTTGGAGCTTCTCCATGCTTCACTGCTCACCTCCAGAAGCTCCCCCAGGAGCTTTTCCTGCCTGTGGACCCTCTGAGCCAGGTAGCACTTGGTTTATGCACTGAGCTTTACTGTCACTATCACCTGCTCATGCCTATCATCTAGAAGCTTGCAGCATGGACCACTTGCAAGCTATCTCACTGCTTGAGACTCTCCCACTCATGCTGGGTGCTGCAAAACCTCTGTCAAGAAAAGCTGGACCTTGAAATATAGGAAAAATAAGTCCATTAACTACTCACTGCTGGCCCTGGGGTGCTGATTATGCAAGAGGAAATCTTTAACAGGGGAAAAAAATGCTCCACATCAGAGGTCTCCACCTTGGAAATAAGCTTTGAAGGCCAAGAAAGTCCATCAGGCAAGGAACTTGTACAGCACCACACCAACACTGCCCTGGGGAGCTGCATACAGAGCCCAGGGTACAGGCTGCCCCTTGCAGCTTGACCAACAACTCCTGAGGATGCCCAAAGTTGAGCCCATAGAATCCCAGAATTGTTCCCTCTGGGAAGGATCTTTCAGATCATTGAGTCATAGAATCTGCCAGGCTGGAAGAGACCTCCAAGCTCATCCAGTCCAACCTAGCACCAGCCCTAGCCAATGGCACTCAGTGCCCATCCAGGCTTGGCTTCAACACCTCC
>VWZI01001732.1:2522-21324 GCA_013396835.1 Psilopogon haemacephalus | reverse complement strand
AGCTGCAGAGAGCAATGAGCTCTGCCCTGAGCCTCCTCTTCTGCAGGCTGCACACCCCCAGCTCCCTCAGCCTCTCCTCTTGGGGCTGTGCTCCAGGCCCCTCCCCAGCCTTGCTGCCCTTCTCTGGACACCTTCCAGCCCCTCAACATCTCTCTGGAATTGAGGGGACCAGAACTGGACACAGCATTCAAGGTGTGGCCTGAGCAGTGCCAGCACAGGGGCAGAAGAACCTCCCTGCTCCTGCTGCCCACACTGCTCCTGCTCCAGCCCAGGATGCCATTGGCTCTGCTGCCCACCTGGGCACACTGCTGGCTCCTCTTCAGCTCCTCTCTCCCAGCACCCCCAGGTCCCTCTCTGCCTGCCTGCTCTCAGCCACTCTGTCTCCAGTCTGCAGCACCTCCACTCATTATCTAATGGTACCAAGCTGGGAGCTACACCATGGCTCTCTGCACCACTCCTCTGCAGGGAGAGGGATTCAGCCACCTCCCTGGGGAGCTTGTTAGCGTTTGAGACTCCTTTCAGTGAAGAAGTTTCTTCCAATATCCAGCCTAAACCTCCCATCCCCGCCTGGATGGGAGGAGCTGGGCTAGCTGCAGGACAGAGGGAGCCCAGCACCCCCGGAGCACCCCAGGAGCACCCCAGGAGCAGCAGGGAGCTGCTGATACACACCTGCAGGGGCCGCACCAGTCCGTTTGTTGGTTGAGGCCAAAGCGAGCTCTGCATTTCTTAGGAGAGGCAGGATCTGAACACAGAAGCATGCGTGGGGGCAAGGCAGAGGCACAAAGAGGAGGAGAAGCAAGAGGAAGAAAAGAGGCAACATCATTTTAGCCACTTTGAACGCACACTCAGAGGCCACACACACGAGTCTGTTTGGCACCACCTCTCCTGGAAAAGAAGGGGACGGTTAGGCAAACATCAGCGATCACTGTTGGCAGCTCTGGGAAAGCCTCAGCCACGGGCTCCGTGAATTCCTCAAGTTTGGAAAAGCTGCCAAGTCCCAGAGGTGCTGCCTGCCTCCCCTGTCTGCATCCTTACCTGCTCCCTGCCTCCCCACCAGCGACTAAAGGCGGCTGCCAGCGAGCCTGGGCTGTGCGCGGAGAAGAAGAGGAGGAAACGTTGCAGAAGCAGGCTGAAAGCAGAGTTAGCACCAAGGACGCCCAGGCCTGGCTTATTCTGCTCTGCCCCCACCATTCCCCTTCCAATCTCTTCCCCACAAGCCCTCTCCACAGCGCTGTGCCATTATGGGGCTCCTCTGGGCGCTGGTTTGAGCTAATCGGAGGGTTTGGGTGAGAAAATTAGACCACAGGCTGAGAGAGGAAAACAGATGATGCTACTTCCCTCACAGCTCTACTGAGAAGGGAAAAAAAAACCCCTGTTTTAAGAGTTGTCACCCAAATATAGATAAGTCAGAGTGCTCCAAGCCTCTCTGGGCTGTGGCTGCTCCTTGCATGGCTCCTTTGTCCCTGCCTTTTGTAGCTAATCCTCAATAATTCCACTAACTTCTTTTCCTACTGCTAACCCCACCCTGGCTGACCTACCTTTGCCTATCTGCTGCACCAACAGCTGGTGAGAGAAGATTGGGGAAGGGGGGAAAGGTGGTAGGGGGTGGTTAGAAACCCCTCTTGGGGATTTTGATCTCTGGGGGGGTTGTGGTGTTTCTGTATTACCTTTTTCACTGNCAGGGAACTGCCAAACCACCGCACAGCTCTACTTGTTCTCAGGCACACCCTGGGCTTTCTCCAGTGCTGTAAATGAGATCTGAGCATCACATCCCTGTGCTGGATTCCTGTGCTCCCCCTTTCAGCCACCACCAGTGCCTCCTGCTGTGTATGACCAGCAGTTGGTTTTCAGTCCCCAAGGGGTGAAGTCACAACCTTTGTATCACAAACAAGGCACAGCTATGGATAATATAAATACAAACATTAATAGGCTCAGCCCTTGGGCCTAAAAGCTCACACTCCCCTCAGTCTGGACACTGAATTGAGATCAACAGCGTTAATTGAACTGACAAAATTAGCAGGACACAGGCATGGAGCTGTTTTTTTACAGGCAAGCCAAAGTAGGTTCATTGCACTCATCAGATAATCTGAATCCCATGGATGCAGGCTGCAGGATTCTGCCCCAAAGGGACTGGAATCCACAGCACCAACCCCTGTGCTGGTTTGAACTAATTGGAGGATCTGAAGGAGAAATTGGACTACAGGCTGAGAAAGGCAAGCACTGATGCTGCTACTTCGCTCATAGCTTTACTGAGAAAGAAAAAAAAAAGTGTTTTAAGAGTTGTAACCCAAATATAGATCAGTCAGACTGCTTCAGACTGCTTTGGGCTGTGGCTCCTGCATGGCTCTTTTCTCCCTGCCTTTTGTAGCTGGATCTGAATAATTCCACTAACTTCTTTCCTGCTGCTAATCCCCCACCCTGGCTGAGCTACCTTCTCCTATCTGCTGCATAAACAGATGGTGAGAGAAGACTGGGGAAGGGGAGAAGGTGGTAAGGGTGGTTAGAAACCCCTCTTAGGGATTTTGATCTCTGGGAGGGCTGTGGTGTGTCTGTATTACCTTTTTCACTGTCTGTATCTGTAAATATCTGTTCTGCGTTGTAAATCTCTGCTTGTATACTGTGCTGAGCTGTAAATATAAAGCTTCATTTATTAACTTCCAGCCTGCTGAGTCCTAGCCTGGGTTGTTTCAAAGTGTGGGGGGTCAGATGACTGCTAAACCACCACAACCCCAGAGCTGGGCTCCTGTGTCCTAACTGACCAATGAACCTTGGGGGTGCCCAGCTCAGGTGGGACAGGTCTCTGTGGGGTGTGCAAAGACAGGAGAGCGACAAGCCGAGCTGGCACCCTCCCCAGGGAGCCTTTCTGAAGGGACAGAGAGTTTGTGTCCTGCTTGGAGAGCCAACAGCCTCTCAGCTGGCAGATTGCATTTCAAGCCAAGCTGGAATGAGCAGTACAGGACTGGTGGGCTGCAGGAGGGGAGAGGCTTTGTATGCTTACAGGCAGCCACAGAAGGGTCATACCAGTACAAAGAGGCTGCCTGGCTTTACCTGCATGTGATGCCACGGGCAGCAGGGACAGTCCCTTGATGGTCCATGCTGACTATTTAGTGGCACAGACATCACTTACTCCTGACCTGGCAGAACTGCTTCAGAAACCAGCAGAGGAGCAGCCCTGGATGATGGAAATGTGTGTGCCAAGAGCTGAAATCCACGGGAAGGGCCTGCAGGGTGGTGCAGGGAGGCAGCTGGTGCTGGGTTTCAGTCTGATTCTGCTCTGAAGCAGAGTCTGGTGGGTGACCTTCAGACCCGTTCCTGCCCTTAGCCCCACACGCAGTGCTCAGGCATTTGAGAGGACTCTTCTTCATTACTGCTGTCTGCAGGGCTGCTGGGGGGGGGACATTCACCCTGCATGGGGTTTTTTTTAATAGATTAAAGCTGAGTGATGGTTTCTCTGAAGCTGCCCACTTGCCAGACTCAAACCTCTTCACTTTTCACCCCCTGCCCATGTCCTGCTTCAAACACAGCCACGGAGAACATCACAGAAATGTCAAATTTACCCTGGCTTAAAAAAAAAAAAATAAATGCATGTGTACTTCTGGTAGTTAGGCTTAGATGATTAAAAAAAACCCCAAAAAACCAACCAAACACCTCAGCAGAATTAAAAAAAAGCCAACAAAACATGGTAAGTTGGTGTGGACTACCCCCTCTGAGCTGTTACCTGAGCTGGAATCCTGCTGCTTTTCCCGTGTCCGTCTCTTCTTTTTGCCCTAGGGAGCCAAAGGAAAGGTCCTTAGTTATAGAATCATAGAATGGGTTAGGTTGGAAGGGACCTCAAAGCTCAGCCACTTCCAACCCCCCTGTGCCATAGGCAGGGACACCTCCCACTAGATCAGGATGCTCAAGACCTCATCCAGCCTGGCCTTGAACATCTCCAGGGAGGTTGTGGAGCACAGAAGCACCCAATGTGATCTTTGATCTTTGGCTTTGAACACCTTCAGGGAGGTTGTGGAGCACAGAATCCACCTGCAGGGAGGTTGTGGAGCACAGAAGCACCCAATGTGATCAAAGATCACATTGGGTGCTTCTGTGCTCCACTACCTCCCTGGGCAACCTGTGCCAGTGTCTCACCACCCTCACTGTAAAGAACTTCCTCCTAACAGCCTGTTTCAATCTCCCCTCTGCCACTTTAAACCCATTCCCCCTCCTCCTGTCATTACAAGACTTTGTGAATAGTCCTTCCCCAAAGTTCATGCTCCTGGGCTGCTGCCCAGGGTTCAGGGGTGGATGGGGCTGTTGGAGAAGGCAGCTGGTGTCCAGAGGAGTGGCCAGGTCCAGCAGAGGCTCTGAAGCTGCTGAGGGGCCTGGAGCATCTCTGTGAAGAGCAAAGGCTGAGAGCCCTGGGGCTGGTGAGCCTGGAGCTGATCAGTGCTCAGCAAGAGCTGAAGGATCTGTGGGGGGCAAGAGGATGGGGCCAGACTCTGCTCAGTGGTGCCCAGTGAAAGGCCAAGGGGCATTGGGAACAAACTGGAGGTTCCACCTGACCAGGAGGAAAATCTCCCTCGCTGTAAGGGTGTTGGAGACCTGCAGCAGGCTGCCCAGAGAGGCTGTGGAGTCTCCTTCTCTGAAAAGATTCCAACCTCCCCCAGCCATTGTGCTGCTGGGCAAGCTGCTGTGGGTGCCCTGCTTTAGCAGGGGGTTGGGCTGGATGACCTCCAGAGGCACTGTCCAACCTCACTCATGATGGCTCAGAAGACAAACTCTCTCCTTCCCAGCAGCCAGCATCACCTGTCCCAGCTCCCCTGTGCCTGCCTGGGCCCTGAACCCTTGCAGCTCACCTGGCACAGCTCAGGCACAGCCCAGTGTCACCAACCACAGCGTGCAAGGTGTAAGACAAGGCTCAGAAGACAAACTCTCTCCTTCCCAGCAGCCAGCATCACCTGTCCCAGCTCCCCTGTGGCTTCTTGGGCCCTGAACCCTTGCAGCTCACCTGGCACAGCAAAACCCCACTGAAGCTTTAAGCCACTGCACCAGATTAAGAAGCTGAGAGTGAAAATCTGAAGTCAGAAGACAGAGGAAATGGTCAGTGCTGTGCCCACTCTTGAGGGCTGGTTGCTGAGCCCTAAGTAGGTCACATCACACGGAGGGGAAATCACTCTTGTCCCTGACCTGCTGTGGTTGAACTGTCCAAAAAGTGCCTCCTTGGGGATGGTCACCCCAGCTGTGCCCTGCTAGTCCCACACATTGCACCATTGGGCTCAATGATCTCAAAGGTCTTCTCCAGCCTGAGTGGTTCTTGGTTCTGTGATTCTTATGAAAGCCACAGAATCTCAGAATCCCACAGTACAGCAAGGGACTGCTTCTGTCCCAGCATGGTGGGGTTCCTGGGATTCCCTGTTGCCAAAAGGTGCCTGTGATTTGGTGTTTGATGTTTTAGCACCTGGGGCCTTACACCCGAGCAGAAACTGCTCCAGAACATGTTACCAGGAGAAGCATCTCTGATTCAAAAAGGAAATAAAGCTTAGGAACACCACAGAAAATTGTTTTTAAGCAATAATCAACTCTCTGTTCCAGTGCTTTCACAGCTCTGGAGCCAGCTCTCATTCTGGTGCCCTTGCTCACCAGAAAATCAAATTTTATCCCCAAATTCACAGCTTCCTAACAAGCTTACTGATGAGGGCAAATCTGGCCTGTGTGGGGCTGGTAGCTCACAGGGCTGCCTCTGACCCATGACTTTTTAGATGACTTCTTGTGGTTTGAGTGAAGGTGAAAAGCTCTGAGCTGTGGTAAGATCCTTCTTCAGTGTGGGAGCAGCTCTGTTTCCTGCCTGGTATCTGCATCATGTGCCTCAGAGGTGACCTACATTCACTGAACCACAGAATGGGCTGGGTTGGGCTGGGAGGGACCTCCAAAGGTCATCTAGTCCAACCCCTTATCTCTTGCAATGACCACAAGACCTGATGCATGCTGCTTGCTGGTGCTGGGAGAGCCAATACCCACCTTTGGAGCCCATCTTCTGCACCAAGGAAGCAGCCCTTGCTCAGGTGAAGGGCACCATAGTTTGGGATTTCCATGGTTTGGGACCTGGGAGAACATCCATGGCACAGCAATGTGCCCTGGGGGCCAAGAGGCCCAGGGAGTCTTGGCGGGCACTGGGAACCTCAAGGCAGGTTCTCCTCCACCTCTCCTCTGCCCTGCTGAGACCTCATCTTGAGCACTGCCTTCAGTTTGGGGCTCCCCAGTTTAAGAGGGAGCCCAAAACCAGAGAGGGTCCAGAGGAGGGCTCCAAGGATGCTGAGGGGAGTGGAGCACTGCCTGGGGAGGAGAGGCTGAGGGACCTGGGGCTGCTTAGTGTGCAGAAGAGAAGCCTGAGAGGGGATCTAATAAATGTTTCTAAATCTCTGAGGTCTAGGCCAAGGAGCAATGGATGGAAGCTGCAGCACAGGAGGTTGCAGCTCAACACAAGGGAGAACTTCTTGCCTGTGTGGGTCCCAGAGCAGTGGCACAGGCTGTCCAGAGAGGTTGTGGAGTCTCCTCATCTGGAGCCTTTGCAGGCCTGTCTGGATGTGTTGCTGTGTGCCCTGAGCTGGACTGTCTGGTCCTGCTGTGGCAGGGTGGGGGTTGGACTCAATGATCTCCTTGGGTCCCTTCCAACCCCTGCTACCCTGAGAGCCTGTGATGTGCTTGATCTTGGGGCAGGATGGTGCCTTGCTCTCTGGATGCTGATGCCCTCCAGATGTGTGCCTCTAGGCGCTGCTGCCTTCCAGAGCTGACCTTGGTGACACCAGGGCAGCACCTTTGGTGCTCCAAAGTCAGCTCTGGAGGATGGCAGCATCCAGCACTGATCCTGCAAAGCTGCATAGGGATGCTGAGCTCCCACTCTGTGCTTGCAAGGAGCGTGGCAGCATCCAGCACTGATCCTGCAAAGCTGCATATGGATGCTGAGCTCCCACTGTGTGCTTGCAAGGAGCATGGCAGCATCCAGCACTGATCCTGCAAAGCTGCATAGGGATGCTGAGCTCCCACTGTGTGCTTGCAAGGAGCGTGGCAGCATCCAGCACTGATCCTGCAAAGCTGCATATGGATGCTGAGCTCCCACTGTGTGCTTGCAAGGAGCATGGCAGCATCCAGCACTGATCCTGCAAAGCTGCATAGGGATGCTGAGCTCCCACTCTGTGCTTGCAAGGAGGCAGGGATACCTGCACTGCTGCTGGGAAACAGGCTGAGGGCTTCCTGTAACCTCTGGGGTTTTTTGCCTCATCTCTGCTCTGTGTTTTTGGGGTGTTTGATCTGTTTCAGGGTGCTTTCTCACCCGAGGTAGAGGTGGGGCTTTCTGGAAGGAGGGCTTGGGTCAGAGTGGGTTGGATGGGTGCTTGCTGAGCATCTCCCAGGGGAAAGAAAAACGCCTGTGAGGGAAACAAGGGAGCCTCAGATCAAAGGGCAGAGCCCTGGAGTGGATGGATGGACATCTGAAGACTTAGGTATGCTTTGCTTCAGGGCTCGTTAGGCATGGAAGATCAAAACAGCTTGAGAAAGCCACTAGAAAAGGCTTGGAGTGCATCTGGTGCTTCTGCAGCACCTCTGCAGCCTCGCTCAGCACCATGCTGCTCAAGTGTTCCCTGCAGCTAATAGGAAATCATGGAGGGTTGTGAGTGTGTGTGTGTGTGTGTTTGTGTTTGTGTTTAGAGGCTTCCCAAGTGCTGGCCCTACCACCACAAACAGCTTTGTCTCTCCAGCCAGCCCAGGAGCTGCTGCTGCTTCTCCCTGGGGAACAGGAGACCATGGGCACCCAGGCTGTGCCAGTGTGGCCAGTGCCCTGCAGCCCCCTCCCAGAAGAATCATAGAATCAGTCAGGGTTGGAAGGCACCACAAGGATCAGCCAGTTCCAGCCCCCCTGCCATGCCCAGGGACACCCTACACTAGAGCAGGATGCCCACAGCCTCTGCCAGCCTGGCCAAAAACACCTCCAGGGATCTGGCCCCAAACACCTCCCTGGGCAACCTATTCCAGGGCCTCTGGTGCAGAACTTCCTCCTCACATCCAATCTGAATCTCCCCACCTCCAGCTTTGCTCCATTCCCCCCACTCCTCTCACTCCCTCAGAGCCTCAAAAGTCCCTCCCCAGCTTTTCTGTAGCCCCCTTCAGATCCTGGAAGGCCACAAGAAGGTCCCCTGGCAGCCTCCTCTTCTCCAACCTGCACAGCCCCAACTCTTTCAGGCTGTGCTCACAGCAGAGGTGCTGCAGCCCCCTGAGCATCCTCCTGGCCCTGCTCTGGACACCTCCAGCATCTCCACATCCCTCTTGGCCCAGGGGCTCCAGCACTGGATGCACTACTCCAGGCAGCTTACACTCCCCTGTTGGTCCTTTAAAACCAATCCCTTCCCATCATTCTTGTGCTCCTACAATCCAGCAAATGCCCCCAAACCTGCATCAAGCCCCAGGCTCTGGAGCCCATGGTGTCCAGCCCCATGAGTTCAAGCTGATATATGAGCTGCTGCCACCAAGCCAACAGAGATCAGCAGCAGGCTGCAGGTGCTCACTCAACCCATCTCAACCACTCCCACCTTCAGTTCCATAGACTCAGAATCATTGAATGGTTTAGGTTGGAAGAGACCTCAAAGCTCATCCAGTTCCAACCCCCCTGTGCCATGGGCAGGGACACCTCCCACTAGAACAGGATGCTTAAGACCTCATCCAGCCTGGCCTTGAAAACCTGCAGGGAGGTTGTGGAGCACAGAATCCACCTGCAGGGAGGTTGTGGAGCACAGAAGCACCCAATGTGATCTTTGATCACATTGGGTGCTTCTGTGCTCCACAACCTCCCTCGGCAACCTGTGCCAGTGTTTCCCCACCCTCACTGTAAAGAACTTTCTCCTAATATCCAGTTTAAATCTCCCCTCTGCCAGTTTGAACCCATTCCCCCTCGTCCTGTCATTACAAGACCTTGTGAACAGTCCCTCCCCAGCCTTCCTTCAGATACTGGAAGGTTGCTATAAGATCTCCTGGCAGCCTTCTCTTCTCCAGGCTGAAAAGCCCCAACTCTCTCAGCCTGTCCTCATAGCAGAGCTGCTGCAGCCCTCTGAGCATCTTTGTAGCCCTCCTCTGGACTCTCTCCAGCAGTTCCATGTCCTGCTTGTGCTGGGGTTCCAGAACTGCACACAGTACTCCAGGTGGGGTGTGAGGAGAGCAGAGCCAAGGGGCAGAATCCCCTCCCTTGCCCTGCTGGCCACACTTTCTCTTGCTGCAGCCCAGCACACAGTTGCTCTCTGTGCTGCCTGTGCACACTGCCAACACTCCAAGCACATCTCATCCTGAGATGAGAATTTCCACACCTCTGATGCCCTCAGGAATGGGGGGCAGGTTGTTTGGCCAACCCCAGTTTTCAGCCCACCCCTGGGTCCTTCCCCAGCCCTGACAGAGGGGAAGGGTCCAAGCCAGCAGAGGCACTCACGTAGTTGTCCCTGGCAGACCAGCCTGGGTAGAGCTGCATGTGGAGCTGCCGTTCCTTGCGAGCCAGTTCGTAGTACTTGGCCTGCTCCTCTCGGGACAGTGCGTGCCACTGCAAGGACAAGGCAGGTGGTGAGGCATGGCCCTGCTGTGTCCCCTCCCAGCCCAGCCCTCCACAGCTGCCAGAGACCTCCTGAGGCTGGAAGAGAGCTTTGAGCTCACTCGCCGACAGCTCACAGTCCCAGCAAAGCTGCTGCTAAGCTGCTACCGCTAAACCAAGTCCCTCAGCACCCCACCCGCACATCTTTCATACCCCTCCAGGGATGGGGACTCCACCACCTCCCCAGGAAGCCTCTTCCAGTGCCCGAGAACCCTTTCTGCAAAGGGATTTTCTCCTAACACTCTCCTGACTCTGTGCTGGTTTGAGGCTAATTGGAATATTTTAACAAGAGGAATCAGATGATAGGGCTGAGAAAGGCAAACATTGGTGATGTCTTCTTCACTCATAGGTTTGCTGACAGATATGAAAGTAAGAACCCAAACATAGATAAGGCAGAGCTGCTCGGGTCTGAGCTCTGGGCTGTTGCTCTCTCTCCCTCTCCCTGCCTTCCAGCTGGATCTGTGTAATCCAAATAATCAATTCCTGCTTCTAACTCTACCTGGGCAATCTGCCTTGTTTACCTGAATACAAAAATAAGAACATAAACATAGATAAGGCAGAGCTGCTCGGGTCTGAGCTCTGGGCTGTTGCTCTCTCTCCCTCTCCCTGCCTTCCAGCTGGATCTGTGTAACCCAAATAACCAATTCCTGCTTCTAACCCTCCCTGGTTGATCTCCCCTGCTTGCCTGGCATGTAAGACAGATACTGGGATAAGATTGGGTGGTGGGGGGGAAGGTGGAAGGGTGGTTGGGAACCCCTCTTGGGCGCTCTGATCTCTGAGAGGGCTGTGGTGTTCCTGTATTACTTTCTCCCTGTATCTAGCTGTAAAAATCTGTAACATACTCTAACTGTCTGTGAGTTGTGAACACAAAACTTCATCCCTTAACTTCCAGCTGGCTGAGTCTAGTCTGGGTGATTTCAAAAGTGTGTTGGGGGCGGGGGTGGTGGGGGAGAAGAAAGATAACTGCTGAACCACCACAGACCCCACATGTTTAATCACAGAATTGTTAAGTTTGGAAAGACCTCCAAGACCACCAAGTCCAAGCATCAACCCAACACCACTGTGCCCACTGACCCACGTCCCAGTGTGCCATTTAAAGGCGTCTGAAAGCAGATTGCTTGTTGCAGCTGCCAGGGAGGGGCTGATGGTGCTGAGCCTCTCATGCTCTTACCCTCCTGCCCAGGATCTGGTTGATAGCAGCACTCTCCTTCAAGGTGCACTCGGCAATGACTTTTGCCCGCATCTCTTTCATATACAACATGAAAGCGTTCAGAGGCTTCTTGATGGTGGGCTTCTTGGCTTCCTTCTCTCTCTTTGGTTCTGGTTGAGGTTTCCTTGACGGGACCAAAAGAGGAGCTGTCAGCATCAAAGCCACCCCCGAGCCCGGCGGCGCCCAGCCGAAGCGCCGAGACTCGGCAGCCAACCCACCCCAGCGGGCGGAGGCGCTGAGATCTGCGCTGCTGCAGGGCGCTCATCCATCCTCCCCCTGCCTGTCGGTTTGAGCTCATTGGAGAGCTTGAGTGAGAAATTAGACTATTGGCTGGGAGAGAGTTAAACCTACAGTGTGTGTCACTTCACCGAGTTTTACTGAGGGGGAAAAAAAAAAGTTGTTTTAAGAGCTGTTCTCAAAAGAATCAGATTAGCAGTTTGGCTTCTGTCTGTGTCTGGCAGCGGCTGCGTCTCTGGCATGATCCCTCTTTGTCTCTCTGTCTTTTAGCTAATTCAGAGTAAAACTACTCACTCCTTCCTATTACTAATCCCTGACCGATCTTCAGCTTATCTGCAGCACCAACAGGTGGCAAGATAAGGCTGGGGAAGGGGGGAAAGGTGGTGGGGGGTGGTGTTTGGTTACCCTCTCTTGGGGATTTGGGTCTCCGGGAGGGCTGTGGTGTTTCCATATTGCCTTTTCACTGTATCTATCTGTAAATATCTGTAATATCCTGTAAATATTTGCTTGTATATTGTGCATTGCTGTAAATATAAAGCTTCATTTATTAACTTCCAGTGTTCTTCTGAGTTTTAGCCGGGGTTTATTAAGGTGGGGGGGGGTGGGCAGGTAACTGCTAAGCCACTACACCCTGCGAAGAGGGAGAGGCCAAACGGCCGTGCCCTGGCAGCACCTCCCACTTACATGTTCCGCTCGTAGTGCTCCATCTCTTGCTTGCCGGAGTGGGGCACGATGGCAGGGTGAGGGATGCCAGTGGTGTGCACGCCGGAGCCCAGCATCAGGGGGTGAGTGAACCTGCAACGGAGAGGGGATGAGCCAGTGCCGGGAGGGCTGGGGGGCGCTGGGGGCGCAGCGGGTGGCACCGGCACACGGCAGAAGCAGACGGCAAGCGGAGGACGCGGAAAGCACAGCCGCGGGTGCGACCGCCTCTAGGGTCGCCCCCACCGCTCTGGCAGCAGGCAGGGCTGGCCGAGCCACGGACACGCAGGTGGCAAAGGCGCCGAGAGGAATGCAGCCTGCAGCAGCAGCAGCAGCAGCAGCAGCCAGCCCCACCGAGATCAAGGAGGCTTTCAACCTGCGCTACTCAGATCTCTGTTGTTGTGGTAATAGCTTCTCGTTAGCGCTGCGGAAAAGGAACAACAACCTCCAGCCAGGCTTTGGATGGGAGAGATTAGGACCACCCCACACCTTCCTTTTAACAGAAACAGCTTAAGTCTGAACACGAACCCGGCTGCAACTCTAGGAGGTGCACCTTGCCTAAGCAATGCTCTTCCACCAACGCAGGATGAGATCACCAGAGGTCTCGCTGGCTTTCAGGGCTTCATTAGCTTGCTCTCCCCAAGTCTCAGAGGGGAAAGCCAGCACAGTCAGCTTTGCCAAGCCTGCCACTTTATGACTGCAGCTTGAGATGGCAGAATTGCCCATGGGAGATGAACTGTTCATTAGATATGCTGGCACGAAAAGAAAAGCTGTTTAATTGGATCCACCAGCACAAGGCTGATCCTTATCTGACCAGGTGTACTGCTGCAAAATCCACCCCAAAATCCTGCAAGCAGGAGCTCCCGTGCTGGCCTCCAGGAGGCTGCTGGACCTCTGTGGGCAACTTCTTTCTCACCTTTGAGGCTAGGGAAAGCGATGCCTCGTGGAGGGCTGGCAGAGCTCCCTCACCTCTGCCACTGCACTAAGGGCTTGCATGGGTGGAGGGTGGCACGGATGGAAAATTGTACGGATGGAGGGTGGCATGGATGGGAGGTTGCATGGATGGAAGGCTTCATGGATGGAGTGCTGCATGGATGGGAGGTTGCATGGATGGAGAGTGGCATAGATGGAAGGTGGCATGGATGGAGGGTGGCATAGATGGAGGGTTACATGGATGGAAGGTGGCATGGATGGAGGGTGGCACGGATGGAAGGTTACATGGATGGAAGGTGGCATGGATGGAGGGTGGCACGGATGGAAGGTTACATGGATGGAAGGTGGCATGGATGGAGGGTGGCATGGATGGAAGGTTGTATGAATGGAGAGTGGCATAGATGGAAGGTGGCATGGATGGAGGGTGGCATAGATGGAGGGTTACATGGATGGAAGGTGGCATGGATGGAGGGTGGCACGGATGGAAGGTTACATGGATGGAAGGTGGCATGGATGGAGGGTGGCACGGATGGAAGGTTACATGGATGGAAGGTGGCATGGATGGAGGGTGGCATGGATGGAAGGTTGTATGAATGGAGAGTGGCATAGATGGAAGGTGGCATGGATGGAGGGTGGCATAGATGGAGGGTTACATGGATGGAAGGTGGCATGGATGGAGGGTGGCACGGATGGAAGGTTACATGGATGGAAGGTGGCATGGATGGAGGGTGGCACGGATGGAAGGTTACATGGATGGAAGGTGGCATGGATGGAGGGTGGCATGGATGGAAGGTTGTATGAATGGAGAGTGGCATAGATGGAAGGTGGCATGGATGGAGGGTGGCATAGATGGAGGGTTACATGGATGGAAGGTGGCATGGATGGAGGGTGGCACGGATGGAAGGTTACATGGATGGAAGGTGGCATGGATGGAGGGTGGCATGGATGGAAGGTTGTATGAATGGAGAGTGGCATAGATGGAAGGTGGCATGGATGGAGGGTGACATGGATAGAGGGTCGACATGGACGGAGAGTGGCATGGATCAAAGGCTGCAGGGCTGGAGGGCTACATGACTGGAAGGCTGCCTGGGTGGAGGGCTGCATGCATAGAAGGCTGCATGGATAAATGGCTGCATGGATAGAGGGCTGCATGGATAAAAGGCTGCATGGATAAGAGGGCTGCATGGATAAATGGCTGCATGGATAAAGGGCTGCATGGATAGAGGGCTGCATGGATAAAAGGCTGCATGGATAAGAGGGCTGCATGGATAAATGGCTGCATGGATAGAGGGCTGCATGGATAAAGGGTTGCATGGATAGAGGGCTGCATGGATAAAGGGTTGCATGGATAGAGGGCTCCATGGATAAAGGGCTGCATGGATAAAAGGCTGCATGGATAAAGGGCTGCATGGATAGAGGGCTGCATGGATAGAGGGCTGCATGGATAGAGGGTTGCATGGATAAAAGTCTGCATGGATAGAGGGTTGCATGGATAGAGGGCTGCATGGATAAAGGGTTGCATGGATAAAAGTCTGCATGGATAGAGGGCTGCATGGATAAAGGGCTGCATGGATAAAAGGCTGCATGGATAGAGGGCTGCATGGATAAAGGGCTGCATGGATAAAAGGCTGCATGGATAGAGGGCTGCATGGATAAAGGGCTGCATGGATCCAGGATTGCAGGGTTGGAGGTTTTTGCCTGGCTAAGGGCTTGCATACAAAAGGGTCTGCATGGTTTTCCTGTGGGAAAGCTCTGCTAAAGGCTCTTGAGGACAACACGAAGCAGAAGCAGAAGCTGGTGTGTGAGCACACAGTGTACAGACATCCCCACAGCACTGCCATCCTCCCTGGAGCCAACATCTTGTCTGGAGGGGTTGGGCTCTGTGACTTCAGTCCACAGCAGATGTATTTTAGTCACTGTGCCATCACTGGGGTCTGGGTTTATTCAGACAGGGCAACTTTAGTCCTGAGTGACCAAAAACTTGAAGTGCAAATGATTTTGGGACTGGGATACGTGGCTCAAGCCCCTTGATATTTAAGGCTGGTTGTGCCACAGGGCCAATTCCTGGTGGAGGGAAGCAGGATCATGATGTGGTCAGCTCCTGCTGACTCCTTCCCATCTGCAGGGTCTGGCCCCACACTGCCCAGAGATGGGAGAGGGGAGGCAAAAGCTGTTCTGACATCTCTGAGAGCTGTGCTGTGCCGGTGGGGCACCAGCAAACCCCTGCCTGCTGCCTGTCCTGCTTTTAAAGCTAAGAGCAAGTAGACCAGATCAGCCTCTTCGGGGCAAACCTCAGTGGGAGCGGTGGCAGGGATGTATTCAAGGAGTGATGGATTTCACCCTGCTTTCCCAATGCCGAGCTGAAGCCAGGGCTTTCTGGCTTGGTTTTGACTTCTGCTGGTTAAAAACCCATGGCCGTGCATCCTCCTGGGATGCTCCACGTTCCCCGGAGCGCCCTCTGGAGCGGACGCTGCCTAAAAAGCACTTCTCCTCCCGCGGCCACCCCGGGGAAGGTGCGCGGCCGTCCCCAGGAGGCCGTGGGCTGCTGCAAGCTCCCAGCACACAGAGTGCAAGCTGCAGGACCAGCGGAGCTGCTGCCCTGTCTCACAGCTGATACTCACCTGGAGAAAGAAGCCCCAGCAGAAAGCGCTGACGAGTACGGCTGCCTAAATCCACATGACGGGAGCGGATAGACAGACTGGCTCTGCCTGGGAGCAGGAAGAAAGAGGCTATAAAGCATCCACAGCTACGGGAGGGGGGGGGTGTGTGCTTCCTAAAGATCCCCTTTTGCTAAGGGCACTCAGCACCAGTGCTCCAGGAGCCCTGCCTGGGGAGATGCTTGGGCTTGCAGGGCTCTAGAGGGCTTTACTTGGCCTCCCTTGGAAAGGTTGGATCCAACACCGACCCCTGCTTCGCTCCCAGTGTTGAGGCAGGCTTGCAAAAGGTGTGCTGAAACATTAGGAGAGCTGCTGCTGTACAGAAGAAGCTGCCTAGGAGAGCACACTTTGACCAAAAGGCCCTGAAACCCTGGTCGGGGTCTCTCTGTGCGCTGTGCATGAGGCTGCACAGTTGCAGGATGTCCAAGCATGGGAACCTCCCCAGGTCTGGACAGAAAGCCTCTACTCTGTGCTCTGCCTGCTTCAGAAACGCCCTGATTGCCCCAGCACGTCCTTTTTAAGGAGGTCTGTGTTTGTTAAACAGGCCAAAGCTTGGTCCTGCCTTTCTTTGGGAATTGTTTTGTACTGGGCACTGGGTATGCACCAGACCTAGAGCTGGAAGCTGGGTTTTGAGAGAGCAATGATGCAGAAAGTTCCTTGTTCCCAGCAAGGGGAACTCCTGCTTTCATACTGAGAGACTTCCAAAATACTTTGGCTTGCTCTACAAACCCACCAAAAGATGCTTCCAGCCTAAAATGTCTTGAGAGAGAGAGAGAGAGAGAGATGTGGTGCTGAGGGACACGGTTTAGCACCAGCCTTGGGAGAGCCAGAGAATGGTTGAGCTTTTTCAACCACGAGGGTTCTGTGGAAAGCAAGAGACACCCGAGGAGGACACGACAGGATGCTGCTGACACTGCTCCAGCCAGGCTGCACAGAGCCATGGCCAAGCCCAGCACCAGCTATTTACAGCTCTAACATGCCAAAAAGCAGCCCTTGATCAGTAGGTGCAAAGGATGAGGAACCATCCTAGATGCCAGGGCTTTTTTCAGGGCTAAAGGCAGCTTCTGCCCAAAAGAGGAATAACAAGTCAGGCCCTTGGGCTGTGCCAGGAGGCAGAGGGAGGTTTCTTTTTGCTGCTGTGTCTCGGCTTGACGGAAATCTGCAGGATCTATCAAGAGGAAAAGCAGCCCAGGAGGCAGGGCTCTGTTTACAGCCTGCCAGGCAGGAGCCCTCTCCCACCGCTCAGATGTTGGTGGGTATAAACACACCAACAAACAGCCAAGTGCTGCCCTGCTTCGGGAAACCCAAACAGCCTTTGAAGCTGAAGGAAGCTGCCCCAGGGCTGAGAAAATACTCGGAGCTAATCCAGGAGTGACACCAGTTAGTGGAGGTACTGGGGGAGAGGAAAAGCTGCGTACCCGTGGCTTCATCCACAGGTCCTCTTGTGCAAATCAAGGCAGCTGCACAACCAGTGCAAGTGCACAACCAATGCAAATGCACAACCAGAGCAAGTGCACAACCAATGTAAGTGCACAACCTGTGCAAATGCATAGCCAATGCAGCTGCACAACCAGTGCAAATGCACAACCAATGTAAGTGCACAATCAGTTCAAGTGCACAACCAAGGTAACTGCACAATCAATGCAGCTGCACAACCAATGCAGCTGCACAACCAAGGTAACTGCACAACCAATGCAAATGCACAACCAGTGCAAGTACACAATCAGTGCAAGTGCACAACCAATGCAAGGGAACAACCAGAGCTAGTGCACAACCAGTGCAAGTGCACAACCAATGCAAGTGCACAACCAATGCAAATGCACAACCAGTGCAAGTGCACAACCAGTGCAAGTGCACAACCAGTGCAAATGCACAACCAGTGCAAGTGCACAACCAGTGCAACTGCACAACCAATGCAAATGCACAACCAGTGCAAGTGCACAACCAATGCAAGTGCACAACCAGTGCAAGTGCACAACCAATGCAGCTGCACAACCAGAGCAAGTGCAGAACCAATGCAAGTGCAGAACCAGAGCAAGTGCACAATCAGTGCACTGAACTGCTGAATTGTCCCCTGATGCAGGGAATCGAAGCCTGCACCACCTGGTGACGGGAGGGTGACTTGGCACAAAGCAGGGAGGGGCTGCACTGTCACTGTCACTGTCACTGTCACTGTCACTGTCACTGTCACTGTCACTGTCACTGTCACTGTCACTGCTCAGGCGAGCAGCAGGGTTCGCAGGCTCCCAGCTGCTGTTTGCTGCCAGACTCCCATGAGCAAAACTCACTCGACAGGAGCCTTGGAGGCTCTCATCCAACTGCCGTCCCAGCTAATTACAGAGAGTGATTGCAGCTCCTCCTTCCGAAATGCTCGGCGAGAACAAAGCCTGCTGCTGCCCAGCTGCTTCCTCTACGAGGCTGCTCTGGCTCCCTGGCATCTAGACAAGCGTGGCCAGAATGACCACCCCCAGCACATGCCCTCTGTGCCCTGCACTGGCCTCAATGCTGTATCTGCACCCACTTGCACCAACATGCTTGAGCCTTGGCTGAAGACTGAGTGGTTGGGAGTGGTTTTGGGGCAGGACGAGCAAAGGCTGTGCTGCAGACACCTCGAGGTGCTTCTCTCCCCTGGCTGAGAAGTTTGTTGCTCTCCCATATCTGCTCTATGAGTCACTAATGAACACCTCTGACGAGGCTGCTGGAGGATGCCAAAGCTGGCAGATGCTGGAGCAGCTCCCAGGGGCAAAGATCCTTCTGCCACCAAGGAACTTCCCATACAAACTACATTCCTTTCCCTCCACACATCCAGGGCTGTCCTTAACAGCATCCCACCCCCACCCCAAAGAAAGGGGACCTGGCACTTGGCAAGCAGGCTCCCTTCTCATCCCCACTGGTGGCTTTCCTGTTGCAGCTACCCCACTACTTCGTTTTCCTGAGGATGAATCAGATCAGTGAGGAGTTAAATCATCACCCAAGAGCAGCAGATCTAGCACAGAAGGCAAAATGTAATCAATTTGAAGCCAGGCTGTGTGAAAGGTCTCAGCCTCTCTTTCCTGGCACTCAAATATCTGGAACATGAAGTTCATACACACAGCAAAAGGAAAAGTGAATATTTGACTTCTAGTGTGCTTGGTCTCTCCTGTTTTGCAACACATTCTTGTACCAGGAGGCCTCCACTGGGCTGTGCTGGGGTTTGATCAGCTGGGACCACAGGGGACCTGGCTTCTTGCTTCCATGACTCTCTGCTCCCATCCTAGTCACCACAGCCTGTGGCCACCAGCCTCCCTGGGTGCTGGGTCTTGTCCTGTCCAACATCTTCATCAATGCCATTGATGAGGGCACAGACAGACAGAGTCTGCTCAGCAGGTTTGCTGATGGCACCAAGCTGGGAGGCTTGACTGAGGCTGCTGCAGGCTGTGAGGCCATCCAGAGAGAGCTGCACAGACAGAGCTGGGCACAGAG
>VWZI01001731.1:37205-49660 GCA_013396835.1 Psilopogon haemacephalus | reverse complement strand
TACAGGCGGGGGGGGGAGGGGGGGGGGGCAGCTAACTGATGAACCTCCACAGAGGTATCCCTGCCTATGGAATGGTATTGGAACTGGATGATCTTTGAGGTCACTTCTAACCTAAACCATTCTCTGATTCTATGATTCTATGCCCAGAAGGGCTTAACAACATAGAATCATAGAATCATAGAATGGTTTAGTTTTGAAGGGACCTCAATGATCATCCAGTTCCAACCCTCCTATGTCATAGGCAGGGACACCTCCCACTAGAACAGGACGCTCAAGGCCTCATCCAGCCTGGCCTGGAACACCTCCAGGCAAGGAGCAGCCACAACCTCCCTGGGCAACCTGTGCCAGTGTCTCATCACCCTCACTGTGAAGAACTTCCTCCTAACATCCTGTTTAAATCTCCCCTCTGCCAGTTTGAACCCATTCCCCCTCATCCTGTCATTACAAGACCTTGAGAACAGTCCCTCCCCAGCCTTCCTATAGGCCCCCTTTGGATACTGGAAGGTTACTCTAAGGTCTCCTGGAAGCCTTCTCTCCTCCAGGCTGAAAAGTCCCAACTCCCTCAGCCTGTCCTCATAGCAGAGCTGCTGCAGCCCTCTGATCATTTTCATGGCCCTCCTCTGGACTCTCTCCAGCAGTTCCATGTCCTTCTTGTGCTGGGGGCTTCAGAACTTCACACAGTGCTGCAGGTGGGGTCTGACGAGAGCAGAGTAAAGGGGCAGAATCCCCTCCCTTGCCCTGCTGGCAATGCTTCTCTTGCTGCAGCCCAGGAGACGGTTGCTGTCTGGGCTGCGTGTGCACACTGCAGGCTCAACTCTCCAGCCTTGAGCACTGCTGCGGTCAAAATGAGATTCTGTCAGTCCTTGTAGGAGAAAGGTGTTCAAGTGGGCTTCAAATTAAGGAGAACTTTAAGCAGTGTTCTAAACCTGGGTGGCAAATGCAGCTATCTTGTTGTGCATCCTTAGCTAGCAGTTTTTCCATTATTCTCTTCTGCTGCTGTTTTGGTTTCTTTCATTACCGCTGCCGTTGTTGTTGTTCTGGTGGAGCACTGCATCACCCAGTCACTGACATCTGGTCCCCAATTTTCCAGCACTGCAAGCTTTACTCAGACAACGCCATATGCCTGTGTTCATCTGAACGTTTCAAGTTCAAAACATATTTTGACAAACTCCAAGCAGGGGTTCAGTCCTTTCTGGTACACTGGTGGGCTGAATTCACAGCAGACAAAAATAACCCTGTCAGATTCCAGGGCCTGCAGAGATCTCAGAGCTTCAGCTAAAGAGTTTGATTTGGAGAAATAAACTGAGGTGGGGTGAGAAAGCTGCAAACTTTTCTGTCAGATGAACGCCTCAGTTTTCTAGGCACTTCCAGTAGGAAACATTTGCTGTATTAAATAGGTTACTACCCACCTATAGCATCCTGCAATGTGGCTGATGGAGCGGGGCCAGAGGAGGGCCACAAAAATTAACAAAGTGCTGAAGCACCTCTTCTGCAAAGATATAGAATCATAGAATGGTTTAGGTTGGAAGAGACCTCAAAGATCATCCAGTTCCAATCTCCCGCCATAGGCATGGACACCTCCCACTAGACCAGGTCGCTCAAGACCTCATCCAGCCTGGACTTAAACACATCCAGGGAGGGAGCAGACACAACCTCCCTAGGCAACCTATGCCAGTGTCTCGTCACCCTCACTGTGAAGAACTTTCTCCTAACATCCCGTTTAAATCTCCCCTCTGCCAGTTTAAACCCATTCCCCCTCGTCCTGTCATTACAAGACCTTGTGAATAGTCCCTCCCCAGCCCTCCTGTGGGCCCCCTTCAGATACTGGAAGGATACTATAAGGTCTCCTGGAAGCCTTCTCTTCTCCAGGCTGAAAAGTCCCAACTCCCTCAGCCTGTCCTCATAGCAGAGCTGCTGCAGCCCTCTTATCATTTTTGTGGCCCTCCTCTGGACTGTCTCCAGCACTTCCATGTCCTTCCTGTGCTGGGGGCTCCAGAACTGCACACAGTACTCCAGGTGGGGTCTCACCAAAGCTAAGTAGAGGCGGAGAATCTCCTCCCTTGATCTGCTGGCCACACTTCTGCTGATGCAGCCCTGACTCTGGTTGGTTTCTAGGCTGCAAGTGCACACTGCTGGCTCATGTTGAGCTCCTCATCCACCAGCACCCTCAAGTCACTCTCCTCAGGGCTGCTCTCCAGCCACTCACTGCCCAGCCTGGAGTTGTGCTTGGGTTTGCCTCAACCCAGACTAGATAACCTTTAGAGGTCCCTTCCAACTCAGTGTATCCTACAGTTCTGTTCTATGATTCCATGTCAACACCACAGAAAGCAAGAAAGTTCTGCTACCTCCATTTTGTAACTGCAACAAGAATCACAGGCATTAAATGACCTCAAGTTGCACTGAAAATCTGTGCAACGTAGAGGAACTGAGTCTTTCCATTCCCAGTCTCACTCTTTAGCCACAAAATGCTCTTTCTACTGCTGGTAGGGAAATTATCAAATACAGTTAGTACCCACTGACTCCATCTACATTAGCAAAGGAAAAGAGAGAGAGAGAGACTGCTCTCTGTCCTCAAGGCCAGCTGACATGGTGTGGTTCCAATCGGCACAGTCAAGTCCTCATACCCAAAATAGAGATTTCATGTTCGAGCTGTTTGCCAAGAGCATTACCCTCCCAGTCTACCTGCTGCCTGGGAGAGTGCTGCTCAACAGCTGCCAGCCTGCTGGCAAAACCTTTGCTAACAACGCAACAGCAGGCACCATTGCGAGCCAGAGTCCAAAGATATTCCTCAAGCCTCTCTGGTCTGCTGGTACAGATGTAGCCTTAGTTTCCAGACATCAGCTCTTTGAAAGTTTTGGTTTTGTTTTTTTTTTTTTCCTTCTGTTGAGAACACACAGCATTTGGAAAGGTCCTGCCAACAATGCTGGGATTGCAGACGTTCCTCTTGCTTTTCAAATATTCTATGACTGAGAATTCTCAGCACTACCTTGGTCTGCACCAAACCTTTACCCAGTAAAGTGAGAGGCATTTTAGAATCGTAAAATCAGTCAGGGTTGGAAGGGACCACAAGGATCATCTAGTCCCTGCCATGCCCAGGGACACCTTACCTTACATCAGGCTGGACAGAACCTCATCCAGCCTGGCCTTAAACACCCCCAGGGAAGTGGCCCAAACCACCCCCCTGGGCAACTCGTTCCAGTGCCTCACCATAGAATCATAGAACAGTTTAGGTTGGAAGAGACCTCAAAGATCATCCAGTTCCAACCCCCTGCCATAGGCAGGGACACCTCCCACTAGAACAAGTCACCCAAGACCTCATTCAACCTGGCCTTGAACAACTCCAGGGACAGAGCAGCCACAACCTCCCTGGGCAACCTGTTCCAGTGCCTCGCCACCCTCGCTGTGAAGAACTTCCTCCTAACATCCCGTTCAAATCTCCCCTCCGCCAGTTTGAACCCATTCCCCTTCGTCCTGTCATTACAAGACCTTGTGACCTTCACCTCATGGTGAAGAACTTCCTCCTCACATCCAATCTTAATCTCCCCACCTCCAGCTTTGCTCCATTCCCCCTAGTCCTCTCACTCCCTGATAGCCAAGAAAGTCTCTCCCCAGCTTTTTTGTAGGCCCCCTGGAAGGCCACAAGAAGGTCACCTGGGAGCCTCCTCTTCTCCAGACTGAACAGCCCCAACTCTTTCTGTCTGCCCTCACAGGAGAGGTTCTCCAGCCCTCCGATCATCCTCGTGGCCAAGTGCAACTTCAGGAGTAAGCAAATGCACTACAGCTGTATTCCAGTCTTTTCTGCCTGCAGCTGGAAAGTTTGGAGCCACAAAAAAATCAATGCCCTATTGTTCAGTGATTTCTTTTTTCGCATGTTTCTCTGTGTGCTGGAGGCAGAATATTCATTTGTTCTCTTGTTTGAAATGCATTATTTAGTTATTGTTCACTCGCTTCCCCAAGACAAAGATACGGTATGGCATTAGTGCTCTAAAGTGCTATCGATTACCGGTACAAAATGAAAATATATAATTGACAAAACCATCAAGATCCTATGGGGACTCACAGTTCAAAAGGTTAAAAAGGAAATGCTGATCTCTTGAAACAAATTGATCTCACACGCAGCCAAGCCAAGCTGAGTCTCTAAGCAAGCGGGGAGAGACAAGACAGAGCAGCTTGTTTGTTTTTCATCTGTAGCAAAAATACAAGGGCTGTAATTTGAAAAGAGCAAGTGTCACATTTGTGTATGAAGTCTTCTGTTTGTTCTTCACTTCATTGCTAGCAATGCAGCTCTCTGTTTTGCAAATAAACTGTCTCATCTCGGATCCGCGCTCCCGGGACTGTTGGTGTTATGGCAAGCCTGGAAGCTGTGTTCCAGTCCTGCTGGGAGGAAAGTGCTATGTTTTGCTGCTGGGTATGCCCTATTGCAACATGGTAAGTAGTGTTAATAAAGCTCACAGAGAGAGATGCATGTCTTTCAGTTCACCTAGAAGAAAGGCTCGCTATAAAAGGGGGTTCTGTAAATGAAGATTGCTGGATGAAAATGTCTTCCTCTCTTCTAAGGAAATAAGCAACTGGTAGCTGGTAGGTGGTGCTGCATATTGCCACGAGGATGTGGAAGGACGTGAGGGCTTCAGCAAAGCTTTCAACACTGCCTCCCTTCTGGGCACAGAATCATAGAATGTTTTAGGTTGGAAGTGACCTCAAAGATGATCCAGTTCCAACCCCCTGCCATAGGCAGGGACACCTCCCACTAGAACAGGTTGCCTAACACCTCATCCAACCTGCCCTTCAACACCTCCAGGGAGGGAGCAGCCATAACCTCCTTGGGCAACCTGTGCCAGTGTCTCGCCACCCTCACTGTAAAGAACTTCCTCCTAACGTCCCATTTAAATCTCCCCTCTGCCAATTTGAACCCATTACCCCTCATCCTGTCATTATAAGACATGCTCATAAAGAAGCTTAGGAAGTGTGGGTTAGATGAGTGGACAGCAAGGTAGATTGAGAACTGGGTGAATGACAGAGCTCAGAGGATTGTGATCAGCAGTGCAGGGTCTAACTAGAGGGTTGTGGCTAGCAGTGGGCCTCAGGGATCATTACTGGGTCCAGTCTTGTTCAACATATTCAACAACAACCTAGAAGAAGAGAGTGTGCTCTCAGCAAGTTTGTTGGTGATACAAAGCTGGGAGGATTGACTGATCCTCAGAAGTCTGAGCTGCAATTCAGCAAGACCTGGCTAGGCTGGAGAGTTGGGCAGAGGTGAATCTCATGAAGTTCCACGAGGGTAAGTGTGGAGTCCTGCACCTAGGGAGGAATAGCACCATGCACCAGTGTGGGTTGACCTGGCAGAAAGCAACTCTGTGAAGAAGGATGTAGGAGTGCTGGTGAACAAGTTCACCGTGAGCCAGCAACATGCCCTCATAGCCAAGAAGGCCAATGGTATTCTGAGGTTCATTAAGAAGAATGTAGCCAGCAGGTCAAGAGAGGTTCTCCTCTTCCTCTACTCTGCTATGGTGAGGCCACTCCTGGAGTATCGTGTCCAATTCTGAACTGCCCAGTTCAAGGAGGACAGGGAATCACTAGAAAAGTCCAACAGAGAGCCATGAGAATGATTAGAGGACTGAAGTATCTCTGTTACGAGGAGAGGTTCAGAGACCTGGGGCTCTTTAGCATGGGAAAGAGAAGACTGAGAGTGGATTTTAACAATGCATGTAAATGTCTAGAGGATGGAGGTCATGAGGGTGGGGTTGGACTCTTTTCAGTAGTGGTCAGTGACAGGACAAGCCCAAGCACAGGAAGTTGCATTTGAACATAAGGAGAAACTTCTTTACTTTGAAGGTGGCAGAACACTGAAGCACACTGCCCAGAAATGTTGTGATATCTCCTTCTCTGGAAACTTTCAAAACGTGCCTGGACATGATCCTGTGCAACTTGATCTAGGTGCACCTGCATTTGCAAATGGCTTGGGTAAGATGACCTCCAGAGGTCCTTTCCACACCCTACATTCTATGGCATCCAAATTCACATTGTGACTTCCACAAAAGTCCACAGTCTGTCTCAGGAACAAAACACTCAAGGGTAGACTGAATAATTTCTTCCTTTAGCATGGAGCGTCTCCAATTGGAGTAACTCCCTATTTACTCCACTGTGATTGTGATACTATCTGGCTTGGGCAGAAGAAAGAGAGGTGCTTTGCTGACCTCTCAGACTTTTACCCACAAATGAGAGCCACAATTAAACAGCCTCTGCTTTTGCCTATCAACCAGAAGTAAGTGGGCAAGGATAGGGAAGGATGAAAGCTATCATGTGAAAAGAACATCTTGCTTCCCATCTAGAGCAACTGTGTGCAGTTCTGGAGCACCCAGCACAAGAAGGACATGGAACTGCTGGAGAGAGTCCAGAGGAGGGCCACAAAAATGATAAGAGGGCTGCAGCAGCTCTGCTATGAGGACAGGCTGAGAGAGTTGGGGCTCTGCAGCCTGGAGAAGAGAAGGCTTCCAGGAGACCTTATAGTAGCCTTCCAATATCTGAAGGGGGCCTACAGGAGGGCTGGGGAGGGACTATTCACACGGTATTGCAGTGACAGGATGAGGGGTAATGGGTTTAAAGTGGCAGAGGGGAGATTTAAACAGGATATTAGGAGAAAGTTCTTCACAGTGAGGGTGACGAGACACTGGAACAGATTGTCCATGGAGGTTGTGACTGCTCCATGCCTGGAAGTGTTCAAGGCCAGACTGGATGAGACCTTGAGCAACCTGATCCAGTGGGAGGTGTCCCTGCCTATGGCAGGGGTTTGGAACTGGATGACATTTGAGGTCTTTTCCAACCTAAACCATTCTATGATTCTATGGCATGTGGCAGAAGGTTGCCTGCTGATCTTCTGGTCCCTTGCTAAGATGGTTGTCACTATGTTTGGCCTTCAGTACAATCCAAACACTAGGAGCCATTGAGGGAGAACATTCTCCTCAAAGGAAATCCCTTCTCAGTCTTTCCAGAGAAAGGCAGAACAGAAATGCAAAAATACTTTTTCATCATTTCCTCCTCCACTTTCTCAACAAACAGTAAATCTATGTCACTGAATCACCAAAACAATGCACACAGAAGAATACATTTTCTTCTATTCTTATATATACTGTGCAAATAAGAACATAAGGATAACTTTGTCAGGCAAGACAAAAGGTCCATCTGTGTTAGAACGCACTCTGCTGTGGTCAGTCCTAATCTTGTCCAAACTGCATGAGGTTAAATAGGAGGCAGCAGTTCCCCACAGCCTCCTGCAGTCTGAGCCTACAGAATTTCTTAGCCTCAAGGCAATTTCTTTGTGTTCTATAATCTAGAATGGATTTTTTTTTTTTTTTTTTTTTTTTTTCATCCAGAAACTTTTTTTGTTATGCATTTTTAAACCATCCGTCTTTTGTCACTCAAATTCACTCGGAAAAGAGTCCTGCAGTTTAATTGTATGTTGGGTAAAAAAACTAAGTCTATAGCACTTACAAGACGAGAAGCTCAGTAATTGTTCCTTATTCACAACTGCATTGATTGCTATCACATCCCCATTCAGTCACCTCTCATTCAGGATGAAGACTGCTACCCTATTCAACGACTCGGTGTGCAGAAACCATTACATACCTTTGATCATTTCCATTGCCCTTCTCCGGGTTTGCTCTAGGCTTTTTTGAGGTGGGTTGATCAGAACTGAATACAATATCAGAAAGGAACTCAGCAGGAATTCGTACAGGGGCCTAATCATATGAGATATTCTGATGCTTCCTACAGATGGACAATCAGCATCCTGGGAGTTTAGGAAGCCATTTATGCTCCCAGCACATCTGTAAGCTAATGGAGCAACATTACCCCCAATTTTCACAGAGCAGAAGTGGAAGCCTAGGGAACAAAATGTCCCAATCAATAACTTAACCATTCACATCATCAGTAACATATTTGTTTAAACAGAGGCAGTTATGTCCCTAAATACATGCGTGAATTTAAGCCTGAAAGAGAAATTTGCTCCGGGTCTGAGAGGCAGCCTGTGGCAGGTGAGCAAATTGAACGCAGGTCTCCCAAACCTCAAATTAGCACCACAAACACTCCCTTTCTCTCATCCTCTGCATGCACTGCTGATGTTTAGCATGCTTCATCCACTACAGTTAACCTGCCATCTCTGGAATCCTGATGTGTTTCTGGGTGGAATGCTACAAAATCATATTTCTGAAAGGGGAAGGTTAGAAGGTTATATAACGAAGATGATTTAAACATTCCAGAACTGAGATTCGGGCTTGGGTAACACATAAATTATGAACTTGCCTGCATATTAATTCCAGTGCATTCCTCACTCCAGTGGAAAAAGGCGAGGGGAAGACATCGTATTTATGGGCTTTAACTCTGGCTGCTCTTGCCAATGGAAAAATTCTTCTTCCAACTGCTTCTGCTGCAGGCTTCTGAAACGGAGAAAACCGAACCAAGGTAAAAGAGCAAAGAATGAAGCGGCTACTAAGTTGCTGCTTTTAAAGTTTAGCTCCGTGTTTAAAAGTCGTGAGGTTTGAAAGTGTGCCATTAAATTACACCACAGGCATCTACTCGAGCAGAGTTCAGCTTGCACAGTCTCCTTTCTGTGGACAACAACCATCCAGAGTCAGGTTTTTTCAATCAGTTTAGGAATTCGCTGTTCAATTTATCAGGTTTGCTCTCGGCCTGAAAGAGGGCACATAAATTAAAAGCATACCCCAATAAGGCATGAGCTTTGATGTCTAATGGGGGTTCTGTGAAATCATTATTTTAATATTTCAGATTTATAATAAGGCTAGCAATTTCACTAGAGTCTACGTAATACGTTTTTCATGGTCCCTTTCCCAGCTCCCTCTGACAAATGTTTTCCTCGGATTACATTCATTAATAGTGGGGATGTTTGGCAAGCCCTAGGGCAGTAAGATCAGGGATGATTTGAAGCATCAACTTGCCGAGATATTAAAAATATAGTTCAAAAGAGGTTGAGGGGCCGCTGCATCACTTTAAATATTTATCTTTAATAATGGATCAGCATAAATCTGCTGGGAAAAAAAAATAAAATACTGTGAAGGGTGGCATAATGTCTAGCAAAGCATAAATGATTAAAAAATAGCTAAAGAAAAAAACTCATTCAGGGAAAACTGCACAGGATGAGACTTGACACAGGATATACAAGAGTTCAGGTTTTTGAAAGAAGCATCTCTCACCATTTACAAATGATTTGTTTGGATGTGGTGCTTGGGGATAAGCTTTAGGATGACTCTTGTAGGGTAGGGTTATCGACTGGACTTGGTGATCCTGAGGGGCTTTTCCAACCTGAATGTTTTAGTGATTCTATTTGCTAGTACATCAGATCACTGAGGCTCCACAACATTCCCTTATGGCCAAAGCAATGGAAAAAAAACATCATAAAAACAACCACCAAACAAGATTTGTTCTAATCCTAAATTGTTTGTCCACATTTTGATCACTGAGATGGGTTTGAACAGATCCCTCCCTCAGCAGAGTAAATTCACTACAGCTCACAATTTGGAAAAGTTGGGAGGAAAACTGAAATTGTATTTTTTTTTTTTTTACAAACTAAATATAACACCATAAGGAGAATAAACTACTACAGAATATAAAAGCCTTAAAGAAAATGGGAGGGGGTCAAGAGGCAGCAAAGCAGCAAGGTGGAAGACAGCAGCAGGCACAGCAGAAGCAGCAAAAGCAGCAAAGAGGCAGATAGGAGTTCTGCTTCCAGACATAAAGATTTTGATGCTCCAATGAAATTATATTAACTTATCCATTGTTGCCATTTTATGGCATATCCCTGGGATGTTCAGCTCTCTGCTCAAAGATTCCAATATTCTTCTGCTTCTAAGTTCCTCTGTTCCTGATTTTTTTTTTTTTTTTAATGTCTGAAATAGAAATCGTAGAATCATAGAATCAGTCAGAGTTGGAAGGGACCACAAAGATCATCTAGTTCCAACCGCCCTGCCATGCCCAGGGACACCCTACCCTAGAGCAGGCTGCACACAGCCTCTGCCAGCCTGGCTGCAAACACCTCCTGGGATGTGGCCCCAACCACCCCGCTGGGCAACCCATTCCAAGGTCTCACCACTCTCATGCTCAACAACTTCCTCCTCACATCCAGCCTGAATCTCCCCACCTTCAGTTTTGCTCCATTCCCCCTACTCGTATCACTACCTGATAGCCTATTAAAGTCCCTCCCTAGCTATTTTGTAGGCATCCTTCAGATATTGGAAGGCCACAAGAAGGTCACCTGGGAGCCTCCTCTTCTCCAGACTGAACAGCCCCAACTCTTTCAGCCTGTCCTCATAGCAGAGCTGCAGCCCTCTGATCATCCTCGTGGCCCTTCTCTGGACAGCTCAAATGGCCTACATAGGTATAACATAAACCAGCATGGTCTAAAAGCCAGACTAAGTGGGCAGTTAAATTGAGTTTACACTTGCTTTTTATTGCTAGAGCAATACAAATCAGTGGGACATTATGTGTACTTCAAAACACCCATTAGATAAACCAGAGTGTCTTGGTTTAAGAAGTGAGACAGAGCTCTTTTAGCCTTCTTGAAGGAGTTGAAGTTAACCCTTCTCAAAGGATCAGATTGAATTGGAAAGTTGAAATGGAAATGCTATTCATAAGTACACACTACAGTGCAAAGTGTGTAAGATACACAATATCATTAGCACACCCTGCCCACGGGTCTCCTAGAACCTCCTAAGGCCAGAACTTCACACAAAACTCCCTCCAAACCAGGCCAAAAATCCAGGTCTCAAATGCCCCCCTACCTTGCTCCATATCTCCCTGCTTCCCCTCCACACCAAGCTAGAAATTCAGCTTTGCCCATACTGCTAGCAGGCTGCTCAAGGCCAATAAACCTCCCCCATACCAAAGAGGAGATGAATGAGCCTGTGCCAGGTAGGAAGCAGAGAGAGGAAAGGGGAAGAACAAGCAGAAATGTCCAGATTTATAGAGAGGTAGGGCTCATGGGAGTGAAAGTCATAGAATCACAGAAACATTCAGGTTGGAAAAGACTCTCAGGATCACCAAGTCCAATGCAGAACCCTACTCTACAAGGTCCACCCTAAACCACAGCCCCAAGCACCACATCCAAATGACCTTTCAACACATCCAGGGCTGGTGACTCAACCACCTCCCTTGGCAGCCCATTCCAGTGCCTGACCACACTTTCCATGAAAACATTCTTTCCTAACGTCCAGTCTAAACTTACCCTGTTGCAGCTTGAGCCCATTCCCTCTTGTTCTCTCCCTAATTACTTGTGAGAAGAGACCAGCACTAACCTCTCCACAACCTCCTTTCAGGTAGCTGCAGACAGCCATGAGGTCCCACTTCAGCCTCCTCTTTTTCAAACCAACCAGCCCCAGCTTCTTCAGTCACTCATCAGATTTATTCTCCAGTTCCTTCTTCATCTTCCTTGACCTCCTCTGCGTTGGCCTCAGCACCTCCACATCTCTCTTGTAACTATGTGGCCAATACTGAATACAATCTTCAAGGTATTACACTCACCAGAGCCAAGTACAAGGGGACAATGACCTCCCAGCTCATGCTGGGCACAGCATTTCTAATCCAATCCACAATGCCATCCAAATATTAAAAATATTAAATAGAATAAAAGATTACACTTTCCAGTTCACCCCTGGACCTCACTGGTCCTCCTGAACGACCTCCACTTTATGTTTTTAAAGGCATCTAGCCTCAAATCATAACACAGAGTCACATTAGCTCTTTGATGTTAAATCTGTCACACCCTCAGCTGTACCTAGGTCAGCAGTCAGGGAATAATCATCTTATTTGTTCTGCAGCATTTAGGAACTATGCCATGCCTTAGAGACAGTGCTGTAGAATCAATCCTCAGTTCAAGCTTTATTGGAATATTTTCTTCCCAAATTGTTCCGGTTGTGAACTAATTGGAGAATTTCAGTGAGAAATTAGACTATTGGCTGAGAGAGGAAAACACAGGATGTCACTTCACCCAGAGCTTTACTGAGAAAGAAAAAAATAAATTTGTTTTTAAGTATTGTAACCAAAACATTACATATCAGACAGTTTCAGACCGCTCTGGCTGTAGCTGCTTTTTGCATGGTCTCCTTTGTCTCTGCCTTGGTAGCTAATTCTCAATAATACTACTAACTTCTTTCTACTATTAACCCCCCTTGGCAATCTACCTCCGCCTATCTTCAGCATCAACAGGTGGTGACATAAGATTGGGGAAGGGGGGAGAGGTGGTAGGGGGTAGTTGGTTACCCCTCTTGGGGATTTTAGTCTCTGGGAGGGCTGTGGTGTTTCTGTATTATCTTTTCATTGTATATATCTGTATATATCTGTTATACCTTGTAAATCTCTGATTGTATATTGTGCACTGCTGTAAATATAAAGCTTCATTTATCAACTTGCAGTGTTTCTGAGTCCTAGCTGGGGTATATACCAAAGGG